>JAKNSD010000037.1:2500-200000 GCA_023525715.1 Cichorium intybus | reverse complement strand
TATTCATCTTCATTTATCTAACAATATTTTGCAGGAAGTTTTGAAAGAAACTACTACAGCCTCTTTATGGCTAAAATTAGAACAAATTTGCATGACCAAAGATCTCACAAGTAAGATGCACCTTAAACAAAAATTATTTTCGCTTAAGATGCAAGAAGGTGGATCATTGCTGGATCATCTTTCGACGTTTAAAGAGATCATCACTGATCTTGAAGCTATGGAGGTAAAATATGATGAAGAGCATTTGGGTTTAATTCTTTTATGTTCTTTGCCTAGTTCTTATTCAAACTTTAGAGATACCATATTATATAGTCGTGATACTTTAACACTTCAAGAAGTTTATGAAGCTTTACATGCCAAAGAAAAGATGAAAGACATGGTATCTACTGAAGGTTCAAACTCTAAAGGAGAAAGTCTGATGGTTCGCGGCAGACCAACAGATAAGAACAACTCAAAAGGCAAGAACTCAAGAAATTCTCGAAGCAAATCCAGGTCCAGACATTACAAGTCCTGCAGATATTGCCAAAAGAATGGACATGATATCTCTGAATGTTACAAGTTAAAAAACAAGGAGAAAAGAGCTTATAATCAAAATCACAAACCAAATCAAGATGATGAAGGAAAAGCTACTTATGCTGCTGAAAATAATTCTAACGGTGATGTTCTTGTAGCTTTTGCAGGAATCCTAAAAACCAATGATGAATGGATTCTTGACTCAGCTTGTACTTTTCATATGAGTCCAAACATAAGCTGGTTTACAAATTATCAACCTATAGAAGGCGGCTCCGTATTGATGGGTGATAATGCACTATATAAAGTCACTGGAATTGGTTCAATTCAAATCAAGATGTTTGATGGTGTTGTCAGAACTCTGTCTGATGTTCGACACGTTCCAGGTTTGAAAAGAAACCTTATTTCTTTAAGTACTCTTGATCTTAAAGGGTACAAATATTCCGGTGAAGGTGGAGTTTTAAAGGTTTCTAAAGGAGCTTTGATTGTGATGAAAGCTGATATTAAATCTGCAAACCTGTATCATCTACAAGGTAGTACAGTAACAGGTAATTCTAATGTTACTTCAAATTCATCTACTGATACTACTAACCTGTGGCATATGCGTCTTGGGCATATGAGTGAACTTGGTTTGACAACTTTAAGCAGAAGAGGATTGATTGATGGCCAATGCATTGGCAAACTGGAATTCTGTGAACATTGTATTTTTGGCAAGCACAAGAGGGTAAAATTTAACACCTCAGTACATACTACAAAAGGCATTTTGGAGTATGTACATGCTGTTTTATGGGGACCATCTCAAGAAGCATTACTAGGAGGTGCTCGTTATATGTTGACAATTATTGATGATTATTCAAGAAGAGTTTGGCCATATTTCTTGAAGCTTAAATCTGAAGCATTCTCTGAAAGGTTTTCTGCAAACCATGAACTAAATAACCTAAGTTCACATGCAACCTATGAGGATCTATGTTTTCTTCTAATTGAACATATAACAAAACCTAAAGGCCATAAGAAAATTGACTAAAAGAATAAAATTAGAAAAACCAACCTTTTAGAATTTTCTGGAAGCTGAGCAGCAAAAATATCCTGCCTCAAATGAGATCACACCAAAGCCGAGAGGATTATGGATCGAAATTCCAAAGAGAAATAATAGAATGAGCGACTGATAATGAGGTCTAGGGTTCCCTATTTATAGGGAACCAAAGGGTAAAGCTAAAAACCCTAGCCGCAGCCCATTTTCCGGATTATCTGTACGCGCGCCGCGGCCAGATCATTTGCACGCCGCGCGCCGCAATTCAACTATTGAATTCGTACGAATATGTACGCGCGTCGCGGCATTTACATTGGCGCGCCGCGCGCCGCAATTCAACTATTGAATTTGTACGACTTTAATCCCTGACCTCCTGATTAATCCAATTAATGTCACAGAAATTAATCCAATTAATTTCTGATTAATCAAATAATATTATTTCTAATTAATATATTATCTCCACAATATATTAACAAACAATATCTTGATTTATTAGTCATATAATAAATCAACCATTTCTCTCTACTTAACTTTCCACCAATCCTCCAGCTATGAGGGCAACCCAAATGGACTATGCTACTATTAATTAGGTAAATACTGATTATTAGTCATGGCTTAGACACCTAATCCAACAGTCTCCCACTTAGATAAGTCTATGACTATAATTACCAATTTAACCTCTAATTAACCAGCACTTTTAGCTTCCTAGAAACCGCTGCCAAACTCTGATCTAATCAGTTATGTCCATAGATAAGTGATCAGATGATCCTCCGTCCAACTAGATATTTTTCAGACTCAAGACATGGATAAAATCAATCCCGGTCTGATTCACTGTTCCTCGATTTCCGATTTGCATATGACTCTTAGACTACCAATTTAGTCCCGGTTGGCCAACCATTTTAGTCAACTTCAAATTCATCGAGAGGCCTACAGATATCTGTTCCCCGTTAGGGTCAAGGGACGAATAAGCTTCGACTCATATACTTATGTCTTTTATCAGACAAATCACTCACAACAATACGTTTTATAACACCGAGTTACCGATGCGTTTTCGTATTATCAATGAACAACCGTCTAGTAAATCATAACTCATATGTCTTAGCTTAAAGATCAAAAGATATTATCGTCTCAATATTGCTAGTGATGAAATCCATGAAGCAATCCATTGAGCGCGGGTTTATCCAATACTCATATCTCCATTTCCAAGTACTCACGAATGGTGCAGCAATCCAATTGCAATGTCTAACTCCTTAGACAATCCATTACCAATTCATGACATTCTTACTTCACACTTACTCCCAAAAGTGTAATCGACTGTGGATATTTGAATAATCCAATTATTCAGGAAGTAAAACATGCAAAATAAAACACAATGATAAAGTATTGACAAAACTAGTAAACCATTACTCATTAATAAATCTCTATTATTAAATCACAAGAGTCAAATACAATACATTGTTACAAGTTTCGAAACCTATCTAATTTACATAAACTTTATATCATCTCTTAATCCAATGCTCCTAGCATGCTGATTATGCTTAATCCTACTCAGAGCCTTTGTCAAGGGATCTGCAGGATTATCTTCCGATGATACCCTCTTTACCACGAGGTGACCTTCTTCTACCTTATGCCTTATGTAGTGGTACTTTCTGTCGATATGTCTAGACTTTCCATGGTCTCGCGGTTCCTTTGTCAAGGCGACCGCACCTTCGTTATTGCAGAACAGTTCCACGGGCTCCTGAATACTCGGGACTACTCCAAGGTCACCGATGAAGTTCTTCAGCCAAGCCGCTTCCTTTGACGCTTCACTTGCTGCTATATACTTTGATTCACAAGTAGAATCAGCCACCGTATCTTGCTTGGAACTTTTCCAAGTTACTGCTCCTCCGTTCAGAAGGAATACCCAGCCAGACTGAGACCGACCACTGTCTCTATCCATCTGAAAACTGGCATCCGTATATCCTTCAACTCTCAATGTATCACTGCCTCTAAGGACCAACACCATGTCCTTTGTCCTTCGCAGATACTTGAGTATATTCTTTACAGCTATCCAATGCGCCCTTCCAGGGTTACCCTGGTACCGACTGACCATGCTTAAAGCAAAGGCCACGTCAGGGCGAGTACACGTCATAGCGTACATGATCGATCCTACAGCCGAAGCGTAAGGTACCCGACTCATTTCGGCTATTTCTTCGTCTGTACTTGGACTTTGAGTCTTACTCAATTTTGCATTACTTTGGATAGGTAGCTCTCCCTTCTTGGAATTTTCCATACTAAACCTTTTCAGTACCTTTTCCAAGTATGTACCCTGACTAAGTCCAATTAGTCTCTTCTTCCTATCTCTCAATATTCTTATCCCGAGAATATAGGCAGCCTCTCCTAGGTCCTTCATGGCGAAACATTTTCCAAGCCAAGCCTTGACATCTTGCAAGGTTGGGATATCGTTTCCCATGAGCAGTATGTCATCGACATACAGCACCAGAAAGGTGACTATACTCCCACTAGCCTTGACATATACGCAGGACTCACCCTCGCTCCTAGAGAAACCAAACTCTTTGACTTTCTCATGGAAACAAAGATTCCAGCTGCGAGAAGCTTGCTTCAATCCGTAGATTGATCTCTCAAGCTTACACACCTTATTAGGATACTTTGCATCGACAAAACCCTCTGGCTGATTCATGTAGACATCCTCAGTCAACTTTCCATTAAGGAAGGCGGTTTTGACATCCATCTGCCAAATTTCATAGTCATGAAATGCAGCTATGGCCAGCATAATCCTAATAGACTTTATCTTGGCTACTGGTGAGAAGGTCTCGTCATAGTCAACCCCTGGGGTTTGAGTAAAGCCCTTCGCAACCAGTCTTGCCTTGAAAGTGTGTACTTTTCCGTCCATGTCGATCTTCTTCTTGAAGATCCATTTGCACCCGACTGTCTTTCGACCCGGTACGTTGTCAACCAAGTTCCAAACTTGATTGTCATACATGGACTTGATCTCGCTATCCATGGCCTCTTTCCACTTGGCAGACTCAGGGCCCGCCACTGCTTCCTGGTAGTTAGCTGGTTCATCCAAATTTATCAGTGTCCTATCACTGACAAACGTGTCCCCATCCGAAGTTATATGGAACCCATAAAACTCGGGTGGCATGCTAACCCTACCAGAACGCCTAAGAGGTAAGGATACATCTGTCGGACCAACAGGAACTTCTTCCTCATGTTGGTTGCTAGTTTCTCCTAAGGTTGCGTCATCTGATGACTCTTGAATTTCGTCCAGATCAATGGTACTCCCATTGTCCTCTTTGAATATGAGCTCTCTCTCTCGAAATACCGCTCGTCTAGCTACAAAGACCACGTCCTCGCTTGGTCTGTAGAATAGATATCCAAAGGACTGTTTGGGATAACCAAGGAAGAAACACCTTTCGCTTCTTTCTGCGAGTTTATCTTGAGTCTCTCGTCTAACGAAAGCCTCACAACCCCAGACTTTGATATGTGCTAACGAGGGGACTTTCCCCGTCCACATCTCATGAGGTGTTTTAGCAACCTTCTTAGTTGGGACAAGATTGAGGATATGGGCGGCAGTCTCTAAGGCATACCCCCAGAAGTGAATGGGAAGTGAAGCTCGACTCATCATGGAACGAACCATGTCCAACAGGGTTCGATTGCGCCTCTCTGCAACACCATTCAACTGTGGTGTCCTGGGAGGTGTCAACTGCGAAACTATTCCGCATTCCTTTAGATAGTCTAGGAACTCGATACTTAGATACTCTCCGCCTCTGTCGGACCTGAGCATCTTTATCTTCCTGCCTAATTGATTCTCTACTTCGTTCTTAAACTCTTTGAACTTTTCAAAGGTGTCCGACTTGTGCTTGATCAAGTAGATATAACCGTATCTACTAAAATCGTCGGTAAAGGTCACGTAGAACCGCGTGCCATCCTTTGTGGTTGATCTGAATGGACCACACACATCCGTATGAATGATGTCCAGCAGACCCTCACCTCTTTCAAAATATCCTTTGAAAGGTGATTTAGTCATCTTGCCCAACAGACAAGATTCGCATACATCATCCGACCTGAGGTCGAATGATTCCAACACTCCATCCTTTTGGAGCTGGGCGATGTGTTTCTTGCTGATGTGCCCGAGCCGACTATGCCACAGACATGCCTTTTCTACACCACTAGTAGAATCAATATAATTTACACTATGTCCTAAATTGTCAACACATTCAACAGTTTCATACACACCATCACAAGGATAAGCAGTAAAAATCAAAATACCATTTTTGAAAACAGAAATCGAGCCAATTTTATTATCAAAAGAAAATTGAAATCCTTGTCTGAACAATGCGTGAAATGAAATAATGTTTCTTGCCATTTCTGGCGAATAGCAACAATTAAATAACTCTATACTAACATCACTACTAAGCACTAAACTGTAAACGCCGATCTTGGTAACAGGGGACGATCTCCTATTGCCCATGATCAAGTTCAGTCTACCGTGCTCCACCTCCCTGCTTTCCTTTAGGCCCTGCAGATCAGAACAAATGTGAAAACCACATCCTGTATCAAGGACCCAGGAATTAGAAGATGGTGAGTTTTTAGAGATAGTGTATATACCTGCTGTCGATGGCTTTACTTTCCCATCCTTGACATCCTGCAAGTATTTGGGGCAGCTTCTCTTCCAATGGCCCTTCTCTTTGCAGTAGAAATAGTTGGCTTCATCGGGGTTGGCCACACAAGGAATGTGCGAAGTCTTGGTTCTCGAGCCATTACTGGATGACCCGACCTGAACCTTTTCCCTCCAATTTTGCTTAGGAGGGCCCTTCCTTTTCTTTCCTTTGCCACTTCTAATGGCTAGGACGGGCTGATTAACCGAGGGTACACTTTTACCCTTCATCTCGTCCTCAGCTACTCGAAGCATACGATGCAACTCAGTCATATTAGCCTGATTGTTGTTCAAATGATAAGCCAGCCTGAACTGGTCATAAGAACTCGGTAAGGAGTTAAGCACTATGTCAACGACCAACTCCATCGGTACAGGCATCGCAAGCTTTCTAAGCCGTTCCACGTAACCTTGCATTCTTTGCACATGAGTGCATATGGACTCTCCATCTTTAGGTTTGATGTTCGTGAAGTCCTTGACCACCTCGCACCTTTCGATGCGCTCTTGCTTGCGGAACTTTTCCGCAAGCTCCTTGTGCATCTCAAAGGGCCAGTAGTCTTCGTATATCCTCTGCAATTCGGGGTTCATTGTGGCGATCATGATGCAGGCCACTTTGGTCACGTCATCAGAATGTTTTTGGTACGAGGCAATCTCCTCGGGAGTAGCAATTTCAGGGTAAATATCGACAAGCTCGGTCTCGAGGACATACTCTTTGTTCTCGTACCTCAGAGCCATCTTGATATTTCTAATCTAGTCATTGTAGTTTGTCCCGTTCAATTGAACCTTGGAACACAGTGAGAGGATAGAGGGAACACTGGAGTTTGAGTGGGGAGCGGATTGATCAGCAGAAGACATCTATAAAAGAAGGTAAGTTTAATTAGATACTTGTCGGTCCTTATAAAAACCCAATATAAAATAAGGCTAGGATCCAACTATAACAATTTGCAATATAGAAGAGGGATGTCGTAATCTATAAGCAAATTTTATAAAGGTAGGCGAATGACGATTCAGCCAATTCCACCGCGGAAAAATAATCTTATTATAAATGGAATTCCTAGTTTCTTTTGAGATATATTGAACTGTTCAATAGCATGTTTAATCTCGGATATGCCCCACCGTTTGTGACTGGGATGCCGAGGATCACAAACCGGGTGTGAATAACCATGCAAATTAGCTTGGTACTCTCGGGGTCCATTATCATCTCAAATTGATGTGCCGGTTAACCACACACGCTCCATCAACAATGATAACACCCGATACACCCATTGCCACTCTTTATGAACCCCCATTGGTGTGCTGGTAAACCACACACGCTCCACCAACGTTTCATAAAGTGCAATGTGCAATTTCATGGGGTAGCATCAAATTCACATTTTTTTCTAAAGTAACTAGATTGGGATTTTGTGTAAAGGTTCTAGTACTTTGATCATTATACTTTTAATGATTAAGTGGTCCTATCAAAACTGTTCGGCTAACGACCCTCCACTGATCAGGCGAGCGGCGGGCGAGAGTGTTCACCCATTATACTGCCATTTTATAGGCAGCCTCCTTATACCCACTTTATAGACCAGCTTCGTGAATGAGGCCTACTATTGAATTGACTGACCAATTTTATCTTATACATATAGTATTAACAATTAATAACATATATAAGATGTATTTTAAAACCCTTTAAAATATTCAAGGTTTATCTTTTAATTTTACCAAATTTAACAATTAAATTTTAAATTAAATTAAACCTTAAATTCGATTTAATCAATTTTAATTACCAATTAATTAAATTAATTAAATCTAAATATTTTAAACATTTTAAAATATTTTTCTGGATTTTTCTATTAATTTTCGACAATTTAAAATTAATTAAATCCCTTTTGAATTATCTTTTAATTAACAATTAATTAAATTAATTCAAATGAAGATAGGTTTATCCAAATTAATCAAATTAATTAAAACCTATCCTTAAACCCCTAATTTTCGATTTCAAGGAAAAAGTTTTAAGGTTATCCATTTAATTAACAAATAAAGTTACCAAAAAAAAATAGAAAACCTCCTAAAACCCTAATGCCAGATATCGAAAATAACAAGGGGAGGGGGATTAGGGTTTCCAAAACCCTAATCCTAGAAATCAATCCACATATATATTAGGGTTTATAAGCTTTAAACCCTAAAACAGTTATATCAATTCAACAAGAAAACAAAACAGGCTCTGATACCACTGAAAGGTTTTCTGCAAACCATGAACTAAATAACCTAAGTTCACATGCAACCTATGAGGATCTATGTTTTCTTCTAATTGAACATATAACAAAACCTAAAGGCCATAAGAAAATTGACTAAAAGAATAAAATTAGAAAAACCAACCTTTTAGAATTTTCTGGAAGCTGAGCAGCAAAAATATATTGCCTCAAATGAGATCACACCCAAGCCGAGAGGATTATGGATCAAAATTCCAGAGAGAAATAATAGAATGAGCGACTGATAATGAGGTCTAGGGTTCCCTATTTATAGGGAACCAAAGGGTAAAGCTAAAAACCCTAGCCGCAGCCCATTTTCCGGATTATCTGTACGCGCGCCGCGGCCAGATCGTTTGCGCGCCGCGCGCCGCAATTCAACTATTGAATTCGTACGAATATGTACGCGCGTCGCGGCATTTACATTGGCGCGCCGCGTGCCGCAATTCAACTATTGAATTTGTACGACTTTAATCCCTGACCTCCTGATTAATCCAATTAATTTCTGATTAATCAAATAATATTATTTCTAATTAATATATTATCTCCATAATATATTAACAAACAATATCTTGATTTATTAGTCATATAATAAATCAACCCTTTCTCTCTACTTAACTTTCCACCAATCCTCCAGCTATGAGGGCAACCCAAATGGACTATGCTACTATTAATTAGGTAAATACTAATTATTAGTCATGGCTTAGACACCTAATCCAACATTCTCTGCATTCAAAGAATGGAAAGTCATGGTGGAAAACCAGACCGGTAAGAAGGTCAAAAAGCTTCGCACAGATAATGGTATGGAGTTTTGTTCAAATGAATTTAATTCATATTGTAAACTAGAAGGAATTGTTAGACACTACACCGTTTCTTACACACCTCAACAAAATGGTGTAGCTAAACGTATGAACAGAACCATTATTTCAAAAGCCCGTTGTATGTTATCTAACGCAGGATTATCTAAGCGTTTTTGGGCAGAAGCTGCTTCTACTGCATGTTATCTAATTAACATGTCACATTCTATTCCACTTGATAAAAAGACTCCTATTGAGGTATGGTCTGGCTCCCCAGCAAACTATTCAGATTTAAGAATTTTTGGTTGCCCTTCTTATGCTCATGTTGATAATGGAAAACTAGAGCCTAGGGCAATTAAATGTATCTTTCTTGGTTACAAGTCTAGTGTGAAAGGATATAAGTTATGGTGTCCTGAAACTAAAAAGATAGTGATTAGTAGAAATGTAGTATTTAATGAATCAGATATGCTACATAAAGATTCTTCTACTAATATTCCTGTTGAGAGTCAACAAAAGACAAGTGTGCAGGTGGAGCAATCTGTTAACTCAGAATATACACCAGAAAAAGAAAACTCTATTGATCAAAATCAATCAGTTGAGCAAGAGTCTTCTACTCCTACTCCTACTCACCAACCACAGCGTTCTATAGCAACTGATAGACCTAGGAGGGTCATTCATCCTCCTAAGAGACTGATAGAAGAAGCAAATATTGTTGCTTATGCTTTAAACGTTGCTGAAGAAATTGAAGGTATCAAAGAACCTTCAACTTACACGGAAGCCATTACTTCAGAACATTGCAACAAATGGATAACTGCCATGCATGATGAAATGGAATCTCTTGAAAAGAATGGCACTTGGGAGTTGGTGAAATTACCAAAAGAAAAGAAGCCTATCCGCTGCAAATGGATTTTCAAAAGAAAAGAAGGTATTACTCCTAATGAGGAAGCAAGATTTAAAGCAAGGTTAGTTGCTAAAGGCTATAGCCAAATTCCAGGCATTGATTTTACTGATGTCTTCTCTCATGTTGTTAAGCATAGCTCAATTCGTACTTTACTTAGTATTGTTGCCATGCATAACTATGAGCTTGAGCAATTAGATGTCAAAACTGCATTTTTACATGGTGAATTGGAGGAAGATATTTATATGGAGCAACCTGAAGGCTTCATTATCCCTGGAAAAGAGAACTTAGTATGTAGATTGAAGAAATCTCTTTATGGGTTAAAACAGTCCCCAAGGCAACGGTATAAGAGGTTTGACTCTTTTATGCTATCTCAGAATTTTAAAAGATCAGATTATGATAGTTGTGTTTATTTTAAGTCAGTCAATGGTTCATCAATATATCTGCTTCTTTATGTTGATGATATGTTGATTGCTGCAAAAGATAAACTAGAGATAGCAAAACTGAAAGCACAACTAAGCAAAGAGTTTGAAATGACGGACTTAGGTCCAGCCAAGAAAATTATTGGTATGGAAATTACTCGTAACAGACAGCATGGAAAACTATACCTAAGTCAAAAGAGATATATTGAGAAAGTTCTTCAAAGATTCAACATGCATAAAGCCAAGCCAGTGAGTACTCCGTTAGCTGCACATTTCAAACTGTCTTCAGCATATTGTCCAAAGACAGATGATGAAATTAACAACATGGCGAAAGTTCCGTATTCTAGTGCAGTTGGTTCTCTAATGTATGCCATGGTATGTTCTCGCCCTGATTTATCTCACGCTTTAAGTGTTGTTAGCAGATATATGGCTAACCCAGGAAAAGAGCATTGGAAAGCTGTTCAATGGATTCTTAGATATTTATGTGGTACTTCCAATGCATGTTTACAATTTGGAAGTTCTAGTGAAGGACTGGTGGGCTATGTAGATTCTGATTATGCTGGAGATTTAGATAAAAGAAGATCTTTGACAGGTTATGTCTTTACCATTGGTGGATGTGCTGTGAGTTGGAAGGCAAGTCTACAGAACACTGTCGCCTTATCCACAACTGAAGCAGAGTACATGGAAATTTCTGAAGCTTGTAAGGAAGCTATTTGGTTAAGAAATTTATACGGTGAACTTTGTGGAGACACATCTCCCACAAAGATTTTATGTGATAGTCAAAGTGCTATTTATCTTACAAAAGATCAAATGTTTCATGAGAGAACGAAACATATTGATGTACGTTATCACTTTATTCGAGATGTTATTTCCAAAAGTGATATTCAAGTTCAAAAGATTAGCACTCATGACAAACCGGCGGTTATGATGACGAAGCCGGTTCCAGCAACTAAGTTTGAGCTTTGCTCAAGCTTGGTTGGTATGACAATCTAATTCCAATGATTGTCGGCACACGATGATTTTATAATGAGGAGTTCTACAAGTGTAAATTCGTCTCAAGGTGGAGTTGTTTGATTACTTATCGCTTTTAAAGTCAATGTGGAGATTGTGAATGATTGTCTTTCAAAAACAAGAAAAAGCAGCCAATTATTTTCATGTGGGCCCCACATGAATAGTAATCAAAATCAAATTCAGATTTAAATTTAGCACGTGAAAGTTTGAACGATGGAAAATTCAATTCTTCAACAAACGACGAATACGGCGCCCGCAATTCTTTCAACAATTACGGCAAACTTCGGTTGATCATCCCTATATATAGGGATGCTTTTAGTGCAAATGAAATCGTCCAAAACCATTGAGTGATATATATATATATATATATATATATATATATATATATATATATATATATATATATATATATATATATATATATATATATATATATATATATATATATATATATATATATATATATATATATATATATATATATATAGTGAGGCTCTATGTATTAAAAGAAAAAAAGAGATATATATTTTTAGTTCAAAATCTTGTAACCTCCTCATTTTTCTCATATAGTGATTATCATCGGTTGTGCCCGTGGTTTTTTCCTGTAAGGGTTTTTCCACGTTAAATCATTGTGTCCACATTTATTTTCTTTATCGTATTATTTTTTATTTTATTGTCGATATAATTATTCATAACAGATCCCTCACTAAACAGCATTTTTGATTTTTTTTCTGTCGTTGATCCCTCGCTAAACTACATTTCAGATTCTTTTTTTGTAATCCATTGATGATCCCTCGCTACATAACATTACATAATATTGGAAAATCTAAAACTGAAATACCCTAAATTATAAACTCAAATCACAAAATGTAGATAAATTGAAAATTAAAATACCCTTAAATATGAATTCAACCGGCTAATATTTCAATATCAAAATGACCAAAATATCAAATACCAACGTTTATCCGATTTCAATATTTAAAGTACCAAATTGACCAAAATAGAAAGAATCTACAATTCTCAATTTCCTCTCATATTTTGCATTTCAGCAAACATCTTTTCCACTGCTTCATATATTGCATCAATCTGTTTTTGTTTGGCATTTATTGTTGCAACTTTCGCATCCATTACTGTACATATTTGTTGGTGTTTGGCCGCCATTTCGTCACGTATCTCCTCTCGGATGCATTCATATACAACCTACATATACCAAGTTTATATTTATGTAAGAGTAAATTATAAAATGCCTAAACAAATAACTGAAAACATTAATTTAACTTATAGTATGAGGCTTTTTTCCAGATTTAATCCAAAGGCAAAACCGTCAATTAAAAAAATTTAATACATAGGTTGTTAACTTAAAAAAAATAGATAAGAAACAATTATTACCTCTCAGGATGTTATTGTACTTGATGTTCCTTCCAAAGAGTTTTGTGGATCGAAAACAAAATCGAATCCAAATATTCGTCCTTTCTTGTCCTCTCCAGTAACATATATCAATGTTTCATTACCCGATATGAGATGAGAAGTAGTATCATTGTCATACTTAGACGCTATAGTATTTTTATACGCCTCTTATTATACAGAAAAAATAAACATGAAAGCAGGATTTATAATACACAAAATGATAATAAACTTTGACTCAAAAATGAAAATACCTTAACTTTTGCCATCTTTGGTGTAATGTACTATTGAGTAGACTTTTTAACATGTAACTTTTATAAAGTTCAATGTCAGTAGGAAGTCGTTTAAGTTGAACTTTTTTGGGTAAAGAGGGCGGCACCTCTGACAAATTTTATTAATAAAAAGAATAAATACAATATAAGGCTGGGGACTCCCCACCTAAAAAACAGAAAATCCATCGGGACAGGCCCCAACGGACAACAAGGCTAAACTAGGAACCAAAACAAGAAATGGAACCAGAAGCAAACAAGAACATAAATGAAAGCAACCTGCAAAACAAACAAACCATACAAGCAGAGAAAAATATCGGAGCGAAGAGGAAGAAAGTTAAGGGATGGTCCATATCGTTTTAGCAAAATCAACATTAGTGCAAGGTCTCATAGATAGACTCAGTAGTCTACAGCGGATATCATCCATAACACTATTCACAACAGCATGATGAGATCTTTTAGTTTTTTTAAAAATTCGAAAATTTCTTTCCTGCCAAATGTGGTAAACAGCTCCAGCAAGAACAAGTCTTCTAATGATGGACCAAATGGTCTTGCTCTTAGAAATGGGGTTGAGTTGATTAATGATATCAGACCAGTTATCAGTGGGGAAGGAGAGATTCATGACATGATGGAGGTCATGCCAAACCATAGAAGTGAAAGAACATTCAAAGAAGAGATGGGAAAGGGAATCCGGACAATCCCCGCAGAACGCACAATTGAGATTGGAGTTAGTGTCCCAGATTTTGATTTTATCATGAGTCTTTAGACGATTTTTAAGAGCAACCCAGAGAATGAAAGCATGTCTGGGAATATTCTGGGAGAACCAAACAAGATGAAACCAAAAGACCGGTTGATGATAGGGGCGAATAGACTGCCAAACAGAACGAACAGAGAAAGGAGAGAGTTTACCGTCTCTAGATCTCCAAAGGAGTTTATCAGGACGGACGTGGAAAGAGTAGGAGGGTTATGAGAAAGAAGAGCAGCATGGGTGTCCCTCCAACAATATGGGCGAACCCAAGATCCATAGAGGACCAGGTCAGCAACCTTAGTATCAGGAGCGAAACCCGCATAATGGATGTCACGGGCAAACAAGAATTTAGAAAGGGGGCCCGCAGGGTGCCAGTTATCGAACCAAGCAGAAGTAGAGCATCCATCACCTATCTGGGAAACTATATACTCCCTTATCTTATCCCACATATCAAGGATGTTTCGCCAGGCAAATCCAGAACCGTACTTTTTGGGGGCATCCCAAAAGTTACGGCCACAAAGACGGTATGAGTGGATCCACTTAACCCATAGGGACTCTTTCTTGGAAAGGAGTCTCTAAACATGGGAAGCCATAAGGGAAACATTCCAGATAGCAAGGTTACGGATGCCAAGACCACCATGTTCCTTAGGAAGGCACACAGTTTTCCAGGAGACTTTAGCTTTACCACATTTCAACTCACCATGGCACCAGAGGAAACCTCTCATGAGCTTCTCAATATCGTTAGAGATAGATTTAGGAAGAATAAAAACAGAAGCCCAATAGATTTGAGTAGAAGAAAGAGCAGAGAGGATGAGCTGGAGACGACCAACAAATGAGAGAGACTTGTTTTTCCAGTCATTAATCCTGTATTTGACTTTATCAACAAGGCCTTTACAGTCTTTGTGGGCAAGACGGGTGGTGATAAGAGGAACGCCAAGGTATCGAACAGGGAAAGAGCCCTCAGGAAACTTAACAATACGGTCAATGGCAGCCCTGGTCCTCTCACCAACATTACAGTAGAATGCTTCACTCTTAGCAATATTAGGATGGAGGCCAGAAACCCCAGAGAATTCTTCAATAGAGTCGCAGATGATTCTAACCGAAGAGCTATCTCCATGACAGAAGAGAAGGAGATCGTCGGCAAAGCAGAGATGGGTGATACTTTGATCATCACATTGTCTGTGGAATTTAAAAGAGTCAGAATCATGGATGTTTCTTTTGATCATTAGGTTAAGCACCTCCATGACAAGAGTGAAGAGATAGGGAGAGAGGGGGTCACCCTGCCGAAGCCCCCTTTTACCGTCGAAATAACCGTGTGTATTACCATTGATACTCACAGAGTATGCAACCGTGGAAACACATGTCATGATCCAGTCAATCATACGATCAGGGAAACCAAATCCAAACAAGATAGTCCGCAGAAACGACCAGTCAACTGTGTCGTATGCTTTTTGAATATCGACTTTAAAAGCGCACCTAGGAGGACCACGATGACGATGATAATCACGCATGAGCTCGTGAACAAGAAGTACGTTGTCGGTGATCAAACGACCAGGGATGAAAGCAGACTGGTTATCATCAACCAGAGAAGAAAGATGGTTCTTGATACGATCCGCAATAATCTTGCTGATACATTTGTAAACAACATTACAACAAGCGATTGGGCGGAAATCAGTGACTTTGGAAGGGGAATCAACTTTGGGGATGAGAGCAAGGATGGTGCTGTTGAAAGACTTAAGAAGTTTTCCAGAATAGAAGAATTCCTTAACTGCCATACAGAGATCAGGACCCACAATATCCCAATCAGATTTGAAGAACTTAGCAGAGAAACCATCAGGTCCAGGAGCTTTATCATCACCCATCTGGAACAGGACACACTTAATCTCCTTATCAGTAACAGGAATAAGCATGGCGGCAGACTGGAGAAGGGAAAGCTTATTAGAGAAGAGGGAACAAGGGTCACGAATAGCAAGGGAAGGATGGGCAGAACCCAAGAAAGTTTGAAAGTGGGAGACAAAAAGATTGGGAAGAGCATTCCCCGAGATCCAGTTTCCAAGAGCATCCTGGATAGAATTTATACGATTGCGAGATTTACGGCTTTTAACCGATTTGTGGAAAAAAGCCGAATTTTTGTCACCCTCACGAAGCCAGTTAACCTTAGCCTTTTGTTTCAGGAATCTCTCTTCATCCAGGCTAGCCTCGTTAAACGCGATGAGATACCTGAATTGTTCTTCACGAAGATCCTTATTGAAAGGGTCCCGATCCAGAGCACTCTGAACTCTATCAAGCTCATTACGAAGGGACATAACCTTAGAAAAGAGGTTGCCCTGGTTGCGGAGCATCTTACAAAGGGGAATTTTCAGATTTTTAAGGTTTTGGAAAACCTTATACATCCGATACCCAGGGATATTGGGGTTCCAAGAAGAGGCAACAATCTGCTTGAAATCGTTCTTATAAGTCAGGAAATTAGGGAACTTGAAAGGTTTAGGTTTGAAAGGGGCACGATGTGGGAGAGAAAGCACAGCAGGGGTATGGTCGGACGAACGGTAAGGGAGAAAATTGACAGTAGAAGAGGGGAAAGAAGCAACGAAGTGAGTATTTCCCATGACACGGTCAATTTTCTTAAGGATGCCACCCGAACCATTAGAAGACTTGGTCCATGTGTAGAAGAGACCTTTATAGTTAAGGTCCTCCATTTCAATCAGATTGACACAGTCCCTGAAGTCCTCCATGGCACGAGAAAACCCCGACGACCCGGAGGTGCTATCTTTAATATCAAGAGCAACATTGAAATCACCCAGGAGAATCCAAGGGGTATCTTTAACCATATTCTTATGGACCGCAAGAGAATTCCAAAGAGAGCGACGAAGCATGTGATTATTATGAGCATAGACGAAGGAGCAGAAAAAGGATTTATTAGAGTCACGAATATTAACTTTGAAATGCATAACCTGATCATTTAAATCGATAAGCATCATATCAATAGCTATCGGGTCCCAGGCCACCACAATTCTAGTCCCTCTAGGGGAAAAAAGACCGTTGGACGACCACGACCAGGAGCCAAACGCACGACTACAGATAAGAGGGAGGTTAGAGAAGGAAGCACGAGTCTCAAGGGTAGCACAAATATGAAGATTTTGATCGCGGATAAGATCTCTCAAGGCTTTCTGATGAGAAGGCTTACAGAGACCGCGAGTATTCCATGCAGCGATATGCGTCATATGGAAACTTTGAGGGGGGTGGAGTCCATCTGCTCGGACACCGGAGCTATCATAGCGTGATCATTATAGGATCCAGACCCATTAACAATGAACTGGGCAGTGTCACCATCATCAGAATCAACCTCAATACTATTATCCTCTTCGATTAGGTCATCAGCATCAGGATCAAAATCATATGGTCTAAAATGGGAAGGAGCACCAGGAGGGGGCAGGGGGAAAGAAGTAGAGGGAATATCCGTGACGTCAGAGGAACAAGCCTCTAGAATGGAGAAGGCGTTGAATAAAGGTGTGGAGGATTCAGACTGATTTAGGGGCTGGGAGGAAGAAAGTCTTATGATAGGGCTAGGGAAGCCAACAATAGCCGCCTTATCCTTCAAGAGGGGATTAGGAGAATTGGGGGATAAAGGGGGACTATTATTAATATGAACCGGAAGTTTCTCAAAACGTTTCTTATTTCTAATAGTTTTTAAATTGTTTTTATTTTTGGAAAAAAAATTATCTTGGGTATTGTTTTGGTATTTTCTACTTGTATTGCTTTTAGATGATTCATTATTTTTATTGTCTTTAATAGAAACATGTTTTGAAGAATTTTTCTTATTTGAAACCATAGTAAAATCATCAATATTATCTATAATAGGTTGTTCAAGTTTTTCCGTATTAATGGTAGAAGTATCCATATGTTTAGCAATAGAAGTAGCATTTGTTTTAGTAATAACATGCATACAAACATGTGTTTCGTGACCAAACACCTTACAATGAGAGCACATAGGTGGTTTCCATTCATACTCAACTCTAAGCGTATGGGTTGAAAACTCAAGTGTTTCAGGATCTGGGATACGAATGTTAATTTTGTCCACCCATGAGGGACGAGTTGGGACTTCTAAAAGGACACGGGCATAAACGGCTTTACCCGCAGCATAAGTGCACATATTAGCCGTATAAGAATCCATGGCTAGAGGCTTACCAATTTTAGAAGCAATGTGGCTTAACCCTTCCTCACTCCAAGTCTCATAGGGGATGTCATGGATTTTAATCCATAGCGGAAGTTTGTCATGGTTGTTTCTATGAATGCTAAGTCCGGGTCTCCATTTTTGCATGACAATGGGGGCACCCCTAAAAGTCCATGGGCCATGGGTAATAACATGTTGTAGACCTTGGTCGTTGTTAAATTTAAATAGGTAGACTCCATTACCATTTAACAAAACGTCCTCAAGCCCATATTGAGACCACATCTTAGAAGAGAGAAAACGAACATCAGAATAATAAGTTTTACATCCCACAAAATAACCACAAATGGTCCGCGCATAAGTTTCACAAATATTATTAACGACAATCACAGGGATATCAACGGGCACATCAATATTGTCACTTAAGTTAGGAATAAATCGAAACTTATTGCTTGAGTGTTTGTGTGAACCACTCAAAATATTAGCTTGTGAATTAACGAGCAACGGAAGTTTACGAGACCAAGCGTTATTATTTTTGTTTTCTGGTTCTATCTTACGAAGAATATTAGTATGATTATTAGGTTTGAGGATAAAACTGTGTTTAAAATCATTTGGATTATGGGGCATAAAATTCATATTATTTTTAAAACCGTGATGCCTAAAAGCCTTAGAAGAATTAGAAACATTGGGCTTAGAGTTGTTTTTAGGGTTAGTAGATAAGTTAGGTGTAGTATGGCCCAAAAAGGAAGGAGTGTTATGGAAGCCCAAGAAGGGGGGAGGGATAGTAGGTGTCGGTCCTAGGATGGATTTGGAAGACCCGATTTTATATTGGAGGGGATCAAATTTAAAACTACAAGTGGAATTATGGGCATCTTGGGAAGCTAGAAAGGTGGATTCTATGTCTCCTACGCATGGCTCATAAGGATGGTCAAAAGTAATATTTAAAGGTGAAGCATGATCCTTATTGTCCCACTTTTTCTCCCCACTAAATTCATTTGGACACCCACTTGAAGAAAAGCTACGGTTTACATTAAAAATAGAGGAAAGAGAATTACCCTCCCCAATAATTGGGGTGATGTTTGTTACCGTTGTAGTGTCTTCTCCACTTGCAAGAGAGCCATGGCCGGTAGGTTTAACTCCATCATCAGCCGTAAGTTTAACTCCATGGCCGGAAATTACTTGGTTTAGTATGCAGTCACCATTGTTGGTATCATTTGGGTACGTATGATCATCATCTTCAACAGCATCATCTCCAAGATACATCGGTGTACCTTCTTCTTCCCTTGAAGTTACGTGGTGAAGCATGTCTTCACCATGATACGTACGATCATCATCTTCAGCAGCTTTATAATCTTCGACAACATTATCTTCACCATTGTTCGGATATTCAACTTCTTCACCAGCATCTACGTGATTATGATCTTCACAGCCATGTTCAGAAGATATTGAATTCGACTTGATAAACCGTTTATGTTTAATAGCAGAAATCCTATCTTGTACTCTTCTGTCATTCGATATATTCAACAATGTATTAACAGATGGTTGTTTGAATATACGTTGCTGTTTATTCCTCATGTTTTTAAAATTTTTTTCAACTGTTTTGAAAGTAAGATCCGAATCTTGAAAGCTTTGAGCAGAAAACTAATGATTTTGAATATCATGCACCTCACCTGATGAAGTTTGATCAGGAATCATGCCCGGTGATACACCGGCCATGATGGAAAGTAATAAAAAAAACCCTTAAAAACGTAAGTTTCTTAGAGAGAGAATTTGAACCAGTGTGGTAAGATTGGCTTTTTTCCCGTTTAAGTTGAACTTGGTAATAAGATTATAGGAAGTAAGACATGTATTAAAAAAACAAAAAAAAATTATATTTTAACTGACTAAGTAAAGATTGAGGCGAGAGCAAAATATTGCCATGTTTTTCTTATGCCGACGAACTGAAATGAAACCCCCCATAATGTTTGGAAACACTCTCATCTTCAGATTTGTTTCTATTTTGTTTCCCTGATTGCGACAAACGTTTCCATTTCGGTATGTTCCACACTTTTTTCAAGAGAAGTGATATTTTCACTTAAGAAATTCATTCATCCACATTAAATGCATGTTTTATTCACTTATACGATAGCTGCAAATGTGTTGTACATCATATGAATGAATCAAATTTTCAAGTGGAAATATCACTTCCCTTTTTTCCATCATAGTTTCCCAATCCTTCTTCATTATGTCTAGGCATTGATGAGACCAAAAATATGGTCAATGTGTATGCCCTTATCAATCCGGGTGAAATAAATGAATTATGGGAAGAGCTGTTAAATATGAAAGCAACCATTCATAGGTTGTGGATTTTTATGGGCGACTTCAATGATGTTAGGGGTGTAGAAGACATGTTATCAGCTTATTACTGTGAAACAAGTACTAGATTCTTTAATAACTTCATCACAGAAGCTGGTTTGACAGAATTTAATATGGATGGTAGAAAATTCAAGTGGCTTAGTGGTGATCGGAAAAAATTAAGCAAACTCGATAGATTTCTAGTATGCAAGGATTTCATGAACAAATGGAGCTCAGCAGCTGTAACCGCGCTTCTTAGAGAATATTCAGTTCATAATCTTGTTATCCTGATTGGTGATAATATGGATTTTGGTACGTGTCCTTTTCGGTTTTACAATTCATGGGTTCATGAAGCTGGATGCAAAGAAGCGATATGCAAAACATGGTCTGTTGACGTTGGAATGGGGAATGGTGATATAACATTCATGAGAAAACTCAAAAAAGTCAAAGAGGAACTAAAGAAATGGAGGAGTAACCGTGCAGTCGAAGGAATCAGTGAGTTAAGTATGTTAAAAAAGCAAATCGGAAACATGGAAATAGAAGTGGAAAAAAGACAACTATCTGATGATGAAAGAAATAGTTGGAGAGCCATGCAAACGAGATTGCTGGAGCTTGAAAATTTCAAAAAGCTAGACTTAAAACAAAAATCTAGGATAAAATGGGACTTAGAATTCTAATTACCTCAATCCAAGGACTATTATCTTAAATTAGACCTAGTCTTATCAAATATGATATATATATATATATATATATATATATATATATATATATATATATATATATATATATATATATATATATATATATATATATATATATATATATATATATATATATATATATATATATATATATATATATATATATAATATCAAGAACTGCAAACCCAATGGATTAATTCAAAATCACATCAAAATTATGGGGTGTCTGGGATTGCTTATATAAAAGGGCTTATTCTCATTTGTAAAAGTGTTTATTACGGTATTACCTAATGCGACGTCAAAATTGAGGTTTTAAAAAAAGTGTTTGGATTAGCTTATTATGTATAAGAATTTAATAAGTTGATAAGTTGTTGTAACATCCCAAAATTTTTGAGTAAATTTAAAAAATTTTAAACGAAAACTTCAATATAAGAAAAGTCACTTAATTAATTTTCATAAAATTCCATAACTTATAAGTTTAATGAAAACATCCCAGGATTAACAAAAGTTAATGAAATCACAACATAGCGGAACTTCCATTCAAAAACAGTCCTCCAATGAAGCAGCACAGTGTATACACATCACGCCTTGCCATCCATGGTACCTGATGTACCTGAAACAGTAGTTTATATAGGGAAAGGGTAAGCACGGAGCTTAGTGAGTTCCTCAAAATACCATACGATCCATCACATAACATACAACACACAATAACCATTCATATGTCTGTGAGACTCACGGGCTATCCCTGTTCCACCTGAAGACTCACGGGCAGTTCCCATTCTGTCTTATCGCTCGCAGGCTTTTCCCGTTCCGTCTAATGACTCGCAGGCTATTCCCGTTCCGCCTATTGGCTCGCGGGCTATCCCGTTCCGTCCACAAACAATCATTATCATAGCAATAATTCATACAATTATCATAACAGGTAAGATCACCTTAGTCTAACATATCTTCCTTCCTACGCATGCAATATCACCTATAGTATAGTGAGAAGACTCACCTGATTGTAGTTGACTATATCATTTATCTTTCTCGCCTTTGTATTTACTTTCAACTTTAACTGTTAACATAATAAGAAATCTATCATTTCTTAATCCTTAACTATATTATAGTCGCATCATAAAACCCTTCAATAATTCCAACATGATACTCCATGATTTATCAAGTAAAGAACGGCCAGGTAGAAGATTAGATGGGGTGGCAGGATCCTTTCAGCATTTTAGCCTTTCGGAAAATCCAACAACTAGACTCAATTTGTAAACTTTGTGCACTGGTTTGAGGTCCAAACGATTTTTCTAGAATTAATTATGATTTTTCTAAAAACGACACAAAATGCTGATTTTCATATGAAATTGTAACTAAAGTTTTTCTTAGCTTTATAACTACCAATGATCATATAATTCCTAACACTCTTATTTTAAGTATATGTTATAATCAGGATACGGGTCTTACAAGTCTCCCCCACTTATTTGGATTTCGTCCCGAAATCCGCATTCTCGAACGCCTCTATGTATTTCCCATCGAGTCCTTGTGTCCTTCAAAAATCCTCCTCGTCTTATTGCCGAAACTTTACAAGATTTAATTATCTTTCCCTTTCAACATTCACATACATCTGTAATAATGCTTAAGGTCCTATTATTCTCATTCACTCCATACTTCTTTTCTTCTAATTACTATAGATGTACAAAAAAAAACTCTAACTGTTTCTCACAGTCCCACACATCGACTTGACCGGCTACTATCTACAATACATATTTAGTACTTTCTAATCTACCTATATACATAGTTAACCTAGTTAACTTGCAACACCTAATTTTTTACACTATTTCGTATTTATATGAATTCGTCATATTTCAACACACATTTGCCTCAATTCAACATTTCTTTTATATACTTTTTTTTGGCTAAATAAGTCTATTTTTGTAGAATCTCCAAATTTTTGTGTTTCACCGAAATATAAAATTTACATCATCTTTTGTAAGTTTTTTTTTTTTGGAGTACTGAACACTCTTTAAACTATTTCCATTATATGGAGACATAAAATTTTGTTTTATTTCAAAAGTCTCTTTATTATCTCGTTCTCACCAAAGTCAAGCAGGGAATTTTGAAAAAATGTCACTTGGGGTAGTGAAAAGTCACATCTACTGTAGTTAGTTTGAATTTCGGTAATTAAAACGTGAGGTGTCCTTTCAGTTCTGTGTGTCCTTTCGGTTCCAGCTACAAGATACTATACATACAGGTATGTAGTATCATTCATTTCCACATTCATTTTCAGTCTCATCCTCTCTTATCACTAGTTTGTTCGTAAACGAACTCATATTTAAAGTTGAGTCATGGAAAACAGATCTTTAATGGGCGATCTGTCGAACCCTGGACCTGGTTTTCCACAAGGAGAGGGTACTTCAAACCAAGCATTCTTAATAGAGTTCGGTGTCTCTAACATTCTAGACATCTATCATCCATACTTCGATTATCTTTTTAATGTTTTGTTTGATTTTAAATTATGATACAGTCTTCCAGATATACTACCAATAGAGCAACTCCACGGTGAGCCGGAAATTTTTCCCGAGTTAAACATTAACTCAGAAGATCCGGTGCATTCATCATTAGACTTTGCACTTGATCAGACTCCATACCTTCTACCAGGTTAAATTCTTTTAAATGATTGCTTTTATGAGTATTTTATTTTGTTTTATCATCTGACAATTGTTATTTGTAGACCCATTTGTGGATGGTCAATCTGACTACAATCCATTCATCGACGTACCCTTAACGAGTAGTGGGATCATCCCCATGAATCAAGGATTCATGGCCGACATTCAAAATGACAATCAATTACAGACGATTAATAACATCAATATTGAATTGAATCCCAAGTTTGGGGTTGGTTTTCAATATCAAGATCATCTTCGGTTGATTCAAAGGAATCTAGAAGGATTTCAGAATCCTGAGATTTTAGTTGAAAACCAACAATTATTACCGATAGAGGCCACTAATTTTGATGAATCAATGTCCATCTTTGGGTCAAAAAATCAGGATCATGTTCAAATGATCTAGAATGATAACAATACAATTAGATTTGAACCTTCTAGTTCAGAAAACATAGCAGGTGGCAGTGGAAGAGGTTTCAGACATTTATTAAGTAGGGAAATAATAGCTGAACACTTTAACGAACCAATTGAGAAAGCTGCGAAGGAACTCAACATTGGATCGACACAGTTAAAAAAACGTTATACAGATTTAGGTATCAATCGTTGGCCCCAACGACAACTTAAGAGTCTGCAAACTCTTATTGATCGTGCTGAGGTAAAAAATTACATTTTTGTTTTTAATTCCTTTATATCATAAAATTGTAATTATTAGATTTATTTGTGCCACAGGAATTTGGTAACGATTTTTGCGATGCATCAGAATTGTCTAGAGATTTAATACCCAACCTAAAGAAAGAAAAAGAAGCGATAATTGAAGGGTCACAATCGGGTCTAACAGATGACACAAAGAAGCTAATACAAGCTGCTCATAAGTTTGTATTTAGGAAAAGAAAAATTCAGGAAAGGGGGAAACTTCATCAAGAACTCATACATAGCATCAATCTCTACTATCTAATTCTGGTATGAGTAGTATTAACCCTGGTTTACTCGAGCCTACAAGTGAGGAGAATTTTAGAGGCTTTGTAGGTGACCTAGCCTGGTTTCCTCCTTCTTATAGCTACCCCAACTGGTTCCGAATTAAAGCCCTTCCTCATCACTGCCCTACTTACACACGCCCCAAATGAGTCAATATTTAGCCCCTAATCATGCGGTTACAGGTTCCAACCCTATCGAGACCCCATACCTTGGAGCTCCTCCTCCAATAACTGAAAGCATACCACGTCTAAATCCTCAAGAAGGTACAAGTCAACCTAATGATGACAAAGATTGGAGTGTAGAAGATCTTTTCTCGCTTCTTTCTGATTCTCCAGTTTAGGTTAGTAGTTCTGTAAACTTTTCTTAATGTATTAATATAAAGTTGTAGTAATGAATTAAATATATTGACGTGTTACTATAATTTTAATAATTTCATCGATTCAATATAATATTCATGTTGTTCCCTTAATTTCGTATTCCTCCCCCACTTGGACTAAAGTCCAAGTCTGTTTATTGGATTTATAATTTTTTTTTACGAGCCCTTACTCTCGAACAAAAACCAAGCCCACTCTGCTCAGCCAACAACTTGCATCAGGGCCAAACACCATCTCAATAAACATGTTTTGATAATGTAAAGACGTTTACATCAACCACCATATGTTACTTATCCGCTTGCGACCCTAGTCAACACCTCTATCGTCAGTTACCTCAATCACGAGCGAGTGATCCAGACTCTCAACCCACACGACCTGATCAATCACTCAAGCAAGATCAATACAAGGGTCGGTAGCCCAACTATTACACAGCACTAGGCATGTACAGAGTCGACTCAAAAATACCCGCTATCATCTCAGGCGCCACTTGCACCTCTTTGACCGTGAGTTGGAAAACTCACCCTTGCATCCTCTAGTCCCTGTCTGACTTGTGCGCCCATTAGTTGCATGAAAAATAGCTACCACAATAGCACTTTGACATTCTCCCTTTCAACAGTCTTTAAGCTCAGTAATCAACTTAAGCATGATCGGTCCAACCAAACTGGTATGATCGCATCTTAATTGTTCCTACTGAACCTCACAATCAACATTCACCAATCGAATGGATAAAGGTTTACCACATTACACTAGCATTTAAGTCAACTATGCTAGACACTCACATACTCAGCTCCTTGGATCCTTCGTGACGAACTCCCGACTCAAACGCAGATCCTGTGCTTTCGATAGTAGGAGCTCTACTACTACCTTCCACACCTATCCATGTCCGTTCCAAGACCCGTCTTGAAATATCCAATTCGCTTCTCACCGATAATTTTAACACATATGCCTTTACAAGGCATATGTCAACCCTTCTAGGAATACTTGGAATCCCACCCCTACCCTGCTATTCTAACTAAGACGGAACTTCCTCCAGTGATGACAGGTTGTTTCGCGAACGTAGTTGTATACAATATCGAACTAAACAGTCTTTCAAATAAGAGAATCTTCCCTAAGGCAACAACCAAACAAGGAACATGCAATAAGGTCAACTCACACATTCTATGACTATTCAGTCCATATTGTATACAACTTAGTGGAAATCTCTAAGCAACCTATCGGCACTAGCATACAGTTCTATTAGCAAATAGCAGATAATAATACAACAATGTGTGATCTCTACCAGGCATTTCAGCAAACATATACCATATGTTTTTTTTAACATCTACAATATTAAATACTTAACCCTTTTTCTCATACTGGCGTCGGCTGGCGGTACACACTGTGTCTTCAGTTCACCCTTCATAAAACATCTTTCTTTCGTAAAAATGTTTTAATAAAACTCTTAAGCCTCAACTTGAGTCCAGAACTCACTAAGTGAGCCTGATTCTCTCAAGCTGTGCTCTGATACCAACTTGTAACATCCCAAAATTTTTGAGTAAATTTAAAAAATTTTAAACGAAAACTTTAATATAAGAAAAGTCACTTAATTAATTTTCATAAAATTCCATAACTTATAAGTTTAATGAAAACATCCCAGGATTAACAAAAGTTAATGAAATCACAACATAGCGGAACTTCCATTCAAAAACAGTCCTCCAATGAAGCAGCACAGTGTATACACATCACGCCTTGCCATCCATGGTACCTGATGTACCTGAAACAGTAGTTTATATAGGGAAAGGGTAAGCACGGAGCTTAGTGAGTTCCTCAAAATACCATACGATCCATCACATAACATACAACACACAATAACCATTCATATGTTTGTGAGACTCACGGGCTATCCCTGTTCCGCCTGAAGACTCACAGGCAGTTCCCGTTCTGTCTTATCGCTCGCAGGCTTTTCCCGTTCCGTCTAATGACTCGCAGGCTATTCCGGTTGCGCCTATTGGCTCGCGGGCTATCCCGTTCCGTCCACAAACAATCATTATCATAGCAATAATTCATACAATTATCATAACAGGTAAGATCACCTTAGTCTAACATATATTCCTTCCTACGCATGCAATATCACCTATAGTATAGTGAGAAGACTCACCTGATTATAGTTGACTATATCGTTTATCTTTCTCGCCTTTGTATTTACTTTCAACTTTAACTGTTAACATAATAAGAAATCTATCATTTCTTAATCCTTAACTATATTATAGTCGCATCATAAAACCCTTCAATAATTCCAACATGATACTCCATGATTTATCAAGTAAAGAACGGCCAGGTAGAAGATTAGATGGGGTGGCAGGATCCTTTCAGCATTTTAGCCTTTCGGAAAATCCAACAACCAGATCCCAAGTAATCGGCCTAGGCACCGTCCTCGTAAGTAAATCAATCGGTATTATTTTCAGAATTACGAATTGTTATAATAACGACGTTTTTAAGGTTTTTATTTACTATTGTTGGAAATGAATATGTTATACTTATTACATATTCTACTTCTTAATACAAAAATTATTTTACAATACCTAATTAAGCTATAGAAAGGTTTGTAGTTACCTTATGACCAGTCGTCGAGATCTATAACTCCTTCGTTAGGCTTTTAAGCTTCCTTCCGCTCACTTGCTTACACTCTAGTGCTTAGAAACCTCTATATATTGGATTGAGATTTAGTTGTGTGGTTTATGAGATGTTTTGAGGGGTATTTATACTTGAATTCTTGAATAAAAAATGGCATGACACTTTTGACAAAAGATTTTAATAATATAACTTTGTTGAAATTAATACCTTCTAGAATCAGTCTGTTCAAGACTGGTTTAGCTGACTTTAAACCCATGAAATTCACATTTTTATTTGATATTCCAGAAATGTATCTCAATACCTTTCCAAGGATGTATTTTACGTATTTATACGATTTTTCTATGATTTATTATGAATTTTTGAAAACAGACTATCTAATCTGTCAATTCCGAACTAATCAGTAAAGATTGTATTTTTTACCATAGATAATATCATTTTCAAGCTTACTATTATTTTTGGTAATTGTACTAGACTCAATTTGTAAACTTTGTGCACTGGTTTGAGGTCCAAACGATTTTTCTAGAATTAATTATGATTTTTCTAAAAACGACACAAAATGCTGATTTTCATATGAAATTGTAACTAAAGTTTTTCTTAGCTTTATAACTACCAATGATCATATAATTCCTAACACTCTTATTTTAAGTATATGTTATAATCAGGATACGGGTCTTACAAGTCTCCCCCACTTATTTGGATTTCGTCCCGAAATCCGCATTCTCGAACGCCTCTATGTATTTCCCATCGAGTCCTTGTGTCCTTCAAAAATCCTCCTCGTCTTATTGCCGAAACTTTACAAGATTTAATTATCTTTCCCTTTCAACATTCACATACATCTGTAATAATGCTTAAGGTCCTATTATTCTCATTCACTCCATACTTCTTTTCTTCTAATTACTCTAGATGTACAAAAAAAAAACTCTAACTGTTTCTCACAGTCCCACAAATCGACTTGACCGGCTACTATCTACAATACATATTTAGTACTTTCTAATCTACCTATATACATAGTTAACCTAGTTAACTTGCAACACCTAATTTTTTACACTATTTCGTATTTATAACCTCAAATCACAATAATATTAGTGTATGTGTGTGTATGTGTGTGTGTGTGTGTATATATATATATATATATATATATATATATATATATATATATATATATATATATATATATATATATATATATATATATATATATATATATATATATATAATGGTGTATAAGTTAAAATATGTGTGCCAAATACCTAATGATCCAGCAGCACAGGAGTATACCCGGCCTCCTTGAGGTCTCGGGTTCAAATCCCACTAGGGATTAGGTGGTTTTGGTGTAGATTAGGAAGAGTAATGTAATATTGCTGTTTCCAAAAAAAAATATGTGTAAAAAAGTAAATATGTTTCCAACCTTATCACGAGTTTTAAATAAGTAATTAATGAGCAACTTATCAAAAACTCTTTAATTAATTCAATAAGAGCTTATTATTTTTTCATATCCAAACTCTTAAAATATGTTATTAGCAGTGCCAAATCGTAATAAGTCAATAAGCATAAGCAATCTCAAACACCCCCTAAAATTAGAAATCTATTGGAACACATAACTCAAATTAAAGTTTGAAATCCTTCATTTGACGTAATATGAGTTGTTATATTCATCATTTGAACCTGTTAACTTAAATTGAGAATCCAAATCACAATTCCTAGCTAGAACATCAATGTTTTCTAAAGCTTCAATTCATCATTTCATAAATCTAGGGTTTATGAGTTCCAAAACAACATCATAAACTTGATTTACAGAAAAATCATGATATGTTGTTGGATTTATAAACTATACATGAAATCCTGATTAGAACTTCAGTTTAAGGCACAAATCACCATATAACTCAAATTTATGAAGAATTTCTAACCCTAGAAGACCAAATCAATATGATGAATGCAAACTTTCTAAAATTCCACTGATAAATCAAGCATTTGTTTCACAAGATAACTTCAATTGAGCTTCCAAATCAATCTTCACATCAAATTTGCCTTTCAAGAACTCTCTCAAGCTCCAACTCATTCAAATAAAGAGAATGCAGGAGGTTTGGCTACAAAGGAAAGGACTTCTTCATCGAGCTCCACTGGTTTGAAAACATTCATGGCATGATCTACCAAGAAGTCTGCAAATGCCTGTCCTTTGACCACCTTCATAGCACAATTAGCAGAAATAGTCTCCTCAAATCTGATTTCGCACAAATGACCCTAAATTGAAATATACTTCACAACCAGTCCTATTACTACTATTTTAACTCTAATTAGTTTATATCCTAAAAGTTTTAGTCCTTCTAGAGTTCAAATAAGTTAAATAAAAGCCATACATTGGTTGTTCCCACTTATGCAATATCAACCCTTAATTCTCTAAACTCGTACTCAAACTTCACCTATAAAGCTATAATTATCAAAATTACTAAATTAATACTAATTATTAAAATTTTATTTCATTTAAATAAATTTTAAATTACTCCTAAAATACAGGTATTACATATTTTTAGATATATATTGACATTTTTAGGGTTTCGATACCTTAACTTATTTGTTTCCTTTTTTGGAATATGACTCATGTTATTTTAGATATGGACATATGTTCTCATTCTAATTGATTACCATATTGAGAATAAACCCTTTTCAAGATGTACAAAATAAATATTTATCACCAAAACAACAAAAATTGTTCTAAAGAGTCTTTTGTTCCCAAATTTGTTATTGTTATTTTCGTTTTTCCAATTTGTTCCACATCATATACCACATTTAAGGCGAGACAAAAAATTTACACTTTGTGTCTTATTAACAGTTGCATGAGTTTAGAACCTATATATAATGCACCCATACATCGTACATAAATGCACTCATACACAATACAAAGTAATTATATGCTATCATTACCATATATATTAGGCAAAAATACACTGAAGCCCTATAATGTTTCTGATGTTGGTTTAAAAGGTCCCTAAGTTTTTTCTTTTGCTTTCCAAAGGCATGAGCTGTATAATTAACTGTTTTTTTGGTCCCTTAAACTTATAATACCGGTAAATAAAAGATGACGTGGCTTAGTCTTTAATAAACAAATAAATAAATGATGACGTGGCTTAATCTTGCACATATGGCCCTCTTGTTGGATTTCGATTAGGGTTGAAAGAGGCAACGATTTGCACTTGACATCATCATCGCCTTCATAAGCTGCTTCTGTTTCTTCTTCTTCTACGAGACTCTTACGGTGTATGCGAATGCCCCGGGATGCTAGTACACTTTCTGCAGTCTTACGTAAGAAACTGCTTATTTTAAAACCTGATCTGCTTCCTTCTTGTTCATCTGTTCTTTTCTGCGTTCTTTAGTTCATCTGGATCGTTGTCGATCTGTTCTTTAGCCTCGTCATCTGTAATTAGGTTGACTTCGTTAATTAGGTTGAAGTCGCAGAGCCACTAGTGTGGCCGTCGCCATTGAAATTCATCAGCGAGCTTAATCAAGATGCAAAAGCTTTGTTAGAACAAGCTTTAATGGAGGTCAATATGGAACGAGAAAAAACAATTTTAAAAAACACCGGTTACTCGGTACCGTCTCCTTCCCATTCAGATACCACCGCCATGGATGATAACATCTCCGAGGTAATTAATTTCTAAGATTTCTTACTTTTGACGGTCAATTATTGTGTCTGAATTTTGAGAGATCGGCATTGCCGTCACCGTCGCCCTCCCCAATGAACTCCTCAAGTCCGCCGCTGCTAATCAAGCCTTCACTGACAATTGGGTCCAATCGAATATACTTCCGTACCACCCTTCCACCATCATCAACGCAATCGCCGTTGGGAATGAAGTATTCGTCGATCCAAACAACACAACCGATTTCCTCGTTCCCGCCATGAAAAACGTTTACGCTTCGCTTTTGGAGATCGGTTTGGCAAGTGGGAACATGATTTCCACGTTTTGATTTTGATATCCCCACGACCCTTTTGACTTAAATATGAAAAAGAAAATCGGGTTACCCCTCCATAACTTTATATACCAGCGTGGCGTTAAGCATAGTGGTGATGTGTATGAGTTTTCTACACACCTGTCATTTTTTTTTATGAAAAGACAAAGGGGTAACCGGGTTACCCCTTCATTTTCTATATAAGGGTATTTTAAAACTCAAAAATTAGACTTCATGCCTCTAGAAAGCAAAAAAAAAACCTTAAGGATATTTTAAACCAAAACCGGAAACATTATAGGGATTCAGTGTAATTTTGCCTATATATTAAACGGAACCTATATGATATGGAAATTCATAGTTAAAAGTTTGGAAATAAATAACATACATATTATTAATGATTTTATTTTGTTATAATCTCCCATGCACCTTAACTTTCAATTTAATGATCTTTTTCTTTGAAGACAAGAAGGTGATTCTTCTACTTAAAAATTAATTCATCCACATATTATATACTTCACTGAGTTGTACGATGGCTACAAGGATATTGCACCTTAAGTGGATGAATAAGTTTCTTAAATGGAAGACACATCTCTTGAAGAAATTGATTAATTAACCCAATAAAAAAAGTTGAGACTTAATTTCAACATCTTTCGTATTTGAATTTTATGAGTAATGTTTATTATTCTAAAGATTTATATATACACTTTATAAGATCAATGATCGTAAAATCATATTAGAAACAGAAGATCCTATATATATATTTTAAACTATTCCATATTTGCTCACAAACTCTTGTTTGTTAACTACGTATTATAACTTGATGTTGATTAATATATCGATGATGGAATCAACTTTAACTTTTTAGACAGGATCTATAATTATTGTAGATGCAAATCGCAACACTTATGAAGAAAACATCTTAGGCAAAAAAAACAAGATAATCGTGACTATGTACAACTAAAAGCACAAGATCACGAAGAGACTTGTGTGTCATGATGCTTCACCTAATTCAAGATGAATGAATGAAGTTGTGACGCTCTATAAATCTTTCTGCAATCTAAATGCTCGATTTTGAGTTGAATGAATGAATTGAAAAAGCTCAGTTTCAAGCTAAATTGATTATCATGTTAGGATTGGCATGAAATTTAGAACAGAAATGACGAAGTTCTTAAGGTTTAAAATATTAAAAACTTGACTATAGAATAAATGCTAAAAATACATGATTAAATTTGGATAAGAACTCATAATCCTAGTTGGGATGAGCCAGTAGTAATGCGATTGAGATCATTTTTTACTTATCGAATCTTACGATGAAGATCGAAATCTTAACAAATAAGTATACATTTTTGTTTGAATATTTAGTTATAAATTTATACTATGAAGAAAAAAGAAATTGCACGCACGGTGTGCAACCTTCTAAATTAATAACACGAAGAAACGAGAGAGTTCTGAATAGGCGTTTCTAGAACTATTTTCCCCTTCTCCAATCCTCGTGTCCTCCATATCACATTCTTTAGTTTTGGTATGCTGCAATAATCCAATTCGAAACAATTACTCCTGCTTTGATCTTTCATGGCTGCAGTGATGATTCGAAGGACGGCCAACTCCGCCACCATCAGACTCACCCGATACGCTCTACTCACCGCCATTGATGGCTCTTCGTGCGTCTCTCGCTCTCAGTCTCACTTATACTCCTCCATCTCTACCAGACCAGAGATTTGTGCAGGCTATATACCTTACTTTCTTCATAGCGGTTCTATCGGACACAACAGGATTTCTCCATCTCTTCCTCGCCTTTATTCAACTGCCGCCAATCCTTCGCAGGTAAAAAAAGGATATTATAGTTATGATAGCTGTAGAATCAATTAGAAAATCTCACCTCCGAAATTTGTAGTTCAAAGTAACGAAATTTTCTTTTACTGAAAGAAGCAATATTATATTAATTACATTTTGGAGTCCATAAATTTCATTTCGTGTCTGAGAAACGTCAGGTTAAACGGTCATAACTCAAAAGTATAAGTGAGGTTTTGGATCATGGCTGTATAGGTTTAGCAGTTTAACTTTAGGGTTCCAAACGTTATTTGCATAGGTACACTTCGAATTTTCAGGTGTCCCATTTGCTTTGGAAATCAAAATGGTTGCTTTTAAATTTTTGATATTAGTATGGTTTTGGGAAATATTGTTAACTACATTAAATTTTACAACTGCAACAAAATAATTTGGTGGATAATTTTTTTGTTAAAATATTAGTTCAACAATAAGGATTACACCGAGATGGCATGGGAGGGAATTGTTGGTGCTGTAGATGCAGCACAAGGAAGCAAACAACAAATTGTAGAACCCGAGCATTTAATGAAAGCCCTTTTGGAGCAAAAAGACGGGTTGGCAAGAAGGATACTCACAAAGGCTGGATTAGACAACACATCAGTTCTCCAAGCTACAGATGATTTTATAGCTCAACAACCCAAGGTATCATTATCAGTAAGCTATTTATGCAAGCTTTTCAGTAGTCCCCGTAATAATAAATTAATGATTACTTTTTTACAGGTCACCGACACCAGCAGTCCCGTACTCGGGTCAAATTTAAGTTCTTTGTTGGAAAATGCAAGAAAATATAAAAAAGAAATGGGAGACGACTTTGTTTCTGTTGAACATCTTGTTTTGGCATTCCCTTCAGATAAAAGATTTGGAAAACAACTATTCACGAAGTTGCAGCTAAGCGAGAAGTCATTAAAGGATGCTGTTCAAGCTGTTCGTGGAAGTCAGAAAGTAACCGATCAAAGTATGAAATTTATCTTCTAATCTTGATAATGCTTATTTCCTTAAACTTGTGATCTTGATGTCTCTATATTTATACAGACCCTGAAGGGAAATACGAGGCACTTGAAAAATATGGAAATGATTTGACTGAACTTGCTAAAAGGGGTAAGCTCGATCCAGTGATAGGTCGGGATGATGAAATCAGGCGGTGCATCCAGATACTTTCGAGAAGAACAAAAAACAACCCTGTTATTATAGGCGAGCCTGGTGTAGGGAAAACCGCTATTGCTGAAGGGTATGTAAAATGTTATTCTTCTTACCAATAATTTATGAGATTGTGCCCTTTTTTATCTTCCTTCACATTGTTAAACTATGAAATTTTATATATCATCCAGGTTAGCTCAAAGAATTGTACGTGGAGATGTTCCAGAGCCTCTCAAGAATCGTAAGGTTATAAAACTAGTCAAACCTGTTACACACATTTACAAAAATTGCAATTTTATAATTTGTGATATTTTTTTTACAGCTGATATCTTTGGACATGGGTTCCTTGCTTGCTGGTGCTAAATATCGAGGCGATTTCGAGGAGCGGCTTAAAGCTGTTTTGAAAGAGGTCACAGCTTCAAATGGACAAATTGTTTTATTCATTGATGAGATCCACACCGTAGTTGGTGCAGGTCCGCAGTTTTTCATATATTTAGCCCTGTTTAATTGTTATGTAGGACATGAGAGAACAAAACAACTTAAACCTAATGTCAATAAAACAAAAATTGCAATTTTTTGTCCCATGCAAAAAGGTGGGACAGGGACTCGGTCTTGATCTCTCGTATTTTATCGGGTGTGCAGGAGCGACCGGTGGAGCAATGGACGCGGGGAATTTATTGAAACCGATGCTTGGGCGAGGTGAGCTTCGGTGTATTGGAGCCACCACATTAAACGAATACCGAAAGTACATCGAAAAGGACCCCGCTTTAGAACGACGATTTCAACAAGTATTCTGTGATCAACCGTCAGTTGAAGACACAATTTCCATCCTACGTGGACTCCGCGAGCGATACGAATTGCATCACGGGGTCAAAATATCCGATGGTGCTCTAGTTTCAGCAGCTGTTCTTGCTGATAGATACATCACAGAACGCTTTTTACCCGACAAAGGTAGGAACACCATTACGGTTTCTAATATTAGAATCTTTTGGGTGTTAATGTTAGTTTGTTATTGCAGCAATTGATCTGGTAGATGAAGCTGCTGCGAAACTTAAAATGGAGATCACATCTAAGCCGACCGAGTTGGATGAGATTGATCGAGCTGTCTTGAAGCTCGAGATGGAGAGACTTTCTTTAAAAAACGATACTGATAAAGCATCTAAAGAAAGGTTGGCCAAGCTGGATTCTGATTTGGAATCTTTGAAAGAGAAACAGAAAGAGTTTAATGAACAATGGGAACGCGAAAAGTTACTTATAACCCGCATACGGTCAATCAAAGAAGAGGTAACTAACTAACTACTAAACTACTAACTAGCTTTTTGTAGATTCTTTTGTTATCAATTATTTGATTTTTTATATTGTTTTTTTGAAAAGATTGATAGAGTAAACCAAGAAATGGAAGCTGCGGAACGTGATTACGATCTAAACCGTGCTGCCGAGCTCAAATACGGGACATTGATGACACTTCAGCGCCAGCTAAGCGAAGCCGAGAAGAATCTTTCCGACTATCAACACTCGGGGAAATCATTACTCCGTGAAGAAGTAACCGACATCGACATCGCGGAAATCGTAAGCAAATGGACGGGAATACCCTTATCAAATCTTCAACAATCCGAGAGAGATAAACTCGTATCCTTAGAACACGTTCTCCACAAAAGAGTTGTCGGGCAGGATATGGCGGTGAAATCAGTAGCAGACGCGATAAGACGGTCACGGGCGGGACTCTCGGATCCAAACAAACCGATAGCAAGTTTCATGTTCATGGGCCCTACCGGTGTCGGTAAAACCGAACTTGCTAAAGCTCTTGCTAGTTATCTTTTTAATACCGAAAACGCCCTTGTGAGAATCGACATGTCTGAGTATATGGAAAAACACGCAGTCTCACGGTTAGTCGGTGCACCGCCTGGGTACGTTGGGTATGAAGAAGGCGGTCAACTTACGGAAACGGTGCGCCGAAGGCCGTACTCGGTGGTTCTTTTTGATGAAATTGAGAAAGCGCACCATGATGTGTTCAACATCTTGTTACAGTTGTTGGATGATGGGAGAATAACTGATTCTCAAGGACGGACTGTTAGTTTTACAAATTCGGTTGTTATAATGACATCTAATATTGGGTCGCATTATATACTTGAAACGCTTCAAAGTACACATGACAGCAAGGATGCGGTTTATGAGTTGATGAAACGACAGGTGGTTGAATTGGCTAGGCAAACTTTTCGGCCCGAGTTTATGAATCGGATTGATGAGTATATTGTTTTCCAACCACTTGATGCCACACAGATTAGACATATAGTCGAGATCCAGGTAAAACCTTTTCTCCATATTGATATTAGAGTAATTTACATTTTTGGTCCTTGAGTAGAGCTGATTTTTGCGATTTTTGTCTCAAAAAGCTGTCTCTTGCAATTTTGGTCCGCAATTGAGGTTCTTGTAACGTTTTTGGCCCTGTTTCAAGTAAAATTACTATTTTTTTTTCGGTGAGTATAGCTGATTTTTGCAATTTTGGTGCCAAAAAGTTTTCTCTTGCATTTTTTGTCCTCATTTGAGGTTCTTGTAACGTTTTTGGTGCCTATTTCAAGAAAAATGTCTATTTTTGGTCCCTGTGTATAGTTGATTTTGCAGTTTTGGTCCTCATTTGAGGTTCTTGTAATGTTTGTGGTCCCTATTTCAAGGAAAATGACTACTTTTGGTCCCCGAGTATAACTGATTTTTGCAGTTTTGGTCCCAAAAAGTTCTCCTGCAGTTTTTGTCCCAAATAGTTTTCTCTTGCAATTTGGTCATCATTTGAGGTTCTTGTATCGCTTAGTCCCTGTTTCAAGTAAAACGACTATTTTTGGTCCCTGAATATAGCTGTTATTCGCAATTTGGTCCCAAAAGTATAGTCTTTTCTTGTAAAAGGGACCAAAATGTTACAAAAACCTCAAATAAGGACCAAATTTTCAAAAATCGGCTTCACTCAAGGACCAGAAATGTAATTTACTCTTGATATAATTATGAGACACTCAATTATAAATCGTGGTGGCTAATTTGGTTACCACTGTATTGCAGTTGAATCGGGTGAAAGATAGGCTGAAACAAAAGAAAATTGATCTTCGTTACACAGAGGAAGCCACAGATGTTCTTGGGAAACTAGGGTTTGATCCTAACTTTGGAGCACGACCGGTGAAGAGAGTAATACAACAAATGGTGGAGAATGAAATCTCGATGGGGATACTGAGAGGGGATTTTAATGAAGATGATACTATAATTCTCGAAACATCTACATCGGGTAAAGATGGTTTGCGTATTAGGAAACTGGAGAGCCAATCACGAGTGGAGGAAATGGTTGTGAATAATTAACCAAGCCACGTGAGTTGTGCATAAACATAGTTTTGGTCTTTCTGTCTAGTTACACCGGCCTTTGTGTGTGGACATTTTTATTTTTAAAAAGTTTTATCTTCTGAGGAATAGCCCAACATGTCTCGGAGTGCATTTGCAATGAGGGTTGTCTAGTGAATTGAGTAACTAGTTTATTTAGGCTAGGGTTGAGCAAAAACCGAACCGTAACAAAAAATAACCGAAAAAACCGCAAAACCGAAACCAAAGCAAAAACTAAAATTACTTAATAAAGATCATAGTATAATTATTAAAGCGTTTAATACAAAATACCAATAAGCTTGTATTTGGAAATAATATTTTTAATTCTTTTTATAGCGAACTTTCATATTTACATTTTTTCTCCTCAATTAATTTCGAATTAATTGTTTTCATCCCAAAGTTATGTTATTGGTATTTTATAAGTTGCGATTCGGGTCCCTTATGATATCTTAAAGTTATATTTTTTGTCCCTTACATAATTTGTCTTTTTGTTGAGCTGCGTTTTCCAATATATCGGGCTTCCGCAGCATCTTGCGGACAGTCTAAACCCTAGTTATGTTTAAATATGACATTATAGATTAAATAAAGGAGTGAGTATGAACGACAATTTCATTTTGTATTTTGATAGTGACAATTTCATTTGTAATTTCTACTAATTGTAATTTATAAACTTTAGTTGTTTCATGATTTACTATACTAATTATAAATAAACAAATGAGTTCTATTTTGTGTTTTGATAGCGTCAATATACTAAATATATAGTCAAAATACTAAGAAAATTATAAAAAATGTGTCGATTTTGAACTTTTGCGGTTTTACAACCGAACCATAGAAAAATGCCTACCACCATACTTTGAAAAATATATTATTATTAAATTTGATGGATATGTAATCAAATCAGTGATATTATATAATTGAAAATTGAAAGGTTAGTGAGATGTATATGACAAAGAAAAATATCAAAATAATATGATAAACTTAAAAATATAATGTCGAACCACATTGTATAGAATAATCTCCTTTATAAGAAATAGTTAAAACATTCACAATTGAAAATTTCTGCCTATATACATATTGGTGATTCGAAAAATGTTTACGTCGGTGTTAGTTTTTACAAACGCCATATTATAAACTTCCAATCTAGTCAAAAAATTTAAAAGTTTTAAGTAATTTTTATTTTTACTTTGAGTTTCAATAATTTCGAGAGTTGAAACTAAATTATAAAAATCTTCTAAAACTTGCGTTAAAAGCATGTTTTCATGATAAAATAATCACTAATCACTAATTAGTAATAGACTTGAAAGATCAAGTTCAAGTTTGATGGATAAGTGAAGCACATGAATTGTATTATATAAGAGAAAAAGAAGAAGTCATATATGTATGTGAATCAATGTGGAATAAAGAAAAAAAACTCAAATTAATGTGGTAAAAGATAAATCATTTATCTTGAATCACATTCATTTGAATGACTTTCTTTATAAAATAAAATAGAAATAGATTTAGTAAGTATATTTTGTAAAGATCATTCAATTCGACCAAATGTAAATGATAATTATTTTTTTTATTAGAAATACAAGAATAATAGTTTAGGTGATCGTAAAACATGGTTACGATAAAACAATTAGTAAGCAATATAAAAATAAATTTAAAAAGTCATTGGAAATATGAAAAGAAATGAAAGTTTCAAATAAAATAGAAATAGATTTAGTAAGTATATTTTGTAAAAATCATTCAATTCGATCAAATGTAAGTGATAATTATATTTTTATTAGAAATGTCAGAATAATAGTTTAGGTGATCGTAAATCATGGTTACAATAAAAAAAAATCAGTAACTAATATAAAAATAAATTTAAAAAGTTATTAGAAATATGAAAAAAAATGAAATTTTCAAATCAACGTAGTGCTTAGAAATATGTTTTTTGATAAGATATATAGATATGATAGATATCCATGCGATGTTTAAGTGTTTTAACTTTTAAACATACTGGCAACAAGTGTTTTTTTCAAACCGGATCCCCATTTTCAGATATCCGAATATTAATCGGATCCAAAATTTTCATAACCGGTTATAGAAAAAATCCGATCCGCCAGATACAAATTGGATACCCACAAAAATTGAAATTACCGGACTTTTATCCGGTTCTTTTTAATCCGGAAAATATCCTACAATTTCCGTTCAAAATCCAATAAAAAAAATCCCGATAAACCCTGTATTTGATGTTTCAAATCCCTATATTGGATCATGTTTCATTATTAAAAAGAGTAGACCCTATAAATATTTTATTTATAGCTGGAATTCTTTGATGTATTTGTCTTGTTTCTGTTTTCAGAGTATCATGTGCAGAAACAAAGAGAAAGCAGTTAAGCCATCAAAATGATAGGGCCACCAAACACTTTGATAGCTTTCTAGTTTTTTTGTCCTTTGTTTCTTGGATGTGTATAGTGACAGATGGAATACCTTCTTCTGCTTCTACTCCACAATATCATTAAAAAACAAAGATATGTCACTTTATTCGAAAAAAGTTGTACCATCGTTAGACATGGCAAAAAGGACAGAGTTGATGGGTCATATAACGGGTTTGGGTAAAGTGTTGAACACGGGCTAAAGTGTGTTGTGTGGGGTTTGGTTGCCTTGATCCATTGTCATATCACTATCATTTTCTTTTTTGGATTTTTTTTTCTAATAATTCGTGTATTACAAAAAATGTATTACATTAACAATTGGTCAAAGTGTGTTGGGTTTGCATGATCCAGCAGGTTGATTTTCAGCTCTTGTTCTACCCTTAAATTTGCCAATTGCTATGAATTTACCAACAAAGTACCATTTTTGTTACTACCAATATGATATTGATACCTCAGCTTCTTCAACAGTAGTACCCCTTTAAATTTCCAGCCAATTCTTTGCACCGAATTATCAAGAATTTAGTTCCAAAAAATTACTTAGAATTCCAGCCAATAAATTCCCAACAAGTTCTTTATAGTTTTTAACATTTTCTTAAATTACAATATTTTTCCAAAATAACAACGTATTTTAAGTTTCCCATAAAAAATTGCAAGTTTGCCTTGTATAATCTCCATCTTAAATTTCAGGCAGATCATTTGCTCCGTATTTTCAAGATTTTAATTACAAACTTTCTTAAAATACCAGACAATGAATTTTCAACAAGTTCTCTTGATTTCTTAACCTTTTCTAAAATTACAGTATTTCTTCCAACATAACAACCAATCATAATTGCAAGTTTGCCTTGTATAATTTCCACTTTTAAGAAGATACGTTTCAATTCAAATGTATACATAGATTAATTCATCTTTTGTAAATACCGCATTTCCACACCGTCAAAATATTGGATATTACAACGATTTATGGGATTTGGAAGAAATGGAGATGAAACCAGAAAAGGAGATGATCACAAAAACAAAACAAAAAAGTGTGTTTAGTTATGTCAATTTCAAGATGAAACCGGAAGGGAATAGAAACAAAATATTAGCTAAATGATTAACCAACAAATGGCATTTGTTAAAAGTTGATCAATATGTGTTCATCAGTCAAAGGTTCAAGTGTCCATGTGTAAGCTATTCTAAAAAAAAATTCTTTTGAATAATAATATTAAGTATTAACATAAAAAATGATTTTACTAGAGAAATTATTAAAGGGACAAAAACCCTCGCCCCTAATTTCGCTTTTTCATCTCTCTGACACGGTCTCCGTCTTCTCCAAGAAACTTCACCTTTCACTGATTTACTTTTCTACTTACACTCTCTCTGAATTCCACGTACCACCATGTATTTCTGTGTCAATGTAGCTCTCATTTCAGTCAGTTAACCAACACAGTGCCAGATGAAAATGGCAAAGTTTAACCAAAACGATCATGGGTCGCTTGTTCTCGACCACGCACCAGCCGGCGATGGCAATTTCAAGCTGTGGTCTTCATGCCGACGCAAAATCATTAATGCCATGAGGTGCAGCGGTGGCATGTCTCGCCACCAGAAGTCTGTCAAGTCTACGGTGGCGGAGAATTCCAAGCTGGAAGATGTAAAAATTTCCATACCGGAATGTAGATCCGATACTATTAAGAACAACGGTAACCATAAAGGATCAGAGAAGCTTTCGACATTGATGAGGATGTCTGAATCGTCGTCGGAGGAGGAACGGAGTAAGAAGTTGAAAGAGGTGGTCAAACGGTTGCAGAGCGGAGGAGACGGTGACGCCTTGGGAGGAGCGAGGGAAGTGAGGGAGCTAACTAAGGATGATTCAGAAGCCAGAATGAATTTAGCATTGCTTGGAGCGATTCCGCCGCTCGTTGCAATGCTTGATTCCGACGATCTCCATTCCCAAATCGCTGCTCTCTACGCTCTTCTCAATCTCGGAATCGGCAATGACCTGTAAACACCACCCTATCTCTCTCTCTCTCTCTCTAAAACTTTTACAATCATAATGATGCAACTGGCATGTAGATCTCGTTTACAATTCACTGTAATTCGCCTGAGAGTTTAAATTTCTCTATCTGCTGGGTGTTAATTTCAGGAACAAATCCGCCATTGTTGAAGCAGGAGCAGTACACAAGATGCTAGATCTAATCGAATCTCCAATCCAGGGTTCGCCCAACCCTGATTTATCAGCAGCAATTGTGGCAAATTTTCTGGGATTAACTGCACTTGATTCAAACAAATCAATAATCGGATCTTCAGGAGCCATTTCATTCTTGATCAAAACCCTCAAAACCGTGACCAAAAGCAACAAAAATTCACAAGTGATTCAAGATGCTTTGAGGGCACTCTACAATCTATCCATCTTGCCATCCAACGTTTTACCCATGATCGAGATTGATGATTTCGTATCATTTCTGTTGACCATGATTCGAGATACAGAAATAAGCGATAGAATCTTGTCTATTCTGACCAATATGATATCAACTCCTGAAGGCCGAAGGGCGGTTAGTACCATCCATGATGCGTTTTCGATCTTGGTGGATGTTTTAAATTGGATGGATTCCCCTAAATGTCAAGAAAAGGCAACATACATTTTGATGGTGATGGCTCACAAGTCGTATACAGATCGACAAGCGATGATTGAAGCGGGGATTATGTCATCGCTTCTTGAATTGACTCTTTTAGGTAGCACTTTAGCACAAAAACGATCCTCAAGGATTCTAGAAATCCTGAGGAACAATAAAGGAAAACAAGTTTCCGAAAACTATAGAGGACATGCAGGGGCAGCTATCTCAGCGCCCCTTTGTGGGTCCACTGATACAGAATCAGTGGACTCATCAAACGGTTTTCCAAATAACAACGCAGTCAAACACTTGGTGGAACAAAGCTTGCAAAGCAACATGAGGAGGATAGTGAAGAGGGCGAATTTGCCACATGATTTCGTGGCATCGGAGCATTTGAAGTCGGCTTCAGTTGCGTCATTTTCGTCTTCAAAGAGTTTACCATTTTGAGATGATAAGTTAAATTAATTTCATTGTGTCACTGTATGATTACAGCTATGGTAGCTAGGTTATGGGGGTTTTTTTTTTTTTTTGGAAAGTAGAATGACCAATGTTTTTGAACGGTGCATGTGCATATCAGAAATAGATGTTCTTTAAACTAATAATATCTATAGCCTGAATTGCTTTTGTTGCAAGGAGGTTAGAACTCATAAAAGAGATTTTTGATTTAGAGTAAACTATATATTTGATCCTTGAGAATAGCTTACTTTGTAATTTTAGTCTCAATTTCTTTTCCTTTTTTTCTTTTTTTGTGGCAGCATGATCCTCATTTGAGGTTGTTATAATATTCTTGGTCCATGTTTCAGTTGATATGGTTATATTTTTGTTCCCAAATATAATTGATTTTCAGAATTAATGACCAAAATCTCAAGAGAACCTTTTAGGACCAATATTAAAAAAATAGTTGTAATAAGAGACCAAAAATATAATTTACTCTCACCTTTTATTACATTCGTTGGTCTATCGACATATTGCTATTTTAACTCCTTTATGCTGGCCAGATGAAGAATGCGCAATTGTAGTGTTTTAGGCTTGAGAAAAACTGATTCGTTAATTCAAAATCCTTTTCTCAAATTTTGGTTTTGGTCTGAAACTGAAAGTAAATGTTCCTTTCGTCTCAATCCTTGATTTTATTTGTTCTTCTTGTAAATTGATATAACATTCAGTTAGTTTTTAGCATAAAATCTTTACATTATCCAAGTTCCTTGAATTTAAAGAAGTTCACCTGCATGACATGAATTGACTTCACCCGTAATTTTTCTTAGCACAAAATGAATTAATAGTTTTCCTAAATTCAATTACTTGATAAACAAAATATAAGAATTGTTGGATGTATTTTTTGATTTTGCAGACAAAGAATGAATAGGGACGATAATTATATTAAAATTTGTCATATACATAGACAGGCAAATTAATCAGTGATTAAATCGAGACGAATCTCTTTTATAATATGGGTTTTCATTTGGATTCTAATTCCCCTAATTATTTTTTTATATCTTGAAATTTTCAACTAAGAATGTGGATCTTGATTCTGCTTTAGACCCCCACGCTTATATTACTTATTTAAATTATATCAAATATTCCATTTTGGATACTTGACCTGGTAATTTTCACTTATTAATCAAAACCTCTAAGTCTTCATTTAACAATTGATATTAATATTTACAAACTTCTAACTTCTAAGCATTTTGGATGTCATCTTTTTAGATACATTGAATATTTTTTGTTGAAAATATTCAACTACTTACTTTTTAATTGATTCTTTTTTTTTGGGTAAAATCATACAATTTTTAATTTGTTACATATTTGAGTAATATAACATGACAGTGATATAGCCAATAGAGTTTATAATCATGTGACAAGATACACATCTCAAACAGTTTAATTAAATAATAACCAAATCTAAATTTGCTCCATTATCATAACACTTTGTAACACTAAAAAAAAATCAATGAGCGGACATTAACATATAAGTTTATAATTTATTGACGTAAACACATAGTTTACATAAGCAAGTGTCCTAGATCAATGCACGTAACCAAAACCCTGACCTATACGATGTTGGATAAAATAATGCGAAAATAGATGCCATGTGTTTGACATAATGACACCAGAATTAAAAACTTATTTAGGTTGACACAATCTTCCTCTTTTGATTGATGAAATCATGACAAGATTTGGTGGTTGCATGTAACCAAGTTATTAGGCCAAAGATGATTGCACCTCAATTAGCTAAAGACTGATAAACTTCAATCAACTGTGGACTTTGTTAAAACTTCAATTTGTGTTTGTTAAATGGATTCTTAGATCGATGATCATGGCTAGTAAAGTATTTACGTTTGTATGACTAGTGACTTTGTACATTCAAAATGTGTGTCAACTTCAACAAAACTCGATGCATCTAGCACTTGATACTTAACGTAAAATAATAATAATAATAATAAATAATAACTCATCAAGAAATTGAACTTGAGCAATTTTTATGGAGAATAAATCTTGTAGATACTTTTGGGCTTAAGTTTAGCCTAAGCACCTACGCTATTGACCTTGAGCAAAATAGGCTTGTTAGCAGCCCATACCAAGCCCATGATCAAGAGTGTTAGTTACATAATCTTTGAATTCAACAAAACCACAAAGAAATCTTAGATTTGATCGTGAAGGGAACTATTGGCATACAAAGAGAAACCTTAGATTAGAGGTGCACAAAAGCCGGTTTTTAACCGATTCGGTTTTTTTAAGAACAGGTTTTTTAAAAAACTGGTTTCAGTTAAAACATAACCGGTTTTGGCCTTTTTTTTTTAAATGAAATTGAATTCTAGACCAGTTTTTTCCGGTTGTTTAACCGGTTCGCTTCGGTTAACCGGAACAAAAACCAGGATAAAAAACCAGTCCGGTTTGAAATAAAAAAACCTATTAAAAACCGGTTATCAAAAAACCGATTCCGGGTTTTTTTTTTCGGTTTTTAAAAAAACCGGTTTCTTTTAACACCTCTACCTTAGATTAGTGTGGTGAAAATAGGGTAAAGGGTTGACTCTATTTTGCTAACTAGTCGGTTTCTCCATCCTAATAGAGCACTGGACTAGGAGGCGTGGCCCAATTCGGGTTGCCAATGCCCAATACTCAACCTTTTGGGGTTTATACAAAAGATGGGAAAAGTACATTCAATTTGCTAAAAGTCCTATATCACATGAACCTAAAAGACTCCTTACATTGTTGAAACCATCGAATATCAAGTTTAAAACATTGACAGAGATAACAGAGAATAGATACCCAAGTTATTTAACTTACTTCGCAAACAGATATTTGATTTGTTTATGTTGTTGGGGTGGCTATTGCCGATGGCTTTTCCTACTCAGCTTTACATCAGACACTAGAAGAAAGAGTTGTGAACGGTGGAATAGGGCAGGTTGGCGGATTATGAAGGGTAGGTATGAAGTAGGATTATTATTTGGTCGGTTTAATGGTTTGTTTATTTCGATTTAATCGGTTTTTTTAATTCAAAAATATTAACAGAAACCTAGCTAAACACAATTTAGTTTATTTGGTTCGGAGTTTAATTGTTTGTTCAGTTCGATTTAATCGGTTAAATGCAAAAAACATGTCAACTTCTTTTGACATGTAAAAAAAAATTATAAATTAGAAAAGAATGTGACAGGAAGAAAAGTGCGTTCTCCACAAAATCAAGAACACCGAGTTCTATGAAATCTAAATGAATTTGTTGTCCAAAATGAAAAACAGCAAATTCCATGAAAACAATAATAGGTATTATATCACTCACACTGGTTTGAAAATCAAACTATTTTTATTGCTTTAGAACGGACCTTTAACTACATTATCAGATATTTCGGGCATCCTTATTCATCATAACAAGTAGTTCGCACAGACACCATTTCACTTTCACTGTTCGATTTGATACTTATTCAAACATAAATATTGCTGCATAATTGTGTTTGTGCATCTTGATCTTGAGGGTAGGGGTGTCATTCGGTAAACATATAGATGCTAAAAATTAAAAATTAAGAAATATTTTATCCTTAATCGATTTATTCGGTTAAACCAAATGATGAAAATAAACCCTATCCAAATAAAGATTCGGATAATCAGCTAAACCGGAAACCAAACCGATAATTGATCAAGAACTAATAAATAACTTTAGGTAAAAGATACTGCATAATTCATAAAAATGGAACAAGTATAAACTTTCATAATAATTGAACTAAAAAGAGGATTGAGTGGTTAAACCTTTGAAAAGAACTAAAGAAGTACGAGTACAATCGTGAAACTTGGTTTCAATTGAATGATATGAACCTTCACATCATTTAAAATTTTAGCCTTCACTAACTGATGTGAGAGCCTATTCACACATTTTAGGCACAGAAAACCCACTTATGAATGTAGTTTACTCAATCTCAGTAACCTATCAGATATTTATTCTAGCAACAACTAACAAGTTTATTAACACTGACCTAAAAACCAATGAATCGTATGTAGGAATGTCTTCAGGTCCACAAAAAATTCAGAAAACAGGGAACTTGATTAACATTTGCCATTTAAAAGACAAACCGACAAAACAAAGTATAAACTGAAATGTCATTACAAAAGATAGACAATCTATTCAGAAACAACATCGGGCGATCTTACTATGTGTACCTGTTAAAATATCAAGCAACTTCATTGAACAACTTTGCATATATCTTCATACTCAATCGCCTGAATAACCCTACCATCATAAACACCCTTCTCAATCTGCACCTTTGCACAAAACCTCTCAGTGTTAACAGACAACAATCTTGCATTTGAACCACGATAAGCACCATTCACTATCCTCACAACACCACCAATTTGGGGAATAACTGTCTCAAGCTCTTCTTGATCAACCCGCAACTTATGTTTACTTTCAAGCATCTCAATTTCACCAACATACTTATCGATTACTTTACGTATTACACCCTTTTGCTTATAATAACCTTTTTCAGCCAAATCTTTGCTCATTACCTTCACAATAATCCCTTCACATAACCAGTAATCTTTCCGGTTACTTCTCTCTTTCGCCTTCTCTTCCTCTTTAATCAATTCGTCCAATGCCGACCCGCCACCTGTCTTTTGTTTCTTATCTTTTGTATCGACAGTGTCCACCTCATCAAAAACAAATCTTGAACTTCCCTCACCTTTAACAATATTTTTCGTTGAAGAACCGATACTTAGCTTGATTTTCTTCTCACCATCATTATCGGTCCTTAACAACAATTTAGCCTCTTCAGTGTCCAAGATTTTGTCACCTACTAATTGTTCGGCCCGCTCAATTTGCTTCTTGATCTCCCTCTCTTGCCTTTCTTCATCCACAATATCGGCTTTCATCCTCTTGTTTTTCAATTTTTCTTTTAAGATTGTCTCGGAATCTCTATCTATATATGTAATGAACCAACCTTTTGGTGTCTCCTCTACCTTACACTTTCCTGTCTTTCCCAAATGCTTAATGAATTCGGTCAAAGTAGCCCATTGGGTTGAATTCATGTGAACGTGATGTCTGTCTGCAATGTACTCGTTGTAAACCACAGTGGCTGCAATACGACTGAACCTGTGGCTACGTTTCATGTGCTCAAGGAAAGTGGATTCAAATTCTTCGGAGTAACCACCAACTATCCGATTAGGGTTTTGACCAAAAACTTCCATTTGGCGCTGGTGGCCCTCGCTCATACAATGACACTTGAATCCGTTCTCATCTCGGCATTGTTTTTGACACATCTGACAATACCATCGAAGCTTTTGGAGTCCTTTCGCCTTGATTCTGTTGGCGATTGCCTTCGGTGTGAGGAATTCGTTTTTACCCATGGAGGATTTGAAACTTTAAGAAGCGCAGTAGTGATGGAAACCTTGGTACGAACCAACTCGTAAAGCCTAGAGGATTGGACCTGGACGGACGAAAAACAAAAACTCAGAGCCAAAAATAGGACCGAAAGTTGCTGGTACGAAGCTTGTAATCTGTATAAACATTCGCTTTCTATTGGTTTATAATCTGCTGGTAATATACACGTCCATGTCGAAACAATCGAAACTAAACTAAGCCCACACATACGCAAAGGAAACTAAGATCTCAATCGAAATCCAGTTAGAACTCGAAGAGAAGTCTTACCGTATCCAATCGAAATCCAGATAGAAATAGAAGAGCGCCAATCAAAATCGATATCGTTAACCCCAACCGAAATCAAATCGAGTCGAATTCAAACTTCGATTTGTGTTTGTTGCCTCAATTTTAGTATCAATAGAAAAATCTGCGGCACTTGGATTAGGGCGTCGATTTGGGGATAAAGAATTTGGGAGGGGTTGGAAGAACGACCAAATTAATTTTACCAATTTATTTTTAGAATAAATTATAGAAATAATTCTAAATTTTGTAATATTTTTTTTATTTTGGACCTAAAGTTTCAATTTTATAACTTTGGGCTTTATTGAAGTTTTTTGTAATGTCAAACCTATTAATATATGTTTCAGGGAGTAAATGAATCGGTCGTTCAGTGAAATCGTTTATGAACGGTTCGAGTAGAAGTTCGTTTATGTTTGTTTATTTTAATAAATAAACAAATGAGAACATGATTTTTTATTCGTCTAATTAAACGAATAAAAAATCCTATTCGTTCATTTAGGCTCTTTTATGATCGGTTATGTTCATTCACATACATTTATGTTTATAGGTATTCTTATTTTCCTAACTTTTTAGCCATATCTATTTAACGTCTTGTTCACGTATATTCATTCTTGATATAGATGTGTATTTTCATTTATATACATATGGTTATTGAGTTGGACGAATATCTTCATTTATGTTCGTTTAGGTTCATTTATGTTAATTCACCTGTTTAGCTTTGCTCCTGATTATTAATGTTTGCTTGTTTATGATCATTTATGTTCGTTCATTTATGGTCATTTAGCATCTTAACGAACAAACATAAACAATGTACATTTTTAAACGGATAAACATGAAGAAAATTCATCCATTTATTTGTTTGAGTCTGTTCGTTTGTTCGGTTAACTTAAACAAACTATGAACAAGTCATTGAACGTGTTCGTTTGTTTTGTTTTGTTTACGATCCTAATATGTTTCACAATGATTTTGGTCATAGCTCCAATTAAAATGCCACCTTTTACCTTTTATCTAATTGTTTATAATATTTTTATTGATAATTATGTATTTAAAATATCATTAAAATCAAGGCAAAATGACACTGAGGCCCCACGAAGTCTCGTGATTTGTTTTAAAATACCCTTAAAGTTATTTTTGTGACACTATGGGGATTAACATTTTGAAAAACCGGTTCATTATACCATTTAACCCACAGCTCCCGGTCTTACTAACCCACGTAGGATTTTCGTGCTCGCGTGGCAAAGTCCTGGTGACGTCATCAACTCCACGTCACCATCTCGATTGCAACCGGCTAACATAGCCTTGCTCCCCAAGGGTGACCGGGTAGAGAAGGTTATAAAACAAGCCCTCTTTAGACCAAATTATCAAACCTTGTTACCCAAAATCGGTGAAACCCTTTGCCAAAGAAATCGATCGGTAAGTTTAAAAGCTAACAGAAGCATCCATGGATTCAGCGTTCGAAGTCTCTTTCAACGAGTATAATGTTCACGACATCCTTGATCAAACTCCCACCCTCGAAGATAACCTCAATGTTACGATGCAAATAGAACTTGCCCTCATCCGTGATGAAGTCGATGCTGGTGTTAATCGGGTCCAGGAAGAGAATGCGGTGCTGAGGAGGGAGCTCGTCAAGATGAAGAAGATGGCGAAGTCGGTATTTTGGGGGGGCTTGGCCTTAGCGGTGGCTTTAGCTGTGGGTTACGTCTCGATGAAGTGAAGTTGTAGGTTTCCTGGGTTAGTTTGTTGGGTTGTTTTACTTGTTTAAGTGTTTTTAAGTGTGTTTAACTATGTTTAAGTTTGTTTAACTATGTTTAACTTTTTTAAGTATCTTTAGTGACTCATTTGGTAAGGATCGGTTTTAGTATGTTTTGACCAAGGTTGAAAGTCCTGTTTTACAGGCATTTTTGGTTCGATTATGTAAGGATCTTGGTATTTAAGTAAAATGGAAGCATGGTTTGTTTATTGGTTCCTGGTCGTACATTAATCTTGTGCTAAAAATGGATTCTGTGTTGTGGTTAAAGAAAAAAATGGTTTCAAACTTACACAGTAGTAATGGGTAAACAGATCTTCGAAGTTAGGTTCTTCCAGTTGTTTACAAGTTCGATGCTAGACTTTTGCAAGATTTTCCAAGATATGTTCAGAAAGTTGTCATGTACAGGAAGAAAGTTTTGACAATTTTGACCCTTATTACTAACCTAACAAAGATTTGAAGTCTTTTGTTACAAAAGAATCCGGTCTTGATTATTTCACATCAAGATAACGGATAACCAAATTTGAAGAATTTTGTGGTTGATCTTTGGTAGGATAATGCTTGCTTGGTTTAACAATCATAACAGGGAACATGCTTTTTACTTTGCTACCAGAAAATACAAAAAACATGCTTTAACAAGTCTAATATTCAAATTTAAATAACAACATAATACGAAACACTTCAAATTGCACAATGTAGTTATTACAAACCCTAAAAATTCAAAGTTTAGTTCTCAGAAACAGAAATTGTTATTGCAAAGCTACTCCAGATTGTATGACTTTTAATCCAAGTCCATGGGCTTCTCAGATGTCATCCCCTCCCCACTTACAACGTGTACTGTTTTTGAAAGTTTCTTTTTTAAGATTCTTTCAGATCTTTTTGGAACACGTTTTGTTGAACTTCCATTGTCTACTTCCATAGGAGCAGCATCCAGACCCTTATCTCTATTATGTCCACCTTCTTCATCTTTCTCTCCATGCCCTGAAGTAGTACCCTTCTCCTTCCTTTCTCCAGTCCCATTTTTTGTAGTACCCTTGTCCTTCCTTGCTCCAGTTGCATTTGCTTTGCATGTAATCTTGTTGTGTCCAGCCTGTTTACAAATACCACATAAAACTCTCTTCCCCACTTTTGAGACTGTGTGCCTGTTATTCCTTTCAGAAACATCCTTCTTTCGCCTAACAGTTGGCCTCCCTGGCATTCTTCTTTTCATAGGGGGTAAAGGTGGAATGTAGTCTGTTGTGGGCCACATGTCTGATCCATTCATTCCAAGTATAGGGTGTTTGTAAGTGTTCTTGTAAAACGTTGCAAGGTACAAAGGATCAACAAAAGCCTCAATTGTTCCATTTATGAATGAAATGGTTGCCAAAGAATGCACACACCCATAACCATTTATTTGCCATAACCTACATGTGCATGTTTTCTTCTCTAAGTTGACAGCATAGGCTTCCCCCATGTTCCTTGTTTCAAATTGCAACAATCCACATGGAAGCACCTGCCAGTACCTGTTTAATAAAACATATGAGTATTGATGGTCTTTCAAAATGAGAAATTAGATTAATAATGTTGAACAAATTACCTTTGTAGAAATTTCAAATCATTAACTTTTTGTCTAAGCATTGGACAAATTTCATATTCAGGCCACTTACTAGCTTTAAGTTGCATTCTATGCATTCTATCCATAACATAGGTACGAATTTCTTCAAGCATGGTAATGATTGGTTTTTTCCTTGCTTCTGTTATAACACTATTAAATGTTTCAGAGAAACCATTCTCAACTGCATCACACATGCTTCCAAATTTGAAAAATGCTCTTGACCAAGTCTTTGGGTTCTTCTCTAACAGATGATCGTGGGCTGCAGTACTCAATTGTTTAATTTCCTTCATAACTGCATTGAAGTGTTGTTCTGTGGTTGCCTTACTTGCTTTCCAAAAGAGGTTTTCAAAATGGGCCCCCGTAAATTTTTTCTTGAAATTAGCATAGATGTGCCTAGCACATTGTCTATGCTCTGCTTCAGGTAACACCTCCTTTACTGCCTCTAGAAGACCCTACATCATATACATGAATTCGTAATGTTTATTAACAAGTATAAGAACAACAATAAACACAGAAATTATAAGGGCAATTACCTTATGTTGATCAGACATGAGGCTAACACTCAACCCTGTTTGTAGATGTAGGTCTTCAGCAAGTATTTCCAAGAACCATTTCCAATTTTCCTTATTCTCCACACACACAACAGCCCAAGCAATGGGAAAAATTTGGTTGTTTGCATCCCTTCCAACAGCACTTAACAATTCCCCACTACTTAAACCCTTCAAGAAACACCCATCTAAGTTTATCATTCTTCTACATCCACTCCTCCAGCCCTCTTTAATACCAGCAAAACAAACATAAAATTTGCTAAAATAATTCTTGCCATCCGGCATAGTGTTCACATCTAGTTTGACAGTCGACCCAGGATTTGATCTCCTAATCTCCTCACCATATGACCATAGTTTGGCATAGTGTTCCACAATGGTTCCTTCTATTACAGTTAAAGCATATTTTTTTGCTCTTCTACACTGGCTCATACTAACCTCTATACCAAAATCCTTTTTTACCTCTTCCCTTAGAAGTCTGACACTCATTTTCTGTTTGTGGAGAATCTCATTAGTGTAATGAGACCCAATCCAAGCATACGTGACAAGGGATCCCAATCTGAAATTTCTTGCACAGTTATGTTCATCTTTAAGGGACTTAATTTGGAAAGACTTCTCTTCACTCATCCATGATCCCCATAGCCTGAATGTACAATCTCCATTGCAACATTTGACTAACAATCTTTTACTATCATTTTTTTTGTAACATAACTGATAACCGTTTGCCACAGCATAATTACATAGCATATTTTTAAGTTGTTTAGGGTTTTCGAACCTCATACCTAACACAGGCACCTGCTTCTTCCATTCTATTTCTGGATTGTATGTTGTTGGACACTCTATTTGTGGGTTGGTATCATCATCCATCTCCTCCTCTGCATCTTCACCTATGACAATTACTGGTTCATCAGCTTCATCTTCTCGTAAGGGTGAAACAGGTCCTGTACTGGAATTGTGTTCATCAGGGCTAAGAACAACATCATCGTCTTCATCAATCCAATCTTGTATGTTGACGCCCTCATGGTCCATATAAATTGGGATTGTAACCCCACAGTGAAACAATACCTCAATAAAGTCGACATATTCCACTTCGTCTGAAATCAACCTTAAACCATAAGGAATATCATACTCCGGCAGACAATAGTAGAGATTTATGCATCTCGTTTGAGCAAACCTTTCTAAGAATTCGACACATTCCTTTAGATCCATCCCGGAAAAATCCGCAGCATCGATTTCCTGTTGCATGCCATCTATGTACCCAAAGGGTTGCCGATTAAATGTTCCTTTAAAGTGTACTTCAACGGAGACATTCGATTCCATCCTTTCGACCGACTGGTTACAAATTTGGGGGAAAAATTTTTCAATTGGGGTTGAGGGTTTTTGTTCGCCTGTGTGGTTTTTAAAAGTATTTAAGTTAACTAGACAAACTTGCGTGACATGGATGCTGACTCAGATGATGATTAGGACAAAATACCGGACAACCGCTTCATTTTTCCCATAAGGATGTTTTTAACTCTCCATTTTAAAGTTCATGCCCTTATAAGGAAAAAAAATAAACTTAGTGACCATTTCGACCAACTTCTAAAAGTTTATGGGGCCTCAGTGTCATTTAGCCTAAAATCAACTTAGACCACACCATCCCACCTTCGCTTCATCATCATCCAATCATCCTTGGTTCATTTTCCGACCAGCTTCTTATGTTCTTTGTATTTCTATAGCAACAAAATTGTAGGTGCAGTTGTTTGAATGGACAGACCCAAAGTTTGATGTCTAGCTGAATATTGGAAGGAACCCACAAAAGAATCATTTTTCTTCAAATGTTCTAAATTTGAATAACCATAAATTATTTATGGTAAACAGAATAAACTATTTTATCGAGTATAGCCAACTCTAGAACCTTCATGTCCAACTATCGATCACAAACGCAAAACCTAGTTTCCAAACAAGGATCAAGTAAAATCTCTGAGAATTCAAAAACTAGCCATAAAAGGAACCATTAGAGATGATTCAATTCGCACGTTTTCTTCTATCCTTTAAACTCAAGTAAAACATTGAGAATTAAAAAATTAACCAAAATGTAAGAACTTAAAAGTTGCAATGGAATATAACATTAGAGATTATTCAAGTCACGTGTTTCCTTTTTATAATCATCTACAGCTTACAAGAAAACACGATGTATTGTTAGAGTTAATCTTAAAAGAATAGAACTATCAAGAACATTCTACAATAATGAATAATGAAGAGGGACTATTTTCACAATGACGTAACAACATTTTAGGTGGTGTTTTTTTAAGAGGTAAATAGTTGTAGTCTGCGGATTATACATGTCTGCAGACATATCTGTAAAATAAGATGTGGACCAATCTGCAATCTGCAAGAAAAAGACTGTTTGTTTTTTAAAGTTTTACAGAGTACTAAAATAAACTAAAATATTTATCAAATAATGTATTTTTGTATATCTAACTTTTTATTTTGTCAATTACTTTTTATCAATAATTATTTATAATTTATATAAAATAATACTTTTTTTAAGTTAGAAGAGGTTAGAAGATGCAAAAGACTTTTGGTCCATGTCTGGGAGAAGAAGAGGGAGCGCAGACATTTTTAGGTCTGCTATCTTCTAAAAAACAAATAGTCTACAAAGCAAACATTTGCACGCCGTCTACGGGCTACAGACAAAAGAGGTCAAGAAGATTTGCAGACAAAAAATAAACACCCCTTTAGTACTCCACACTTTCTTTTAACATATTATGAAACACATACATACATACATACAAACATACACATACACACACACAAACACACAAACACACGCACACGCGCACACACACACACACACATATATATATATATATACATATATATATATATATATATATATATATATATATATATATATATATATACATATACATATACATATACATATATATATATATATATATATATATATATATATATATATATATATATGTATATGTATATGTACATGTATATGTATATGTATATATATATATATATATATATATATATATATATATATATATATATATATATATATATATATATATATATATATATATATATATATATATATGGAGGTTCAATCGAGACCAACAAAAATGTTGAGATCGCAAGACCAGTTCTGGACCAATCAATTTATAAGGGTAATATATATATATATATATATATATATATATATATATATATATATATATATATATATATATATATATATATATATATATATATATATATATATATATATATATACATATACATATACATATATATATATATATATATATATATATATATATATATATATATATATATATATATATATATATATATATATATATATATATATATATATATATATATATATATATATATATATATATATATGGAGGTTCAATCGAGACCAACAAAAATGTTGAGATCGCAAGACCATTTCTGGACCAATCAATTTATAAGGGTATATTAGTAATTTTGTATTTTAATTAAATTATAACAAAATTATAGTTTCCTAAAATCTAGGATTCTGATTGTTAGTTACCAACAAAACTAATAAATTAATTTTTATTTTTTAATAATTTCAGATTATATAACGTCACTTGTTTATTTACTTATTGTTAGCTTTTATTTTATTCTATTAATAGACAGTAATAATAACTTTTCCGTCAAAATACTTTTTTTATTGTCTCATCTGATTCATACAATTTCATTCATAAATGGTTATACAACACAATGCAAAGTTAAAAATTTGAAATATATTTGTAATCATGAATGAATAAATTACAATATAGATATAAAAGAAATCATAAATGAATAAAGAACAATGTATAGATTAAAAAAATCAACTACAATTGTAATCGTAAATGAATATAGAACACAATGTAGATAAATAATACAATGCAGTTTTAATCATCGACGATTATAACACAATGTAGACAAAAAATACAATGCAGTTTTAATTATACACACATACTAGGCACTCGTGATCTTTGTTATTCTTGGTTTCACACCTGCAAAATTGAGTTCAAAGATATTAAAAAAATAATTTACTGACTATAATCTTGTGTATACATATTCACTAACGATTAGAAATTATGATAATTGTTCTAATCATTTATATAATCATATATTTAATCATAAATGATTATAACTATATTAAAGTTGCACAAAAGTTATAATCGTTGATGATTAACAATAGAGTTTATATGTTCATGTTTTAATAATTAATAGAAAGTGGTTGTTACAGCTTGTAAAAATATTACCGACATTGCATAATCATTTATGATTACAACTTTTGTTTAATTAAGTTTTTTCATAATGTGTATTAAGTCAAACCTCTTTGTTTATGATTATAATTGTTGTGTTTTATTCACTATGCAATTTTATCTATATATCATAAATTTTGTTTCTTGTAATTTTTATTTCGCTTATACATGTGGATGGAATAAGATGCATATAACAATAGCCAAATAAACTAGTTATATTGTGTTATAAAGTAATGTATTAAAATACCATAAGATTCTATCGATGATTCCATATGCATCTTTTTGTAAAATTGAAAAATACCAACAACCTAATCTTACCGTTCTCCTAAAATTTGAAGTATATATATATATATATATATATATATATATATATATATATATATATATATATATATATATATATATATATATATATATATATATATATATATATATATATATATATATATATGTATATATATACTAGGTTAGAAACCCGTGTAATACACGGGATGATTAAAAATGTATAAAATAATATGAAAAATATCAATATTGCAGATGATAAACTTTGGATATTTAGCAAAGCATAGGACAGTTCCAATTTTTGGACTGGACTTGTGATATTGAGTGAAGCAAAAGGACCGAATTTGTAATTTACTTAAATATATATTTACATGAATCATATGGCATACACACCGCCAACCTTTACGAGAGAATACAGGAGCCATCTACTTCTCTTCCTTTCTCTCCTTAAATGTATATTTACATGAATCATATCCTAGTTTTTATTTAAGATATGTACTTTTTTATTTTAATTTTAATGATTTTTTTAAAATTTTTAGGTTTTATTTTTAATGTAATTTTCGGTTTTAATTTTTGTATTTTAATGAATTATCTTATTTTGAAATTATTAGTTTCATTTTAATTTGAAATTACTTTTTAAATTAAAAAGTGAGAGGAAGTGAGAGGTGACCATTTCCAGGGGTAACGGAAGGAGAGAAAATTGTTGACTGGATGCTGAGGTGGCAGGCAAAAAATGAGAGGATGAGAGAGGGCACTCCTGAGGGCCTAATCAAGTCTTGACCAACAATTATCTATATCAAGCATAACCATTTTTTAACTGCTGAAGTTTTCACTTGCCATCATAAATATATGAATCACTAATTCTTTCTATCTAGATAAAAAAATTACATTTAGTATCTCATTATTATAATGCAATAAACGATTATTAAAAAATGGAACGAAGAATGAATACATAAAAAAATTCTTCCAATTACATCAAAAGATCAATATGTTTTTTCCAATTTACATAAGTAAAAAAATCTAGCATACATAATTGTCACTTGAAATTTCCTATTTAACCATCAAAAATCATGCAAGGGTATTGATTATTGAGTATAAGCCGTTAAGAAAAACATTTTAGAAGCGTATATGTTTACATTTGACCAAAAAGTATATGTTGGCAACTCTTTTTGCAACATCTCTTATGTTTACCCGAGTGAAAATCCTACAGAAATGGATATATTTTTCCATTTAAGCTACTGTAAACATGAGCTTTACCATGCCATAAGCTTTGAAGATATTCGTTAGACCACTTTCAAAGGTAACAGAGAGTTATTGTGCTTTGGTCTGAATAGAGAACAAAAAACTTGAAATTGTTATATGAAATTTCATAGAAAATTTATTAATGATAAAAAAGAAAGAGGTTGGAAATTACAATCAAGATTAAGAAAACATGAACACGATAATGAAACTTACAGAAGATATCTGATATTGTTACAACCTTGTTGGTTTCTTGTATGCCCTATATTTGGTCATTTGACATTTTCATTTTGTGGTTTCATTAATGACAATGTAATTTTAGTGGAGCTCAAAAGCTATGATTTTTACCTTTAAACATTAGGAATCAGCAAGTCGAGGGCCTTAAAAGATCAAGGTTCTTATCCTAAACTATTTTCATGAATTCAAGGCCATATTTTCAAACCTTTCATTCTTCTATAGCAACATCTGGGAAACAAAAAAGTATTATTTTAATATTGTTTTTTATAGATTTACGTGTTCTATTTTAAAACTCGTATAATGGACATACCCTCTACAATATATTCTATTGGTATGATTAGAAAGATCCAAAAATGTTTAAAAGTTATCAAAATTAGAAGGAGTTAAGGCAAATTACCTTGATCCATTTACACTCATTCAAAATTGAGGAGTTGGGCAGGTCTCGAGCTACTTGCCACCCACTTCTCCCATACATGGTTTGTATGATCAACAAATGTGACATCCCGGAAATTTATACCTAGAACTATAAACAGTTAATTCACCGCAAACCTCTTTATAACCAAACCTTTTGAGCTTCAATGCATACTTGGAAAATATAGTGTCATTACGATTAAAATAAGATACGAGATAAAATCTTATTTCCTATAATGGAATATCTCAAGCACAAACTGAAACCCTAGTTAATACGTCTGAAAAACTGAAAATAAGTATTAACCATTTGTGAAACAAAACAAGCAATCTAACCTCATAGTACATGTTTCCCTGATTCCGGAAATATAAATAACATTCAAAACGGAGCTCATATGCAAAAGTTACGACTGTTATAAGAAAACAAGCCAAAACAAACCAGTGTAACACTGATTTTATTTAACTACATAAATCGTTTCGATCCGTTGGGGTACTTGCGCACCTCATATGGAAATTCCGAGAACATTATTGGACTCAGACTAAGGTCTATTATTGGATTCCATACTCGAAATATTTTTAGCAAAAATATTTATAAAAGTCAAACGCTGGATGCTACGGATAATCGAACGCACATATTTAAACACGTTTTCCCAGTGTTCTACAACTCGAAAAATAAATCCGTTTGGGTTTCTGAAACCGGTGCACTCGGCTCGACAATTCTCCGGTCTCAAAAAAATTACTAGACATTGGGATCTTGTGCACGAATTATGTCATCCATGGCATCACATTCACCAACCATTCACCAACCATTCACCAACCCCAACTACTCCATGAGACTATAAATAAGAGGCTTTGCATCTCATTTTTCTTCACCAATTCACCAAAGCTTCTAGCTTTTTCTTTCTTTCTCCAATTGCTCTTCTTTTGGCCAAGAACACAACCACCATTGGCCATCGCTCCACTACCGTCGCACCATCACTTCGCCGCACAAAACCTTGTTGTTTTGTGGTGTTATTTCGTGGTGCTTCTCAAACACGATCGTTCTTATATCTAAACTGAATTCACGCTTCAAATGTGAGTGTTACGGCCCCTTTGTCTATGCTTTTATATATTATGGGGGAGAATACATGTGCAATATAAACATTTACCAATTTCATATCAAGTTTTATAAATGTTATTATAGCTTTATAAAATGTTTTTAATAAGCGAGTATTGTACACTATTACGTATATACTTATCAACATACTTGGCTTTTATAACAAAAACCATTTTGGGATGAGACTTGTCTATCCTACATTTATCAATGGCTTAGATAGTGAGACACTATTCATAACTAAGTAGAAATACCTAGATCCCACACTACTATAACCGTTAATCAAGCAGAGCGAGATACATATGTATAGATCTATACGGGTTGACACCCCCACCTATGGTTGTTAGCTACAACCTCGACAGCAAATCGATGTAGGTGATACTTATCTAATTCATTACTACAACGTCTATGAAGCGTTGTAGGGGGGTACATTTCAGTCGGATAGCTCGGTTATAGGACTCAACTATAAGCATTGATGATTTTCAGAAACTCTATACAATTCATTTATAACTACGCTATTACTTATGGTTTTCAGAAACTCTATACAATTCATTTATAAGTATGGTATTACTTATGGTTTTCAGAAACTCTATACAATTCATTTATAAGTATGGTATTACTTATGGTTTTCAGAAACTCTATACAATTCATTTATAAGTACGGTTTTACTTATGGTATTCAGCAACTCTTTACAAACTCATTTACAAGTATGATTTTACTTACAAAAGGAATACTTTTAGTTATTTTAAAAGTATCACTGCCGTGTTTGGCAGAAAACCTGTAACTCTCACCAACCTTGTGTTGACCCTCAAAACTACATGTATTCTCAGGAAATCAATGAGACTTTCAGAAGATGGAAATCTTCACGGATTTCAGGCAACCTAGTTTTGTTATATCTGTTAAGGCATTTCACGTACTCTACTATTATTATTTGTAAGAACCATGTATTCAAACTTCAAGATGAAATACAACTATCCTTTGGTTTATTGTTGTACTTGTACTGTATATTCAATTGCCTGTGATCCAAGAACTTAGTCGCACAGCCCGGCATGTTCCGCCGCCTCGGTCGGGGGTGTGACAGAATGGTATCAGAGATAAATTGGCTATAGAGAACTCGTATCCTCGAAAGAGGAATACAACTATAGCAACAGGATTCTAATAAAAGTATTATTATTAATTACACTACTTCTCGACTACTTACGGGTGAGGTGTCTAGTTTGAACTATCGCTTGGGTTTTGGATTCAGAACAGCTTTAATGCCAAAATGATCCTGCCCACCGGTACTTCTCATCTGGCCGATCCTTATTTGATAGTCTTGAGGTACAAAACAAAAACTAATAATACTGCAAGCCCCACCAAAAATATATATAGGAGTTATATATATACTCTGACCCGCGATGAGAACACTGTATACAACTATAAATACAACGAGACTAAAACTCTCTAAAACATTTCGTACAAAGTATACTTTTAACATACAATGATATTTTTATAAAGTATAAAGTATAAGTACATACATACTAGAACAGTGTCATAACCAGAACAATACAAAAGTAATAAGATGAGTTGAACACTACGACTAGGCCTAGGTAATTATGTAATCATACCTAGGATAGATAGAGCTTGATCAACTGTATTGGTTCAAGGTATGACTAACATGTACTTAGAAATAGTCGTAGTGAACAACAAGTATAACAACTTACCAAGAATCATATACAAAGAAACTCTAAAACAGAATATAAAGCTAAAATACTATAGGAATATTTTATAATACTATAGAACCATACATTTAGACACTTTATCTACCCCTATCCTTGCACAATCAACATGATATTTTGATAATACCTGACCATTGACTATTATCGAAAACCTACCATCATTCCTACCAACAGTTCCATTAAACTAATATTGGTAGAAATTCAATCTGAAAGCCGAAGGCGGGCTATGTCACCTGCCAAGTCTTCTGGGTTCTCTTCACTTATGGTCTTGAGAAAATCATGGTTAAAACCACTCATAGCAGAAACAGAAGGCAGAGATTGCCGCTGTGTATGGGTCCCTGATGAAACTTCTTCTCTCTTCTGAACCTTTCTTTTCTTGTAAACAGCCTTAAAGGCAGCTTGCCTCAATCTCTTTGTGGTATCAGTTATCTTCGAACTGGAACCCTCTACTATTGCTCTTTTCTCGTTCTCCAGACCAAGAATTACGTCTACTCTACTAGGATTATTATCCGATTCCTGTTGCATAAATACTTTCAGTCATTACAATCTTATGGTATTAAAATTGTGGAGAAAGAAATACAATTCTTAACCTGAGTATGGTTAATAAGAGTTTGTAGACTCTTAATCTGTCGTCTAGGCCAACTTTTTATGCCTAACTTCCTACAGCGTTGCTTCAACTGTGTTGATCCAACGTTGAGTTCCCTTGCAGCTTGCATAAGTGGCTTGTTAAAGTGTTGAGCTATTTCTTCCTTACTTAATGGCTGTCTAGAACCACTTTCACTGCCAATTACTGTGGCTCTTGGATTCAAAGAATCAAATCCGGTTGTACTATTGTCATTCTGGATCATTTGAGCATGATCCTGATTTGTTAAACCAAAGATAAAATTTGGTGCAATAACATTAGAATCTGCAGTCGGCAGTGACTGTTGATTTTTAGCTATGAACCCAAGGTTTTGAAATCCTTCCAGATTCCTTTGAAACATCTGAAAGTGATTATGGTATTGAAAACCTCCCTCAAACTCGGGATTCATTCCAACACTGTCGTTATGAATCACCTGTAGCTGATCATCATTCTGCATGCCAGCCATGAATCCTTGATTCATGGGGATAATCCCACTGTTCGTTATGTACTCGTCTATAAATGGATCTTTAGAAAAAAATGTTAGAAGATAAAAACCAAACTGACATAAAAGTACTAAAATTCGACCTAGAAGTAAGTTTTGAGATTGCTCATAAGCAAAGCCCAAAGATGAAGGTCCTGGATCTTCTGAGATAATATTCATCGGAGGAAGAACTTCAGGATAATTTTGAAGCTGATCTAGCGGTAATATATCTGGAAAATCTATACCTCACATAGTTTAAAACAAAATCAAAACGCTAGAGAAATGAATAAGAAATAAAAGGAGTTAAGGATATTATAATTACCAGACTCCAGTAGAGGTATCTGATTAAACGATAGGGAGGTACCCTCTTCCCTTGGGAAATTCCGCTCAGCGTCTGACAAGTTTTCCATATGAGATCTGTTTTCCATGCCTCGATTGGAAATCTGAGATTATATAAGAATAAACTAGTAGTAAGAAAGAATGAGACTGAAAATATGTAGATATGGATGATACTACATACCGGTTTATATAGTATCTTATAGCAGGAACTGAAAGGACCACTCACGTTCTTAATACCGAAATTCAAAATATCTACAGTAGATGCAATCTTTTCACCACCCTAAGTGATATCTTTTCCAAATTCGCGGCTTGACTCCGATGAGGACGGGATAACGAAAAGACATTTTTTTTAAATATATATATATATCTTCTGATAACGGAAATAGTTCAACAAACAGTTAATTCAATAATAGTTTATTCATAAATAATGAACTAGAACCTACTCATCTGACATCGGTACAACTCATGGTTTACCTGTATCTTACGTACTTCCTTCCATCCTACGAGTATCAACTCTAAAATGAAATCACATATCATATCTTAAACATCCTCAGGCATTTCCAGAATACTTAACTCAAATGATTAAGAAATAAATAGCTAATACAAATCACAATTAGTGAATATCATATGCTATCAAACCGAAACCCCCAATTTCACGGTTTTACCAAATCAATCGTTAAAACATCACAATATTCGCAAAATAACTAACCTTGTGAATTAAGAACTAGAGAACGCCTTTCGGGTGTTAAATCCAACCTCCACAAACTTTTACTACACAAAATCCTTGATCAAAATAACCAAATTTCGCACCTTTTGCTATGAAAATAACCTAGGAGGATTTTGGTTCGTAAATGGGGTAAATGAGGAAAGCTGTCCAAATAACCCCACTGAAGCAGGTTAGCGACACTAACCTTTAAAGTTAGCATTGTTAACTTTTAAAAATCCGACCCGTGCTCCGAAACCCGACCCGTGTAAGTCTACTTGATGCTACTGGATGCTACAGTAATTAGAACACGACCCGTGTGACTTCTATACGATCGAGCAGAAGTGTTATGTTACGAAATAATTTCGGGACGAAATTCCTTTAACGGGGAGGTAATGTGACATCCCGGAAATTTATACCTAGAACTATAAACAGTTAATTCACCGCAAACCTCTTTATAACCAAACCTTTTGAGCTTCAATGCATACTTGGAAAATATAGTGTCATTACGATTAAAATAAGATACGAGATAAAATCTTATTTCCTATAATGGAATATCTCAAGCACAAACTGAAACCCTAGTTAATACGTCTGAAAAACTGAAAATAAGTATTAACCATTTGTGAAACAAAACAAGCAATCTAACCTCATAGTACATGTTTCCCTGATTCCGGAAATATAAATAACATTCAAAACGGAGCTCATATGCAAAAGTTACGACTGTTATAAGAAAACAAGCCAAAACAAACCAGTGTAACACTGATTTTATTTAACTACATAAATCGTTTCGATCCGTTGGGGTACTTGCGCACCTCATATGGAAATTCCGAGAACATTATTGGACTCAGACTAAGGTCTATTATTGGATTCCATACTCGAAATATTTTTAGCAAAAATATTTATAAAAGTCAAACGCTGGATGCTACGGATAATCGAACGCACATATTTAAACACGTTTTCCCAGTGTTCTACAACTCGAAAAATAAATCCGTTTGGGTTTCTGAAACCGGTGCACTCGGCTCGACAATTCTCCGGTCTCAAAAAAATTACTAGACATTGGGATCTTGTGCACGAATTATGTCATCCATGGCATCACATTCACCAACCATTCACCAACCATTCACCAACCCCAACTACTCCATGAGACTATAAATAAGAGGCTTTGCATCTCATTTTTCTTCACCAATTCACCAAAGCTTCTAGCTTTTTCTTTCTTTCTCCAATTGCTCTTCTTTTGGCCAAGAACACAACCACCATTGGCCATCGCTCCACTACCGTCGCACCATCACTTCGCCGCACAAAACCTTGTTGTTTTGTGGTGTTATTTCGTGGTGCTTCTCAAACACGATCGTTCTTATATCTAAACTGAATTCACGCTTCAAATGTGAGTGTTACGGCCCCTTTGTCTATGCTTTTATATATTATGGGGGAGAATACATGTGCAATATAAACATTTACCAATTTCATATCAAGTTTTATAAATGTTATTATAGCTTTATAAAATGTTTTTAATAAGCGAGTATTGTACACTATTACGTATATACTTATCAACATACTTGGCTTTTATAACAAAAACCATTTTGGGATGAGACTTGTCTATCCTACATTTATCAATGGCTTAGATAGTGAGACACTATTCATAACTAAGTAGAAATACCTAGATCCCACACTACTATAACCGTTAATCAAGCAGAGCGAGATACATATGTATAGATCTATACGGGTTGACACCCCCACCTATGGTTGTTAGCTACAACCTCGACAGCAAATCGATGTAGGTGATACTTATCTAATTCATTACTACAACGTCTATGAAGCGTTGTAGGGGGGTACATTTCAGTCGGATAGCTCGGTTATAGGACTCAACTATAAGCATTGATGATTTTCAGAAACTCTATACAATTCATTTATAACTACGCTATTACTTATGGTTTTCAGAAACTCTATACAATTCATTTATAAGTATGGTATTACTTATGGTTTTCAGAAACTCTATACAATTCATTTATAAGTATGGTATTACTTATGGTTTTCAGAAACTCTATACAATTCATTTATAAGTACGGTTTTACTTATGGTATTCAGCAACTCTTTACAAACTCATTTACAAGTATGATTTTACTTACAAAAGGAATACTTTTAGTTATTTTAAAAGTATCACTGCCGTGTTTGGCAGAAAACCTGTAACTCTCACCAACCTTGTGTTGACCCTCAAAACTACATGTATTCTCAGGAAATCAATGAGACTTTCAGAAGATGGAAATCTTCACGGATTTCAGGCAACCTAGTTTTGTTATATCTGTTAAGGCATTTCACGTACTCTACTATTATTATTTGTAAGAACCATGTATTCAAACTTCAAGATGAAATACAACTATCCTTTGGTTTATTGTTGTACTTGTACTGTATATTCAATTGCCTGTGATCCAAGAACTTAGTCGCACAGCCCGGCATGTTCCGCCGCCTCGGTCGGGGGTGTGACAACAAATGATACCAAATTTAGTATAATATGATAGACGTTTTAGCCAATTCTAGCATGATTATATATAAACGTTATGCTAGATAGATTTACAGCGATGAGAAATTTTGTAATGGTTCATAGAAGTAAATTAAGTAATCAAAAATCATCCATTGCATGTTTACGAACATTAATGTGTATCTCTAATCTTGATAAAGTAGTGCCTATGAAGTCGATCTATCAAAGAAAAACCACATAATTAATTCTAACGTGTCTCATAACCATCAGATGACTTAATTTATAACTATTTTAAGGAAGATAAATTTCCAACTTCACATATAAGAGATAAAACCGTAAATATTATTAAAATTGTACCGTTTTATAGATAATGGCACAATGGTTAGGGTTTAGCAAGAAAACATTATACCTTATACATTTTCCTTGGCAGCAGCCCGCCTTTTTCACTTCATAGGGTCCACGTGTGATCTTTACCTTATCGCCTCTATCTTTTGTGTACTCTATTTTGTATTTCACAAAACATCTTGATATTAGAGGTCTTTAAAAATTATCCATCACATTTTAGGCATATTCAGTATTTGTAATCTACGAATAAAAATAGACTTTATAGGGATTGAAGGCACCAGTAGAAAAATTATGAAAGTAACGGCCAGTCACAACAAAGTAAACACTTGCCTTGGAACGTATCGGTTTTTTGAACAACATGATGCTCAAGGAGGCAGACCTCTTTACTGCCGTTAACCATCAGGGGAAAATAGAAAAGGACGAAGATTAAGCTTTTATAGAAGTTGTCCCATAAAACTCCAGGAAACCTCAACCTAAACATGCATCAATTTGGTTGTCGTCTTCAAGAAGTCTTCGACTTCTGAACGTGTGTGGTCAAAACGAAATCTAATTTAAATATCATCTTCAATCCACATGACAAAGTTCCAGATTACGTCAGAAATTTGAATCGACTCAAATCCAAATAAAGTCAAATGATAATAGATGATAGATACGGAAGAAAAATACTTGTATCGATAAGTAAGACAACTGAGTAAATTCAGTAAATAGTACCTCTTTCACTAAGAGTGGTTTGTTGTTTAGGATGGTATCCTCTCAATAGGTAGACGACAACCATTCAGGACCAGTAATACACCAATGGAATGCAAAAAATTAGAAATTATCTTCTTCACTTCATTGGTTATGGCAGCCACTCCTTACAATCAAATAGAAAAATCGGAAGTAGACCACAAGAGCAATATAAATACGAAGTCGAAACAAGTTTGTGAGGATTTAGACGGAAAACAGTGAGCGGAAGATTTAGGGCTTTTCTTTGAGTCAGAAGCTCTGCTGGAATCGAGATTAAGGAGGAGATAGATCGATTTCGAGATGGATATGCAGAGATTTAGGGAATTTAACAATCGAGTTTAGGGTTCTGGTAGGATTAATGGGAGAGCGGGAGGTGAGTAAAAGCTGCGTGATTTAGGGGAATTCAAAAAACTGATGCGATCATTAAGGATTTATGAGAAATCGTCAAATAACTTTTTTTTATTATAAGAGAAAGCCACATGTCAGCTGGAGGATACTCATTATAAAAAGGACATGTGGCAAAATTTATTTTTATTTATTAGGTATAGTATATATATATATATATATATATATATATATATATATATATATATATATATATATATATATATATATATATATATATATAATACAGAAAAGTCCCTCCTATTATTAGAACCAATTTGAAAAAACCCTTACAAAATATTTGTGTTCAGAAAAACCCACCTATAATATTTTACCTTTTGAAAAAACCCAAAAACATAGTTCCTTAACTTGAAACCGGAAAAATCTATGATATGGAATTTTATTAAAATAATCTTATATACGTGGAAACCTTTAGTGATGTGGCAGGTTATTATATGGCATTACAATATTAAATACATTTATTGGGCTTTAAAACATAAACAACATTTACTGCGACAAAATTAATTAGGACACAAAAAATTTGAAGGGAGACGAGGAGCTTCTACCCGATCGTCCTTTTCAATGCCTTCATGTTCATCGTCTGTAAACTCTTGAAGTAGGTTGGTAAAAGTAATCAAACCTTTAGACGACGTAGAACGTTGTGGCTGTGGTTACAAAGCCATATTGTGGAAATCGACTACGGTTAAAAACCCTAGACGATTTTACAAGTGCCCTAATTGGGTAAGTTCCATGAGGTGCTGGAGAAGAGGAATAAGATAGTAAATTTAACTGTTTGGTTATTGGCAATTGTGTTTCTTTTTCTCATTATCCGTTGGTTTGCAATTGTTGTTGTTGGATATTAAATGTTGTATCAAGAAGCATACATGTTTTATGTAGTCTTAATGACAATGTAGTTTACTTTGAATTGTTGTATCAGAAAGGTATCAAGTTTTATTTGTATCAATAAAAACCTATTTTCTGGCAATTTCTATTAGAACTTATAGTTTTTAGTTTTTGCAACCGAAATTTTTGAAATTATAGCAACCAAGTTGTTGGAAATATCTAAAGATATCAACTGTGATTGCAAATATTGTTCCAACTATTACCCGGTTATTGCAATGGTTGGATTGACCTTTGTTTATGCAATGGTTGCAGCAACCAAGTATGTTTAAAATATAAAATACAAGTATATGTAAAATATAAAATAGAGCAATGTACTTTCCGGAAAAAGTTTACAATTACTCTCGTCCAGGCATCCTATTTTGGATGAGATTTAGACTCAAAGTATCATCGTTAGTAACTTTAAATACTCAAATCTCATTTTGAGTCGAAGGATCAATTTGTGAGGATGGATAACCATCTTGGGTATTTGCATTCTTTTAAGTATTACCAAACCAATCAAAAATATGTGATTGCAAATTATTTTCGAACTATGACTCGGTTTTTGCAAGGGTTGCAGCAAATAACAGAAAAATTACAAATAATAATAATAATAACAGGAATATGCAAAAACTGGAAGACCAGATAAGTGTTTGTGAGTCTGATGGAAACTTCATATAACAGGAAAATTACAAATAAAATTTTTTGTGTGTTTGTTGGATTTGAATTCAGTTTTTGTGTGTTTGTCGGTAATTTGTTTTCATTTTTGTAATTTGATTTCTTTTGTGTGTGTTTGCTGGTAAATTCCTGTATAAAACATCCGAATATAAAACTTTAATTCATTTCCGAAAATCAAACATGAAAAAACATTTTCCGGAAAGTATGTTGGTATAGATAGCTTGTTATTGCATCTATCAACCAAAGACAACTGGAAAAACAAATTTCCAGAAAGTATGTTGGTATAGATATCTATTTCGTAAAAGTAGATTGTTAAGTTTCCTTTATAAAATCCAAATATTAATCATGAGAAAAGTATTTCCGGAAAGATTCAATGTAAAACCATTGCAAAAAACAAAGTTTATGTAAAACCAATGTTGTTCATCAACCAAAGACAAAACTTGAAAGAAATTTTTCTGGAAAGTAAGTTGCTTTTGAGACATATTTTACAAAAGTAAGCTGCCATTAAAACACAAAAATCTCATTTTATCTTCTTTTAGTATGCTCTTTGAATACCATATTTTCCAAAGTAAGTTGTTATTGATACAAAATTCCAGAAAGTACATATAGAATTACACTACTAATAACATGAGAGCTAGAGTACATACATTCTAATATTAAAAAACAACCGATAATTAGGACAACAAACACAAAAAGCAAAAAATCGAACACCAAGTATTACAGTATTTTTCTCTTCTCCAAAAACTTCAACCTTTGGCTTCTTTCCCTTTGATTCAATGTAAACTCATTTTTCAAGTTTATAGGGCACGTAAAACTTCAAATTTTTATCTATTTAGGAACTTACCCAGTTAGGGCACTTGTAAAATCGTCTTCTAGGGTTCTTATCCGTTGTCGATTTCCATAAAATCGCTTCGTAACCACACCCACAAGTTTGTCCTACTTCTTTTGGTTTGTGTAATTTAACCGGTCTGCATCGAGTAGAGGAAGATGAACAAGAAGAAGCCATTCAATTGTCGGTTGCTTGAATTAACGAGGATCGAAAGTCTATTTGTTGTCTTCTTTAACGATCGCTTGCCTAAGACTTCGTTTTCTTCCCTGTCGTGCCCTAATGCGGAAACTGTGTATCTTTTTCCTTTTCCACGTAATTTTGCCACATCAATTCGGTTTTCCATATATTTGTCATTTTGTAAATTTTCAGCTTATGTGGTATAATATTCCGGTTAACAGGTAAAAAAAGTGGGTTTTGGGTTTAATCAAAAGGTAAAACATTAATGGTGGGGTTTTTTAGACATAAATATTTTTTAAGGGTTTTTCTGAATATGCATCCATAATAGGATGGGCTTTTTTGTATTTTGCCATATATATATATATATATATATATATATATATATATATATATATATATATATATATATATATATATATATATATATATATATATATATATATATATATATATATATATATATATATATATATATATATATATATATATATATATATATATATATATATATATAGGGCTAGGTTATAATAAGAATGACAATTATTGTGTTACCTTGTAACCAAATCCTGGCCATTAGATTTCATTCTCATAACAATGAAAAAAACACATTCTTAACAGAATAAGTTTTTAACATAATGAGTTCTAATCATTCTTAAAAGAATGAACTAAATTTTGTACATTCTTAAAAGAATGTGTTTTAAATGAGTGGTCCAGATTGAGTTTCAAGGTTACACAATACTTGTATGGATATATTTGATCCTATCCCTATATATATATATATATATATATATATATATATATATATATATATATATATATATATATATATATATATATATATATATATATATATATATATATATATCATATGCACCATACGATGCATTTTTGTAACACCATGATACTTTTGTTAAGTATTATATGTTAATCATAGTGTATTTATGATTTAATATGGCGTTCTAAGTATTATAAAGTTAATACTAGAAAAGGGTAAATTGGTCAATTTACCATAAAAGGGTAATTTGGTCATTTGACCAAGTGAAGGACCAATTATGTAAAATATTGTTTGCTTGTGGCAAAAGTATAAGAAAAGAAAGTTTATATGTGATAAAATGTGAGAAAAGTGCCAAAAGTTCAAGAAATGGAACTTAGGGACTAAATTTGAAAAATCTGGAAGTATAAATAGGAGAGTTGACTCTCCTATGTGGCTGATCATTTGGAGAAGCTACTGGAAGAAATTTTTGTGTGTGATTTCTGAAATTCTCAAGAGTTAAGGCAAGGAATCACAAACAAAGCTTGGAATTGAAGACTTCCAAACAAATAAGGTTAATAATTACCTTTTTAACCAAGTTCTTAAAGGTGTTCTTGGTGGGTTTTCTTGGGATGAATTGGAAACTGAATTCCAGTTATAATCCAAGTGATTTTGTAAGATTATAAGTCTTAAACATGCTTGTGTTGTAAGAACACACATTAAATTGAAAGTATGTTGTTATTATTGAAAATTTGGAACTTTGCCATGTTTATATGATCCAGTGGATTCTAATGGGTTCTAATGAGTTCCAAATGTTGTTAATGATGAGAATAATCAGTAGAAGTGATTAATTTTGAAGAATTTCGGTTTTTGGACCAAAATGTCAAAAACGGGAATTGTTGGAAAATGTTTGAAATCTATGATTTCCATGGCTAAAAACTTGTGGTAAATGAAAGGTTTTGGTCCTAGAACAAACCCCTACTGATTAAGTCGTGTATTAAGGGCTTAATATGAGAAAATGGGATTTTGTAGCATAAAAATCGGGGTTTCTGGCTTGCTGTTCAGCGATCGCGACTTGACCATAGGGTGGGTCGCGACCCGAGGGTCTGGTCTTCGCGACTCGACCAACATGGTCCTCGCGACCCGAGGCTGTGGCCTTATCGACTCGACCAGCATGGTCCTCGCGACTCGAGGTCGCGACAGATTCAGCAACATTTTCTTGAACTTCCTGTTAAGATTTTTGGCAATTTCAATTTTGGGACTTGGTTCTAGACTTGTCCGATTGACCTGAAATTTTAAACATAGGTCTAATATGTTGTGAAACTTCATGGAAAATTATCGGAATACGAATACGACCTCCCGAAAGTACTGTAGTAGAATACGCGTATTTCGGGAAGTGTATTAAATTTTTAATAATGATGATTATTGCTCGAAAATGATTGGAAATGGTCCCTAATTGTATTATATAGAACTCTTATGTAGTAGAGTCAACTAAAATGGTAATTAACCTATGATCATTTGGTATATAAATGAATATATAGGTACGGGACGAACGGTTGTAGTGTATACAAGGACAAGAAACAACCGGAACTAAATGTAGCTAGTATCCAGGTGAGTAATCTCACTGATATCATATATGATATGTGATTATTGAACTGTTGCAGATTGAAACAGATTCGGGGGACGAAACTCGATAGTTTACAGATGCGTTGAACGACAATACCAGATAAGCCGTGAGTCTGCGATAGACAAGAACGGAGCTGTGAGTCAATAACAGAAATAATATGACAATACCAGATAAGCCGTGAGTCTACGATAGACAAGAACGGAGCTGTGAGTCAAATCTTGAAAAGGCAATACCGGATAAGCCGTGAGTCAATGAAATGACAAGAACGGAGCCGTGAGCCATAAATGATTATAAAATGAAATGAAATTAACTGGTGCGGCCTATATGGCTATGATATTTGGTGCGGCCTATATGGCTATGATATTGGATTCTATATCCAACTGGTGCGGCCTATATGGCTATGATATTGGATACTATATCCAATTGGTGCGGCCTGAGGGCTATGATATATATATATATATATATATATATATATATATATATATATATATATATATATATATATATATATATATTGAAAATGTTTTGATGCAGCTTATTTAGCTATGACTCGTGGTGCGGCTTAAATAGCCATGAAAGACGGTGCGGTCCATTGTGACTAAGAAAACATGGGACAGAAATGATTAGATATGATTAATGTGCAAATAACTGACGTGGCTTGGTAATTGCAGGTTATTATGATTTAGCCTATAAGGCTATAAATTAGGATGTGAAATCCTAAGAGATATTTGGTCAGCCAGTAAGGCTAGGAGTTTGGATTCAATATCCAGACAGATATATGAATGTATTTTATATATGTTATTTGCAGATACGATTACTCACTGAGCTTCGTAGCTCATACCGTTTGTTAAATGTCTCTGCAGGTTAGCATAACCCTGATAAGGGTAAGGATAAAGTCTGTGACTCAAGAAGTGGACTTGTAGATGCTGTCAGTAGCAGCCCGGCTTATAAGGAGGTTATTATATTTGTATACTCCTTGATACACTTGTACCCGTTTTTATTAAAAATATACCCCTTTGTTTATGGTTTTAAGTACTGAAACCTATGTTTTAAATGAAAAAATTTTCAGGGGTGTTTTTGTTTTAAAAGCCGGGTGTTACAATTGTGAGGTGTACCGACTTAAAAGTAATGAATATTTAATTATTCAATAGTGAAGTATAAGCACAAAACATACCTGGACTTATTAAAAATCGAGAAAGTTCAATTCATCGCATTATTCGAGGATTTGAAATAGCAAAACTGAACATATCAATCGATCATCACATCATCGTCTGACTGTCGCTGGGAATTTTCCCTCATTATGTATGTCGCCTTCTTCATTTTTCAGCATTTGATATGAAACCTGATGGTGGCCTTCGTTTTTCAGCCATAGTAGATTCATGGAGGAAAGTGTTTGGGTTGCTAACAAGAAAGGGTGGTAGGGTTGTAAACCCTATTTAGACAGAGAGAGGGAGAGGGAGAGGGAGAGGGAGAGAGAGAGAAAGAGAAATAGGGTTGATAAAATTAGAAAAATATTTAATAACTCTACTACCCTTATGCAATATTTAAATTAAATTAAATTAATTTAAATGTATTTATTATTATAAAATACTCTTTAATAATAGTCGTAGATCTAAAATAGTAGAAGATTGAGATTTGGACTCAAGTTCTTAACATTTTTTTGGAACTCAATTTATTCTTGTTCTATATATATATATATATATATATATATATATATATATATATATATATATATATATATATATATATATATATATATATATATATATATATATATATATATATATATATATATATATATATATATATAACTATATATAACTATATATATATATATATATATATATATATATATATATATATATATATATATAACTATATATAACTATATATAACTATATATATATATATATATATATATATATATATATATATATATATATATATATATATAACTATAAATATATATATATATATATATATATATATATATATATATATATATATATATATATATATATATATATATATATATATATATATATATATATATATACTAGCTGCGTACCCGCGCAATGCGGCGGACGACGATTAATTTCATTTACGTGAATAGTTTTCGGGCAGCGATTAGTTACTATTCATCAGACGCCGAATAGTGAGTTTCAATCAATAGTTTTCTGTCGGTATATAGTTTCTTTTCTACAATTTGTTTCTTTCTGGAATGAGTTCGTTTAACGCTATTAGGATTGTTTCAATTAATTTGATCAAGAACGACAGGTGACGTAAAAACTCTAATCCGATATCTTGGCGTCGTTGCTTGAACATCGTGATGTCCGCTTTGTAAGTCTTGGTTTGTGCTTGCATGTGGCATACTTAGCGGATAATTCTTCGTTTTTAAAAATAGTTTGTGATGATTGCTTTCCTTTCGAATAATTTTGGTTTCTCTATGTTATATTTTGACTTAAATTACACACATTTAACTTGAAAAATTAGGATACATAATGATACAATGGTGTAGCTTATGTTATTTCTTCTACATCCTATTAAATTCTAAGCCAAAATAAAGAGGATATGGTATTAATTTATTCTGGATCCTCTTAAATTCATACCACAATATTACCTAGAAAGGAAATGTACATTAATGATTATGAATGAATGATTATAGGAATACAACTTAGTGGTCTACCCGCAATATGGGGTGGGGGGGACTAATAATTTTCATTTGACAAATAGTTTCCAATAAGATATTAGGTTCCTTTCAGAAACATATATGTTGTCTTGAATGAAAATTATATATACATTGGGTTAAAAAAAAATGAAAATACATTGTTTTAGGCTGAAATATATATTGTAGTTTTTTTTGTTAAAGATATATACAAACGTTTATGGTATATGGTTTAATATTTACGATTTAAGTTGTAGGGTTGTTACAAAAAATCCAACTCTCCTTATTTATAAAAGTTTAAACATAAATTCGATAAAATTCCAAGAATGACCTATGCGAAAAGGCCGAGCATTCGTGAGTCGAGTGAAATGAAATATGTGCAAGATGTAAACTTTTTTTATAATACTCGTGCACGTTGATATAAAGTGCCCCCAATAACAATTTTTTTTTATAAAAAAAGTGAAAGGATGCATTAACATTATGTCTTGATAAGAAAAAAAAAATATATTTTTAATGTTGTATTATTAGAAAGGGAAATAGATGGCTTCACATCATTAAACATAGAAGTGTTGGTCTTTTTGAATTTTTCAAACCAAATTGAAATAAAATAATAAATGTAAAATAAAGATAAGTTTAAAAATTTTCGACTTTATAGCAAGTTTGTCGTGCCTTTAAAAAGTAGATCGACTTTATAGCATTATACTGTCTATACATTCAAGTAGCAGCATTCAAATGTCCAAAGTTATTATTGTGCTGTAAAAAAATAGTATAGTCATTTACAAATTTTGTTTTTTGTATTTTCACTTAAAATCACAAGTCTGATCAAAATTTTAAAATATTCACAAAGACATACAAAAATTTGTAGGTTATGGCAGATTTAATCTCTATGACTAATAAATTAGGTAGTCCATAGGTGTCATATTCCTCGTTTCTATTTACGCTAATAAAAGCCCTGACTTATTAATGAGTCCAATGATTCTTTAAAATTGGATGAAAATCAACAAACATCATCAAAAACATATAAAAATATATTGCTGTTTTGAGCTAAAGAAAAAATATATTATTTTGAGAAGGTGGTGTTGTAACAAAATTGTAATAATAATGGAAAATAAAAGTATTAACAGAGCTAAACCAATATTTTGAAACAGCCAAACTTATGAAAAAAATCTTTTTACCTATCAACCCAATTCAACCGCATCACTTCACCAAAATCTGACAACTTAAAAATTTCACATGCTAAAATTTTTGAAATACAAAAACAAACATTTCTTATGTGTCAACGTTTTCTTTTTTAAATAAAACTATTTTGAAGCTGATAAAATATGACGCAACTAAGATATTTCAAAGAACTTTTCCATAACAAATACAACTTAAAAAAGTCATTTTTGCTATGTTACAATAGATATGAAAATTTTTTAAACATAATATGAGTAAACTTTTAACAAATTAAATTATTAACAAAGTAAACTTTTCGAAGAACTTTGCATCTTCTTATCCGATTTTATATTCACATCTTGACATAAAGTAAACTTTAACAAATTAAATTATTAACAAAGTTGTATATAATGGACCACTACAACATTTATCATTGATTTAACGTGGAGCAAAGTTAGAAAAAGCAAATATGAAATTATTGATGCAAGCTCGCTTTCAAAGTTAAAAAAAGGAAATAATGGACCGCTTCAACATTTATCCGTTTGTTTGGATCTAACATATATACCTACAATATTTAACCCTAACCCTAAAATCATATTTCCAGTTAGCCGCTATGTACTCTCTTCCCGACATTTCCACTTGGCCAGTTCGATCTCCACACCGTTGATTCCCTCCGGTCTCCGATCAGCATACCCGCGCCTCCTCCTTAGTCTACCTCCATTTCAGCGCCTACTCCTTAGTCTACCTCCATCCCCAACCGGCTATCCCGCAAGGTTCTCTCCCTCCGTATTTGACGCCAACGATCCCGTCAAGACCACCGTTACCTGTAGTTGGTTTCCTCCATCGATACCTGCAACTTGTTCTCACCAATGATCCACCACCGTTACCTGTAGTTGGTTTCCTCCATCGATCCACTACAATCGGTTTCCACCACCGATCCACTACAATCGGTTTCGGTTCCGATTATATGAAGTATCCGGTTCCGATTCCATGAAGGATTGGGTTCGATCTATTGTATTTTGAAGCCCGATGCAATGTTTAGTATAGATTGAAAAGGCAAGTACAATATTTTCGTACGTTTGAATTTTTCTGTTGCTGTTGTTTACATAAATTAAGAAGTTAGTTCGACAGTTGCGTGTTTTCATCTTGATAGAAAAGCCTTATTCAGATTATCAAACATTCCAAGTTCCTAAATATTTCAGATCTGATGTATTTACTTTTGGATAATTGAATATTTCAGATCTGATGTGTTTTCATCTTGGTACAAATTCTTGAATATTTCAGAGATCTGATGTAGTTGCTATGTTTAAAAATTTGTATCCCTTCTTCGATTTTTTTAGGGATAAATGTTAATATTCAATTTTATTTATCCTATTTAGATTGTCAATAAAACAAAGAACATACAAGGTTAAAGGTTTTGATAAACCTACAAAACTTTGTTTATTCGATGACTTTATTTTTTCTTCTATATGTCTTATAACTTGGTAATTGTAATATGCAGGCATGAGGATGAGCTAACAATCGTATGCTCTTGGAAAAACAGCTTTTTAGGTTTTACACAAGTTGTTGATTGGTATGTTGTTATATTTATGGTTTTACACAACAATTTAGTTTCAGAAAAGAACATTTAAAATGTAAATTGAAAAAACGACAGCATTCACTGATTCAGAAAAGAACTTCTGTTATTGATGGTAGTTTGCAGCTTCTTATTTTTCTTTAAAGAACCTGTTTTGAAATTCTTGCACAAAAAAAGAATGTTTATATAACTAAAATATTACCTTGCACATTCACTAATTCTTGACAATTAAACTTATCTTTACAGGTATATTCAAGCAGATGAACATGAAAAGAAGATTGCAAATTACAGATATACAACACAAAAAAGGATCTAAAACACTAACGTTAGACTATACATCTGTATGATCTCACAATATAACTTTCTGTAAAACAAAAGCATAGCAAATTTGGCATGATTGCCAATTTCTTATGTATCTGCAGGTTATTGGAGAGCAAAAAAATGGAGTAAAGAAGAATGTATGTCACTTCCTGATTTATAACTTGTATTTTCATTTCGTACATTGATTCATACATGCAAACAACAAAAACTACAAAGTTTAGTATCTCCATGACAGCACCATCAAATATCTGCTTGCAAAAAGACAATTATCCTAATGTTTGTGTTTGTGTACAGAAACTAAATTGCCATTATCCAAAATCATGGCTTGAAGAAAATATAAAGCAGAAACAGACATATATGAACAATTTTTAGAGCAGAAAAGGATTGGTGTAAAGATTTGTTTGGAGAATGTGTTGATTTATAGTGTGATTTTTAGAGATTTGAAATTTGAAATTTGAAATGAAGTATTTCTATTGGTTTAAAGTTATTTGTGTGGATCATCAAAGATCAAAGGTTAAGATTGATTTAAGAATCATCAATGGTTAAAATCAAATCTGATATATTAATGCTTAAATAAGTTGTACATTTTTAAGACATTAAGACAATTGTGCATTAGGGGTTGTAATTTATATATGGTTTATAGTATATATATATATATATATATATATATATATATATATATATATATATATATATATATATATATATATATATATATATAACATCAACCGACACAAATTTATAACTATTGCAACACTTAAAAAGCCAATGCAACTCTTCATAAATAATCGACACATTCTTTCAAGAATGGTGGTTAGAAATAACTAACCAAACTACCTAATTAACTACTATAACTACCAACCCTTAACTAACAAATAAACAAACTACTACAATAATCATCAAATTTACCCTAAGTCTACCTTACCCTTCAATAGATATTTCATGAACAAAATTCATTTATTTTATATCTTTTTAAGTAGCTTGCAAATATTACATATGAAATACATAATAATATTTATATTTGTTGTAGGTAAATGACATCATTGTTTTCCTCATTTCTCATCTAACATTGTCGAGCTTGCAACCATCATTGCATCCTCCTTTCAAGACTCGGACATCCTCGTATGAGATTACGATTGGGAAAACAAGAAAGAGGTGTGGTTTGGAGTTTTACACATCTGCATTCTCATTGAAGAGAAATGTTGAATCACCATAAAGTATCAAAGAAAAAACTCATCGGAAGATACCTTCAATGCCATCGATGACCTTGTATTTGTTAAACCCCCAATGAGTCGAATCCAACCCTAAGTTTGATGTTAGCAATGTGAACAAGCTTTAACACCGTTTCCTAATCTTTCGTGATTATTAAGATACTCATGTTCGTACTCCTTTTCTACTTCATCCTTTACTATCTTCACCTTCCTCTGTCTTTCATTTTATCTCCCATTTTATACCAAGATATTTTTTTGCAAACATGGGATTCTTTCAAAATAACTTTATAAAAATGGGTTTGTTTATAAATAGTTTACAAATGAGGGTTACTGACTCTACAAATGCACCAAAACGAAAAAGAGAACCTACATATAAGGAAATAGTCATTAACATATCATCACTTTGGTTTCCTACAAATATGAATAATCTCAAGAAATGCATAATAACTTAATACTTCAAACATCTTGAGGTTTTTGTAACGAGTCATATAACAATATAATTTCATCACCATGCTAGTTATTGATTATGTCTCTCATGATCTCAACCTGGTAGCTCAAATAATAACAACCACACTATGATAAAAAATTTGGCAGGAACATTGCAACATAAAACTTATAGACTATGTTTGAATGATAGTGATTGGGTGTGGCAGCAAAATGATCACATTGTCTATCCTAGATGGTGTTCTGGATCCACAGTATACTCTCAAGCTCGAAACTGCAAGCATGTGCTCATTCCATAAGAGTTGATCCCTCCATAAGAGAGTCAGCAACTTAACATATCTCGAATTCGATATAAATGCAATCTTAACGTTTTTGTCAGAAATAGCCCTATGATAATTATGAAACTCTAGGGTCTCATAATCCTTACCACAAACCATTTGTATATGCATAAAAATTGAACAATCAAATTCACACACACTGACACAAGTGATAGCAACTTACCATAAACATAATCTTATTGCAAATCCACACAACAAATTGATCAGAAATAAAAGAAGCTGTAATGGAAATGAACGAAAATAATGAAAGGTAACATAAAAAGAAAAAAATATATAACTCGATATAAATTTTCTTCAGTAATGAATTCTAATATCAAGTGCGAATAGCAAATATTTGGTGGAAAACGTAGTCTTGCCCTCGACCAATAGCAAATGAGCTAAGAGGGCGAACCTCCAAGAGCAAAGGAATGGATGAAGTCAGGAGGGAAAGTAGAAGCATATTGAGTTTGGCAGCGAAGCCAAGGACCAAGTATCGATGCGCAGCTACGAAGAAGTGAATCTCATCACTTGAGCTTTGCCTCTGGTGTACATCACACTTCAGCCCTTTAGTGGTCTAGAACCAAGTCTTGACTCTAAGCTTCGATCTGTCCGTATACATTGGAAAGAAAATTTGCCGTCATGGGCTAACTTACGTCATGGGCCTTTAACACCCATTCTAGAAAAGAAAATTAGGTCAAATATGTTATATAAATAGATCTACATGTATTAATTGTAACTGTCACCTTATATACGGAGTAGAAATGCTTGTATAATATATTACCAATAATATAACTCTTTAGTTTTGTCGGTGGATGTGGCTTGATTATTCTGATCAAATGAACCACGTTAAATCCTTATGTTATTTGTTATTTTTCGTATCTTTGTTTGTATTGATAATCGTGCTTGTGTACATTTATGGAAGTAAATCTGTTACAAAATCTTGATGATGCCTTTATTTGTTGTGTAGAGAGTCTGATTGAAACTTGTATTATGGATATAGGTGCCTCGTTTCACGCGAGTCATTGCCGAGAAGCAATATAGAATTTCAAACATTATAGTAAGAAATTGAGACTTGCAGATAACAATAGCCTTAAGAGTTGAGGATGTTGTCCTTATTTTAGGTTCCAAGTGGACATTGAAAAATGCCAAGTGAATTCTGGATTTGAAGATAATGTTAACATTAGTAGGGTAGAAAGATAACGAAGGATACCATGTTGATGTTGGAAACCACCGGTGGAAAGTAATGAATAGGAACCTTGTAGCTGCTCGAGGTAAAAAACGAGGAACATTGTATATGGTTAAAGCTTCGGCAAATAGAGTTAACTCAGCAGTTGAAGATGTAGGGGCTTCTATACTATGACACCAAAGACTTAGGCATATTAATGAGGAGGAAATGAAGATATTGGCTTCTGAAGGCAAAATTATGGACTTGACAATCGTAAAAATGAACTTTTTTGAACCATGTATTCTTGGCAAACAAAAGAAGGTTACATTTGTTAAGATTAGGCAAGCATTGAAGGCCAAGAAACTTAAACTAGTTCATTTAGGCGTCTACGAACCTATATCGCTTTCTTCAACAAGATAGTCTCAATATTATGTTACCTCCATAGATGATTCCATGAGAAATGTATGGGTTTATTTTTAAAAATAAATATAAAGTCTTCACTACCTTCAAAAGTGGAAGGCAGTTGTTGAGAATGAAACAAATCTCAAGGTCAAGTGCATAAATTCTATAATAGGATCGAATATAACACCAAGGATAGAGGGAAGAGGGGATGAGTAAGAGATTGAATGAAATGGAAAAGAGCATGAGATTACATGTAGGATTGTCAAAGATGTTTTGGGCAGATGCAGTTAACATCGCAGCCTACTTAATAAACAAAGGACCCTCAATCGTTATAGGGTTCAAAATTCCAAAAAAAAAAACAAATGGTAAGGCCAAGAGATATCCCTCGCTCATCTATAGGTCTTCGAATAGGTGCTTATATCAAAGTCAAGGATGCAAATAAAGACAAGCTAGAGGCGAAGGCAAAGAAACCCATCTTTATTGGCTATGGCTTGGATGATATGGGGTGCCGTTTTTGGGATAACCTTAACAAAAGGGTTATCTAAAATCTGGATGAAATATACATATAATCAAAGTTCTTTTGGTGGGAATAAAACTAATTTATGTTCATGTTCAATTTTAAAAGCTTTTGTTGTCGTTTTTCACTAACTCATGTGTTATGAACTTCATACTTTGAACACAAAATCCCAACACATTGTCTTCTGCCAAATTTAGTTACTTGGAGCCCCACTTGTAGGTCAACTTTAGTCTTTGGTCGAAAAAAATATCCATTGAATCTAACCAATAATATTATATGGTAAGTAATTCATTATACAAACACCAAGCTCCATAAGGTAAAAAGACGTGATTGTTCTTGTATTTGTATTAATGATTTTGTTATTCGGGGTACTGATTAAGATATTTATACTTATGTTGTTTTATTGTTGTTGTAATTATAATCAAGAATGGAGAGCGTAGCACAACTAGAAGCTTTATGCAAGAGATTTTACAATTCATGAGACGCAGTTGAACACACAGATACTTAGATTGATGATTTTATGTTTTGAGGGCTACTAATACAACATTTAGACTTATTAAACATTTTATAATACTTTTGAGTTTAAAGTATTGAGAATATTGTTATTGGATGACTTATATTTTATTTTAGTGATGATTTTGTATATTCATTTATTATCTAAATTGTTGTTTTGTTATTTTATATTCCAATGAAATAAAAAATAATCAAACCTAATTTCTGAATATGGATTTTTATGGTAAAAATATTTTGTTTAAAGAAGAGAAATGACTTTTTATTTCAACAAGTATATATTGGTATAAAACAATAGTGACACTTTTCAATGCCACTAGATGTCATTTTACGTGTAGTGTATGTATGCTCATGAATTTTTAGATCTTCCACTAAGATACATATGTATCATTGATGTCTCTAAAATCTTCACAATGGTCTTGCTTATGATCACTCCCATAACCATAACTGACTAATGATGATTATAACAACTTAGGGAAAAGTACACATAAATAAACTCGAACATATTTTTACTAGATATAGAAATATTACTCCTAGAATATCAAAACAAGCTAAAAGAAAACTGCTTAATTTTCCAAATATATAAAATACTATATATAAATAAAAAAAATACTAACACTACGAAGTCTAATGCTTATGATATGACTACCATGATTTTTTGTAGGCAATGGCTTAGTGAATGGATATACAGGGTTTTGATCTCTGTGAATCTGCAGATTGTAACATTTCCGGACTCGATAACCTATTGAATAGAATGATACCTCCATTCGATAAGTTTCATGTCAAGTTCTATAGCAGCCTTTATAAATGTCATGTTCAGAATATCATTTGACATACATCAAGGCATAACACTCGCTTACTTAGAAACATATATATATATATATATATATATATATATATATATATATATATATATATATATATATATATATATATATATATATATATATATATATATATATATATATATATATATATATATATAAAGTCGAAGAATACATATGCTCAATACATACATTAAGATTCACTCAATGAAGCTGATCCATGAAGTGGCATTTTGAAATAGGTTAGTGTAATGTTTATTCACTATGAATACATGTGAATTTGACTATTCTTTAAAATACATTCATTAATGATCCATATCATGGATGTCACTGATCTTTCATATTAGTCTTAATTTATAACCACTCCAATAATTACAGTTGACTATAGACGTTTTGGAAAGTTACAACTAATCAAATATTTGAACATGCTAATATAGGACACAGTCTCGTTTGATGAAAACAGTCATACTCCAAGTATATTAATTTATAACTAAAAATAAAATCATTTACCATTTTTAATATCCAAATTCAAGTTTACAAATCAATTACTATTAGCATGACCGAATGCCTGTAATATAACTTTCATGTTTTGAACAGATCTGCTAAATTCCAATTTGTGTAAACTTTCATAATGGCAACTTTTTTCAACTCTATGGCCTTGCAAATATAGTAATACCTCCGCTCGATATGTCGGGACTTCTTTGTCACTCTTGTATCCTTTGCTATCACTATAGCCCATGTATTTTTCACAATATATATTCAGTGGATCTTTAATGCTTGACACTACTCCTAGGCCGGCAATTAACTTCCTCATACATGCTGCTTTCTCAAATACCTCCAATGCAACGATAATCTTTGACTATGTGTTGTGCAACCTTAGAAGTTATGGTTGTCGATTGAAGACAAAGTATTTTACTTCAAATACCATACTATGAGAGTTGATAACTCATTTACTTTAGCTTCAAATTGGTTGTGTAATATATTATTAGGAAACTTTCTTCAAGGCAATGGCAACCCACTAAATAGCAATAACTATATATCAAATACGTGATTTACATGTATCCATAATCAACAAAAATCATATTTTTCTAATGATTCATGATTTTTCAACCATTTAATGGTACACAGATGTTTTTTCTTGTGTAATAAACGAGATATTATGTTCAAACCCAATTATCACATTCATTGTATTGGAACATTATGATTTACATTTCCTAAATCGACACTAAGATCGGTTAGTCAGGACATTTAACCTTTTAGGATAATTCAGTTTCTATTTAACAACACATATTTAAACATTTTAATATTATAAACTATTTTTTATTAAATTAGATATAAATAAAATGATATTATTCAATATAATACATATGATTTCTCCAAATTGAAATAAGAGTTGTGCTATAAATACCCCCATTTTATTTTATACCCCCTGATTTGACTATCAAATTTGTTTTATTCCAATTTTGTCTTTTGTTGTCTTTTCATTTATTATTATTATTATTATTATTAGCTTTTATAAAATTATAAACATTCGTATTTATTGATAATCCAATGTTTTCTTTTTTGTCGTTCGAATTTATTCAGTCGTTTGTAAACTAATTGGTTGTACGTATAATTTATTATTTATAAAATCTTTCGGGTTTATATCATTTGTAGGTAATCGAAATTCACGTTATTATTAGTCAGAAACCGTCAATTTTGATCCGTCGACCCAGTTGTATATCATATCCGTTTGTCTAGGATTGTGCGTGCTCAGAACATTCTGCTGAATAGAAAACATTGTATAGTGCTCGACTAAATATTTTTGTTTGTTATCCATATAACGCACCGTGCAATTGTAATATTGGACCAAACTTTGCATTGATATTATTATTTATATTGTTATTTTTATACATTCGTTCAACCATTTTGATATAAGTTGACATAATTTTATAAAATTATAAACGTCGTTCGTTGTGTCGTAATTACTTTAAAAAAATTATTATTTTATTGTTACTAAAACGTAAAAATTATAAAACCTAAATTCACTAATTCGATATTTGGTCAAATTTGACATAACCGTTTTGATATAATTTGACATAATTTTATAAAATTATATATAAACGTTGTTGGTTGTGTCGTAATTACTTAAAACAACTATTGTTTATTGTTATTAAAACGTAAAAATTATAAAAGTTAAATTCATTATTATTGTTTTTCTAATAATAATAATAATAATAAATCAAAATATATTAATAAAAAAGAAAAAGAAAAAGAAAAAGAAAAAGAAAAAGAAAATCACAACAAATAAACAAAATAGATAAAAAAAACAAAAAAAAAAAATAAAAAATAAAAAAAACAAAAAATCAAAGCAGGAGGGTGTAAAGTTGTAAGTAAACTATAAGGTATAAAATCCGATTAAGTAAAGTAGAAAGTGAGATTCGGAGAAGCTTTGCTTGTCTTTTTCCCCTGATTACTTTGCATTTTGTAACCGTCCGCTATAAATGTACGACTTCATCAAGCTTCTTGCATTTCCAATTTCTCTCTCTAACACCTCCAAAAATGTGCGGTGGAGCAGTAATCTCCGACGCCGATCCCGTCTTCAAGCGCGACCGAAAGCTGACGGCCGACGATCTATGGTGCGAGTTCGACACCTCCGATCTCTTCGGCTGGGATTTCAAACCACAAACACTACGTTCCGCCACTGAAGTTTCTACCATGGACAAAACTATTTCAAAGCATAAAAAGTTCATCAACGAAGGTATCAACTTCATCATGCTTAAATACATACACACTGCGTATCTGTTGCTTCCCTGGAAATTTTGAACAGTTGCATCGGTTAACACGCCATTGTGCAGTGCAATCTCCGTTTATTTTTTCCGTTTTTTGTTCTTATATTAGTCCATTCTACTTTTCTCTAACAACTGATCGATACCTTCTGTGATTACTGCTTGATTTTGGGGTTTTTTATTCATCCTAGTCTCTTCAGAGAAAAGTAAAGCCACACTTTAAGCAAATGGAAGCTAGAATTTTTATTTTCATTTAGTTCAGTGACGTACGAAGCACTAGATTTACTAATTTTGGATCTGTAACTTGATCTTCGGTAACTTATTGTCTAAATCGGGACATTTTTTAGCCCAAAAATATAATATGATGTTATATAAGTAAAACTTTAAGCGGTGGTATTTTCTCACAGAAAAAGGCAATATTTTCTTCGTTCTGTTACGTTTCCATGTCCTAATTCATCCCCTATATGCATTGAATCCATAAAGAAAACGAAAAAGAAGAAAAATCAGATGACTTCGTACATTCATGAGTTCCAACAAAACTCAGTGTTGTCCAATTTTATGAATAAAAAATTATCATTAAAATCTTTTTATTTTTTAAAAACAACAATTTGACATTTGACATTGAATGTACAAACAACTTGAAATATTATCAAATTTATTGATCTTCTCTTCCATTATTCGAAGTTATCAACTTTGTATTAATTATCAATGATTGAAATAACATATCGACGACAACCAACAAATATAATTTTTTTTTTTTTTAATTTCAGAAAAATCACAAAGTATCGAGAAGAAGCCCAAACCGAGGAAGAGCAAGTACAGAGGGATCAGGCAGCGACCATGGGGAAAATGGGCGTCGGAGATCCGAGACCCACAGAAAGGTGTCCGAGTCTGGCTCGGTACATTCCACACAGCTGAAGAAGCTGCTTTAGCCTATGATGAAGCAGCCAAGCGTATCAGAGGCGGTAAGGCCAAGCTCAACTTTCCATTCCCACCTGCGAAAAAGCTGTGTGTTGAGTCCCCCACCGAGTCAACTCAGTCAACCGTTCATGAACTACCATCACCAACTGCATCACTTAGTTATGATCCGTTCCAAAACCAATCTTACTACTCGAACAGTGTGGCTGATGAATACGAGTTCAAGGAACAAATCTCGAACCTCGAGACGTTCTTGGGTCTTGATCATGAGTCGACTCAGTTCGGTGGAGTGAGTGGTGAGTCGGGTAATGTTTGGATGATGGATGATTACCCGGTTATTATTTGAGTTTACATGCAAACTGAGTTGAGCGAGTGAATCGAGTGTGTTAAGTTAATTAGTTGATATATAAGACGTTAGACTTGTGTTAAATGTTAATGAGGTGGTTGTGGTAAGGGTGAGTAGTTTGACAATAAGTTGTGTCGCCGGCACATCTGCCGCACACGCCATATCCATATGTGTGATTTTCTGTCTATTTATGGGTTTTTTAATGTCTACTTGTGTTATAAGCGTGTGGTATATCAATCAGTAGCCTTGTATATCAATCATTGCCTTTTTTTTTTTTTTTTTTTTTTTAACAATTGCTTTTTGGAATTAACTGTACATGTTCATTATTTATTTCAAGAATGATTATTATAATGCTAAATTTTATTTGTTTATTATATTCCTAAAGCTACCATGATCCCCACGGTATGGTAACTTTTGCATCCTTTACATCAACATCATATGAACTTAGTAACGGAATTTCATCGATGCAAAATAGATTGTGTGGGCTGAATGTATCATGCACTTTAAAGTTTAACCGCAGCTGTCAAAGACCGGACTCAGGAGTCCAAATACAAGAAAGCATGTCTAAGACATGACATGCATTCAAAGTGATCATAGTTTCGAATATATGGTGCATTTATTACTACCAATTCAACTGTAGGGCTCGACACCAATCCAACGGTCGACATAGCTTCGATGATATGATGTATTTACTATGACCAATCAAACAGTAGCACTAAAACAAGAAAAGCATCCAAATTAACGTGTCATTGTCGACACCAATCCTCTCCTTTTATTGTCATTGCAACTCTTTCTCATGGCTTTTAGCCGCCTCCATCACTTAATGAAAAGTGGTAAACCCCTAACACCCGGATAAATTCTCAAATTTGGGTTTTCAAACCCCATAAGTAACGTTCAATTGTCCTCATTTCATTGCACATTCGATGTTTCACAAATCTCGCTTTCTCGTTAAATTCGGTCGTACTACCGAATTTAACCCCTACTGCAAATGCAGAAAATCTTTTTCTATGAGTTTGCAGTCAAGAAAATCTTTATAAGTATAACCGCCCCTTTTTTTTTCATGCTTGGCATCTCTAGGTATTTCTTTTCCCCTTTTATCATTATTGGTCTCATACTGACCTTTAGCCACCATTTTGACCGGGGGTACGTTATTAGACATACATAAGTTCATTTATTCTTTTTATTGTGATTGTTGTTTATTTATTCTTGAGGGACCTTTATGTAAATTTTCATTCTATTTATTTACTTTCTCTCTGCGGGGTGTGAGAAAAAACCGAAACCGAATAACCGAACCGAACCGAATGATGTTTGGGTTGTTTGGTTTAGGTTATTTGGTTTTCGGTTAATTTGGTTTGGTTAACGAATATGGATACCTTATTCGGTTTGGTTTGGTTAAAATTTAATTGTTTTGGTTAAACCGAATAAATTATTAATTAATATATATTTTTATAAATTAATATTTTATATCTTAATTCATATATATTTGTTAACAGGAAATTTTATAACTCGTTAATAAGTTACAATAAACTATATATGTATAAAGCCCAATTAGTCGAATAATCCAATTGTCCAAAATCCAAATTCGACTATTGAGATCGTCTTTTTTTACCGTCCCATTTTTCCTCATATGTTATGTACTTACGTATAATGTTTTTGTTTTCATTTGGTAAAAGTTCAGTGAGTTTTTCTTAAGTTTATGTCTACTTTTTTCTTACGAATGTTTATTTGGTTTAACCAGTAAACCAATCTGATTAAACCGTAACCGAATAAACCAAAACCGATTAAACCGATCCTTATTTGGTTTGGTTATGGTTAGTTTTAAGATGCTAAAAAACCGAAAAAACCGAAAACCGAAAAAACCGACCGAATAACACCCCTACTCTGCCCTATGTTGGCATCGAGAGCTTTCTCTCATGGTATCAAGAGACCAGCGTTTCCCCTCTCTTCGTCTTCTTTAAACCGACTCTGTCTCCTCCCCTTCTTCCCCTCTGTTCATCTTCTTCTAGCTATGGCGTCATCCTCCTCATCTGATTCAGGCCTCTCCATGAAAACTGTTATGCACCTCATCACCAATCGGTTGTCCTCCAACTATCTATTGTGGCGCAATCAGCTTCTTTCGCTCCTCGCATATCAGAATCTGCTGCCCCATGTTGATGGCACCTCCTCTGCGCCGCTGATTGAGATTATTTCTGGTGACAAAACTGCCCCCAACCCGGCTTTCGATTCCTGGCTTGCCGCTGATCAGCGCACCGTCATTCTTCTTTAAGCTTCCCTCTCCGAGGAAGCTTTCTCTGAAATTGTAGGTCTTCAAACTGCGCGTCAAATATGGGTGGCTCTCGAGGCTGCTTACAGCAACTCCTCTGTTGAGCGGATTCAGAATCTGCGGGATCAACTCCGCCTATTATCGAAAGGTTCGTTTACCGTGTCTGAATTTGGCCGTAAGTTTCGCTCTCTTTGTGATCAATTGTCGGCTATTGGTCACCCGGTGGAGGATTCTGACAAAATTCACTGGTTCTTATGTGGTCTTGGTGCGCTATTTGAGACTTTCTCCACTGCCATCCGTGCATCTCATACGCCTATTAATTTTCGTGACCTTCTTGCCCAAGCCGAAGGCCATGAACTGTTTTTACGGTCGATTCATGGTTCGGTGACTCCTCCCGTGGCTTTCTCGGCTGTTGTACGCTCCAATCCGGGTCGTGGTGGTCGGACTTCCCGTGGTGGTTGGGGGCGTGGGTGCCGTCCTCCGCACTGCCAACTGTGTCGCACCTCTGGCCACTACGCCAATGCTTGCCCTCGACTTGCGACGTTTGTGTCCCGTGCTCCTGCTTCTTCTCGCCCACCTGCACCTCCTATTGGTCCATATGCTGACCTTGCTCAAGCCTTTCACGCTCAGTGCCATGTGACAACCTCTGGACCAGATTGGTACACTGATCCGGGTGCTACCGACCACATGACATCCTCTGCTGCATCTGTCACTCATCCGGCTCCTTTTTCAAGCCCAAGGTTGTTTTTAGAAATGGTATGACTCTTCCTATATCTCATATTGGGCAATCTTCTTTGGGCGATTCTATCCGGCTTCGGGACTTGCTTGTCGTTCCCGTGATTACTAAAAATCTTTTATCTGTTAGTAAATTAACCTCCGATAACCCTCTGGATGTTTTCTTTTCCCACCCCCACTTCTACATACAGGATCGCCTGACGAAGCGGGTTCTAGCACAGGGGCGTTGTGAAGATGGACTATATGTATTGACTTCCAGCCTGGAAGCTTTTTTTTTGCTTCTACCAAGTCTTCGTTGAAAGCCTATTTTGAACTTTGGCACTCTCGCTTATGGCATGTGTCTTTTAATACAATTTTTCTTTTAAATAAACAGGGCCGATTATCGGTTACCTCTATTTTGCCTAATCCTGGTGTGTGCTCCTCTTGTAATATGGCTAAAGCCCACCGATTGCCCTTTGTTCTTAATGAAAAACATGCTTTAAACGTGTTAGACCTGATTCATTGTGACTTGTGGGGCCCCTCGCACGTTTGCTCGGCTGAATCTTATCGTTACTGTAACGACCCAAATTTAATAATATAAATATGTAAAACAATGTGTGTATAATTTAAAGTTTTATGTATATTTTATGAGAAAGTATGTTTTTAAGGCTAAATTAGTCATTTTACCATGAGAAGGGTAATTTGGTCATTTGACCATATACAAGAATTATTATAAAATTATAATTCTAGCTTGGACTAAAAATATAAGAATTTTAGCTTCATGTGGCCAAAGTTAATATTTATGTCAAAAGTCCAAGGAATGAAAGTTCAGGGACTAAAACTGTAAATATGGAAAATATAAAAATGAGAAAATATCTCATTAATCAACATAAAACTCAGAGGATGGTTCTAAAGAGGATACGAGAGAATTTTGAAGACTCGATTTCTAGGATTCATGAAGAATTGGAAGCAACTAACTTGGAATTGAAGAATTCCAAGCCAAAGAAGGTTAGTAAACTTGATTTTAGGGTTGTTTAACCCATTTCCCGTGAGTGAGTTACTGTAGCTTCGAGAATCTAGTGGCTAGAGGAGGATTATCCTATGATTCCTAGCCTTAACTTGTGCCTTAATCACTACCTAAACCTAGTTTAACCATTGAAAGTGTTAAAGATCAAGAAATGAGAATTTTAGCTCAAGAACCCTAGAAATGGGTTTGTGAAATTGAAAGTGATTTTTATTGTTTTGTTAGGTTCTAATAATCACTTAAGATGTATAAATACATTCCTAAGTGATTGATTTCAAAATTTTGCATTTTTGGTGAAAATTGTCAAAAACGGGATTTTATGAGAATAAATCAAATTATGAGCTTGAAACTGATTGTAAATGATCTAATAAGCCTAAAGGGTCATAAAAGACATGAGAAATCAATTCCCTTCTTAGAAATTCATTAAAATGATTTTTTTTAGTAAAAATGAGTTTTTGGGAATGATTTCAATCAAAAGTGATGAAATTGAAGAAACTATGGTTTAGATGTATAAAGGAGTTGTTATTTTAGTCCTAGAATGATTCTAAACCAATTAAGTCAAGTATTAAGAACATATCTTAAAAATCATCAAAGTATGTTGCTATTGTTGAAAAATTTGAATTTTGTTTAAAAGCCTTGGAAATCAATTTTATATGAACAAATTAATTCCAAGGGGTTTTAATGAGTTCCATATGTGGAAATTGTTGAAATAAGTCAGTAGAAATGATTAATATTGGACAATTTCGGTTTTGGACAACAAAATGCAAAAACGAAAATGTTTGGAAAATGATTTAAATCTATGATTTCTATGGTTAAAAACTTGAAGTAAATGAATGATTTTAGTCATGGAACAAACCTTAGTAATTAAGTCGTGAATTAAGGGCTTAAAATAAGGAAAATGGGAATTTATACCATAAAAATCACCATTTCTGGTTGCTGCAGACCCCGTAGGGTCGCGATCTGCACCCCCGTAGGGACGCGATCTCGCGCCAGAAGAAAAATGCAGTTTCGAAATTTGTCTTCTGCCAAGTCCAAATTGATTTTGAGTTTTGGTCTTATACTTGTCCGTTTGACCTCAAATTTTAAACATAGGTCTAATATGTTATGAAACTTCATGAAAAATTGTCGGAATCGAAATACGACCCTCCGAGGGTACTGTAGTAAAATACGTATAAAATACGGTTTAACTAAAGTTGGTCATTTTAAAGTTATATACTTATTATGATCCAAGATAGTATTATAAGGACTCTAATGAGTTGTAGAGTCAGTTAGCATGAATTTTAATGTATAACATGTTAATTATAGGTTCATGCCAAGTGATTATTAAATCACAAAAGAGTATAAATACAAGGAACGTGTAGTCAATCATCTAGCAATACATGAGGTGAGTACATGCAGTATTTTTACCCATTCTGGGGTACATGGCAAGTAAGTATTTACAAGATTTCTTATAAAATCTTATATGTGAAATTATATGCAAGAGTTTTATTTCTAACTTGTTGGTGAAAGTTTAATGCTATAATTGAAGCTATGTTTTGGTCTATGAACCCATTATGTGAAATTATGTTTTGGTCTATGAACCAATTATATGAAGGTATATATATTTTGAATACATGTTTGAAAGTATGGATAGACATATAGCCATAATATGTTTAAGAAGTATGTTTCGGTTACAAATTGTAAATGTTTTCTAGTATGAAAGGGCATATAGCCACAAAATGTTTGGAAAGTATGATTTGGCATTAAGCCTAAAATGTTATATAGACATGTTTTAAACATATGGTTTAGTTTATGTGAAAATGAAAGTTATAAATTTGGCATCTAGCCATAAAGATAGAAAGTAATGAAGTTTGGCGTTTAGCCACAAGTTATATGTATGTAAGTAATGTTCAAGCAAGCAGAAAATGTTTTGTATGACTGGTAATTGTAGCAAGCAGCGTTAGTAAGGGAACTATGTTCCAACCTACCCGGGTTAGGTAAGGGGTCTACTGGGGAAAATCCCCATCGCGAAGTAGATTGCCTCAGCACTTCTATGGTGAGGATTGATCCGTTCTTTCTAGCCATAGAGACTTGGGGTATCACTTATAGTGATTAAAGCCCTAAGTATAAAAATCCAGCAAGCTTATAAAACCAGTCAAAGAAAGTAAGAACGAAGTTATTTTCGTAAAGTATGTCATAAAATGCTTTTTGAGAAGTAAAGAGTTATATTATATTGCTATTATAAAGTTTTGAAAGAAGATGGTATGCAAGGTATGATATGAATGATATTTGAAAAGAATAAAGAACTATGGTATGATAATGTTTTAAAACTTTGGAAGATATTTATGTCATAAGTTTTATATAAAGATTGGAAAAGAAGTTAAAGGTTTGAGTCTAAAACTCATGTAACTCACGAGACATTATTGTCTTACGTATTCTATTTTTATGCCATGTATTCCAGGTTACATGCTATGCTATAATTGGAATGAAGTTTAGCTGGAGTGGAGCCCATTTAGCTCCTATCTTGGACTCAAGGTTTAATCCTTAATTGCTTACTATGGTTAATTTTGATATAGATTTGTACACCCACAGTTTTAAACATGTAAATAATCGGTTTTTGATAAACCGTATTTTCTGTAGATTTGTACATCCACTCATGATCACCTCCTTTCGATGACTAGATTTTCTGATGATTCCTCGCCGACCCCGGTTTCCCAGCCGCCCTCGCCACCGATTGTGCTTGTTTCAATGTCACGTCCTTCCTCGCCACCTTGTGGTCTTTGCGATGAGGTCTCCGGCTCATCCCCTGTTCCGTCTCCTGTCGCCTCCACTCCGCCACCTGCCACCACTTCTCCGGCCTCAACAACGTCTCCCTCGGTTTCCTCGCCACCTTCTGCTGCTCCCGGTGCCTCTTCCGTCTTTGACTCTGGTTTTTCGGGCCCTGCTGTCTAGCCTTCGCCTCAACCATTGGGTCACCCCATGATGACTCGTGCTAAAGCTGGCATCTTCAAACCCAAACATTGTGCTGATTTAGCACACCTTACCTCGTACGGGCTTCTCTCTGCACTCCATGCATCCACTGACCCAAGGGCTTCAAAACTGCCGCTCGCCATCCTCATTGGCAGGCTGCTATGCAACAAGAAATGGATGCCCTCCGTCGCAATGGTACTTGGACGTTGGTTCCTCGTCCCACCAACCATAACGTCGTTGGATGCAAGTGGATGTTTCGGACGAAATATCTCGCTGATGGCTCTATTGATCGCCACAAAGCCCGTCTTGTGGCTCAAGGGTTCATTCAAATACCGGGTTTGGACTTTGCTGAGACGTTCAGTCTTGTTGTTAAGGCTACCACCGTCAGAACTGTTTTATCCCTGGCTGTTGCTAACCGTTGGAATCTTCACCAACTTGACGTTAATAATACTTTCCTTAATGGCAACCTCAGTGAACTTGTGTTTATGGAGCAACCGCCTAGTTTTCATGATGTCGACTTTCCTAATCATGTGTGTCGCTTAAACAAGGCTCTTTATGGGCTCAAACAGGCCCCTCGCTCCTGGTTTTGTCGTCTCAGCATCTTTCTTCTTAGCACCGGCTTTGTGTGCAGCCGTGCAGACCCATCTCTATTTGTTTTTAAGCATGGTTCATGCATTCTTTATTTACTTGTCTATGTTGATGACTTGATCCTTACGGGAAATGAGGAGCCGGTCATCGGGTCGTTCATCAACAAACTGCATCGTGAATTCCCCATCAAGGATCTCGGTCGCTTGAATTTCTTTCTTGGGCTTGAGGTTTCCTACACCGCCACCGGGCTGTTTCTGAGTCAGTCTAAATATGCTCATGACATCCTGCGACGGGCCAACATGCTTGATGCCAAACCAGTCTCCACCCCCTTGCTGCTAATATCGCATTCATTGTTGATGGAGACCCGTTTGATGACCCAACTTACTACCGCTCCCTAGTTGGTGCCCTCTAGTACTTAACCATTACACGCCTGGATATTTCTTATGCTGTCAATCAGGTTAGCCAATTTCTTCGGGCTCCGTCTGTCACTCACTTTTAGAGTGTCAAAAGAATTCTATGCTACATTAAAGGCACTTTGACCTTCGACCTTACCTTTTCTCGCTCAAAGGCCCCCATTATTCTCCGTTATTCTGATGCCGACTGGGCTCGCTTGCCTGTGGCTTAACAATAGTAGGCAGCATCTCCTGTACGACTCTTGTCATCTCTGTTGCAATCACACCTCAAATATCTTGCGGTTGATCGGGAAATCCCTATATGTTTAGCTGACATATTGAATCCGGTGACCTGACTCGACCTCCCTGCGCGCCAACCACTTAAAGTATTCACCATATTGAAACAAAACAAGCATCAAGTATCCACCATCTTGAAACAAAACAAGCAGGGTAGTCTATCACATCACATCACTACTAATTTGGTGAATGCCACATACTTTAAAAGTTAGTATTCAGCTCACTCACATATAAACCAATACCTACAACAGTCTCATAGAAAAAGCATGTGATAGGGGGTTCCTTTCACGGTTCAAGTATAGGACTCTATAGTAAAGGACATAGTTCCCTTAAACCACGACTCTAGTACCAACTTATAACACTTAGTTTTTCATACAAAACACACCCAAAATTTTCCATTTTTAATACAACAAAGGAGGGTGCACTCAGCACTTCCATGACAAACCACATCATACAATATGTTATCATATACAAAACATATATACGAAACGTCCCTAAGGACCGAGCCATATATTACGACTACCAAATACACATCAGCTATAAACAAGCAAGCTCTAAGTTTTTTTATCTTTGGTCACATGCTTACCCTTATCACTACTGCTAGGACCTGCAAAGCAACACAGAATACAAAGAGTAAGCTTATGGAAGCTTTGTGAGTAATCCACATACTAGTCACAACCGCAAACATATATAAGCTTGTATGATTACAACAAACAATAACAAAGTATCACCACATAGTTGGCCTTTCGATACATAAATTTTGAAACTTAGTTTATTAGTCATAACAACTATGACTTATCAGTCTGTCTCGCCAATAGACATGCTGATTATTTCTAGCCACATAAACAACCACCCAGCAACTAAGGATACACCCCAACCACACATGTAATTACCCAGCCACTAAGGCACATACTCCTGCCACACAGACACATCTCTCAGTCACCAATGCATATACAATCTACAATTAAACTATGAGTCAGGTGGTCAACTCATAAAGTGGTCGACTCTCTAGGTGGTCGACCCTCCTACGAGTGGTCGACCCAATAAGTGGTAGACTTCCACAGGGGTGGTCGTCTCTGTTGCCAACATTGCACTCCTAAGTCCCAACACTGCCTATCTTGTCAACACCGCCTGCTATACTAGTCATGATCAGCCACAACTTATGATTCCAGCCACACTAGCTATAGACAACTATAACCTATCAACTCAGCTATACCAACAAGAACCGTTGTAACTACTATCGGAGCTATATATCAACCACTTTCAGTTAAAACAGGTAGTTCAATCACACACACACACACACACACACACACATATATATATATATATATATATATATATATATATATATATATATATATATATATGTATATATATATATATATATATATATATATATATATATATATATATATATATACACACACACACACACACCCCACAAACCATATTAGCTAGCTTTGAGAATCATTCTTATTAAAGCACCATAAATTACTCACCTGAATGGTAGTCTAATTGCTGGGAGTCGTTTTGGTTTAACTATCCTTTCCTCCCACCTCGGAAGCTGAAAACATACTATAAATAACTTCTGAGTATCATAGCTTAGATCCAAGACCACTCCCTTTAATATATCTTATTCATAGTTTAAGCAACATATAAATTGTTCGTTCTTAGTGTCACGACCACAAGGTCATATTGCCACTATCGAAGAACATCAACCCGTAGCTTTGCAACCATAAGGTCATCAGGCCGCTACAAAAAAACATAAGTAATTTCGGTCTGTAATGCTTTAGACTACTCTCCAATTTAATATGGACTTCCTTTTTAGTTTATTACCAATATGACACCTACCATCACTTATGAATTCACCCATAACACACTTAGGGTTTATAATCACTTTTAAACTCAACTACATTCATAAAGTCTTATCACACTCATCATAAAACACAACAATCACCTTTCTTGAGCTACATATTTAATTTACTGGCCATATAGGCTCTTATAATAGCTGGTGTTTACAAACCATCAACTTAATCCTACTGAAATTACACTTATTTATCAAGGAATTAGGATTTTACATCCAAATCGAGGGGCAAATGCAGAATCCTTCACTTCTCCTCAATTCCCCCTATTCCTGGCTTCCAGAATCGTTTTAACTTGTCTCCTTTCTCGACAAGTGAAGTTAGTGAGTTTAAGACTTAAAGCCTTAAAAGGTTTCTGTCTAGGTGGTTCGTTGCACCTCTACCGTACGGTAGTGCCGCTACCACCCTATTGTGTCGTGACTATAAGGCCGTAGCTTCATTAACACTCCACCTTTGGATTTCTTCCTATTATGACATTGTACTCCTATAGTGTCGCGACTAGCAGGATGTAGCACTGCGAAATCCCCCTCAGCCTTATGCCAACCTAGTTTATGTCAAACCTTCTTCAAAACACCATACTAACCATTTGACTAACACCTTACATAACCTATGGTACACTGCCGGTATGAGACAATTTTTTTCACATTAGTCATTAATAGTAGTAAATTGTAACATTTTGAATTTAATATCCAATAATAGGTAGACTTTCTTCTTAATTATTTTTATATGGTAATTCTAAAATGATAATGATTCGTCTAACACTTAAAGAAATCACTTATCAACATATTACAAGTTTATACAACATCAACACACCAAAATATTACTTTTTACAACCCAATTTGATATTGTTTATGATCTGGTTATCATCCTATATTTTATAATCCTATGAGCAAAATGTAAAGCAAACCTTTCAAAATGGTAAATAACGCCCCTTTCTATTTCTTTCCTATTATATATATATATATATATATATATATATATATATATATATATATATATATATATATATATATATATATATATATATATATATATATATATATATATATATATATATATATATATAGTTAGGTTCTTTTGAGAACCTGTATTTTCCTGAGATCTTGAGAACCAATTCTGGAGCGTTAGATCAAAAAAATTAAAGGTCAAGATGAATCATGACATTATTGTAATTAATAGCAAATAAAGTGTTATCTTTGGTATACATTGAAATCCAATAGGGGCATTTTAGGGATTGAAAAATTGACATTAAATCATTCCCTATTAATCTAGTTACTTAAATTTAGAAACAGACTCTCTCTCTCCTAAAATTCTCTGATCGGCAAGTTTATTTCTCTCTCTTCTCTTTCACCAGCTCTCGTTTCTTCCAGGGATCACGCTCCCATCCGATTTTGCTTCATATCTGATCTGAAAAGTGGCCAAGAACTCTTCCATGACGAGGATGTTTGATCTCGGTAACCCTAACTACGTTCCAATCTATCTCTCTCTCATCCGATCTCGATTTCTCCCTCTTTCTTCTTCGTGAACTACTCCTATCGGATCAGTCGTCTCCTCCTTATTCACCGGTTTGTTCACCACCATCCCTCCGATCTGCCGACAGCGCCGGATAATGTATCCACTCCCGATCCATACCCCCGCTCTCGTCTGGTCGATTCTCGTCGTGGTGCATTATTCTGGATTTACAGTTGCTATTACCTAATCGCAGCTGAGTGGTTCACCGCCTTCTCCTTCAATGTGTCTGATTCCTTCGATTCCGGAGAGGTGGATGATGGTCCCGCCATCGATAATAACCACCACCACCGCAGTCATCTCTAAGCGTGGCGATTTTGTCACAATTCGAACACCCAGGTACGTGTTTGGTTATTTTTCTCAATTCGAAGATTGCTTGCAAATCTACGAAAATTGTTTCGCCTTTCTTTCAGTTACATTACTTTCTCACAAAATTTTTTCTTATATTTCATTTCCCTTGAATTCCTATTGATTTAATTCGTAATGTGGGTACTAAATGGTGTTTACTAAGCGATTCACTCTGATACTCAAGTATGCCGTATGCCCATGTGTACATTACCATTCTCAATTTCAGGGTGCAATGTAGGATGCCAATATCAAAGTAGAGGGCTTCTTATGCACAAATGGCAATACCCTGGTATGTCCAAACTCTATTCCCAATTTTTATACTTTCAAGCTCATGCATCTCTTTTCTTTCTCTGACTTTTTTAACGGATAATGCAAGTACATGGATAGTTGTCATGTATACAAGTACTTTGTTAGTCGGATTTCATCTCAATTTCTTGATTACCATCTATTGCTATTACATTCTTGTGCATTTACAAGTTTAAGAAAGACAACATTACATCCATTATTGTAACGCCAATACATGTTTTATTATATAATTATAATAAAAGGGCAAAATGGTCATTTTACCTTGGAAGGGTAAATTGGTCTTTTGGACAGAAAAGTATTTGGTTTGAAATAATATTTTGAGTTTTGGACTTAAAATGTTATAAAAACTGAATTTGGGTCGTTTTACCGAAAAAGGGTATTTTGGTCATTTGACCATGTGAAAGACCAAATATGAAAAATATTGTTGGTTGTGGCAAAAATGTAAGAAATGAAAGTTTTATTGTAATAAAACTTGATTTTGTGGTCAAAGTTCAAGAAAATGAACTTTAGGACCAAAATTGTAAAGTTTTGTGGTATAAATAAGAGAGAGTTGACTCTCTCTTTGACTAGCCATTGTGCAGCAACGGGAGGAGCAAGGGGGGTACGATTTCAGCAAGTTCTTGAAGAATTGAAGTGGAAAGTTGGAATCCTAGCTTGGAATTGAAGATTTCTAAGCATATAAGGTTAGTAAATTGAATTCTAACCTAAGTTTTGTGTGTGTTCATGATGAGCTTTTATAGAAACTGAAATTTGTAAATTTCAGTTATGAATCATATGGTTTATGGGGTCAATACTTCCATTAAGTCATGCTAAATGGACTTAACTCAAGAAAATGGAAGTAGATTGCTATTTATGATGAATTTGAAGTTTTGGGGTTGTTAGAACTAAGAACCCTAATTCTTCATTTTGATTGATTTAGTTGTTTTGAATGGTTGAAAACCTTGTTAAAGTATAAGGTTTTAGCCTAGAAACAAACCCCAATCGATTAAGGACTGGATTAAGGACTTAATGAGCCAAAACTGCGTGCTACAGTGCACAAATCGCGGCTGGACAGGAGACCTGTGCAGGCACCAGGCGCGGTGCGCCCAAGCCCCTGGCGGGGTGCGCCCAGGCGCAGTGCGCCCATGTCTGGGCGGGGTGCGCCCCTCAGGCAGGGACTTCAAAATGCTAACTTTTGCTTGGCTTGTCCGTTTTAGCTCAAATTCGGACCATAGGCTCGTTATGGTCTGAAAAGTTTGGGAAAATTTTTATATTGAGTTTTCGACCCCTCGGGGGCACTGTAGACCGATCCGAATGCCTCGGTGAATAGTAAAATTCATATAAAGTTAGTAAACGGAAAGTTTATTAACTAGGCATTATTTATAACAATATTGTATTGAACTCTAGTGTATTAGAGTTAATTGAAATGGGTATTAACCTATAATCATTTTGAAAATGAATGAAATTATAGGTACGGGACAAAATCGTACGAACTTCATTTCAAGGCAAGGAACGATTAACGCTAGTAGTAGCAAGCCTCCAGGTGAGTAATCTCACTAATACCATATGTGATATATGATGATTGAGTTGTTACAGGTTGAAACTGATTGTGGGACGAAATTGATGGTTCAAAGATACATTTGAAGAGGCAAGACGGATAAGCCGTGAGTCATTGCGATGACAAGAACGGAGCTGTGAGTCTAGGCAACAGCGGGCTAACCCGTGAGCCAAGGCAACAGCGGGCTAACCCGTGAGCCATAACTAATTCTGGATTTTATATCCAATGGGTGCGGCCTTCGGGCTATGATTTCTGGATTTTATATCCAATGGGTGCGGCCTTCGGACTATGATTTCTGAATTTTATATCCAATGGGTGCGGCCTTCGGGTTATGACTCCGGTGCGGCCTTCGGGCTATGTCTCCGATGCGGCCTTCGGGCTATGACTCCAGTGCGGCCTTCGGGCTATGTCTCCGATGCGGCCTTCGGGCTATGACTCCGGTGCGGCCTTCGGGCTATGTCTCCGATGCGGCCTTCGGGCTATGATTTGGTGCGGCCCTCGGGCTATGATTTTGTTACAGGTACATGGTGCGGCCTTATGGCTATGATATCGGGTTATTTAACCCAGCTGGTGCGGCCTTCGGGCTATGAATTATATATTGATAATGTTTTGGTGCAGCTTATATAGCTATGACACAGGGTGCGGCTTATTTAGCCATGATATATGATGCAGTCCATTGTGACTAAGAAATATGGGACAGAAATGGTTAGACATGATTATAGATGCAAATAACTAACGTGGCTTGTTAATTACAGGTCACTATGATTCAGCCTGTGGGGCTACATAATAGGATGTGAAATCCTAGAGTATATATGGTCAGCCAGTAAGGCTAAGAGTTTGGATTCGAAATCCAGACAGTTATATGATTGTATTTTGATACATGTTATTTGCAGATTTGATTACTCACTGAGCTTTATAGCTCACGATATTTGTTACTGTCCCTGCAGGTTAGCATGATACTGATAGGGGACAAGATAGAGTCCGTGACTTTGAAGTGGGACTCATAGATGCTGTCAGTAGCAGCCCGGCTTTAAAGGAGACATGGTAATTTTATACTCTCCTTGATACGCTTGTACCCGTTTTTATTAAAATATACCCCTTTGTTATGGTTTTATGTATTGAAACCTTTGTTTAAAATGAAAAATTTTTCAGGGGTGTTTTTGTTTTAAAAGCCGGGTGTTACAATTATACACAATGTTTCCAAAAATGAAACCAGTAACTTGTTCAATACACCAACCAACTGAAATCTCTATTAATAAAATGGCTAAAGACAACAGACCTTTGGTCAAGATGGGTCGCGTTACATCACCCAAAGATGCAGCCCTAGCAGCAGAAGCTGGAGCTGACTTTATTGGAATGATCATTTGGCTTGATTCTAAACGCTCAATTTCAATATCAACCGCAAAAGAAATTTCAAAAGTTGCACACGAATACGGGGCAAAATCTGTTGGAGTATTTGTTGATGATGATTCAAACACAATTTTAAAGGCTTCTGATGATGCGGATCTTGAATATATACAGGTAAATTATGAGCATAAATACATAAATCTGTTGGAGTGTTTGAATCAGTATGAACAATTTTACAAAGCTGATATTTGAATTCAATGATATCAGTATGAACGATTTTACAAAGCTGATATTTGAATCAGTATGAACGATTTTCCATGTAATGCGTATTGTTTCAATTTAGGTGCTGCATTTATTTACTTTGTAGTGGGTTTAATTTCTTCATATGTTTGTTGAGTTTTAAGTGATTCAGGCTTTTGATATCAGTAGGGATCTTTTTGTGAGTCATTTCATTTTGATTGCTTTGAAGTTTCGAAGTTTTTTCAGTTTTAGTTTGTTTCAAAATTGCAGGTATTTCGAAGTCTCTTGAATTACAAAAGATTGTTGACCAATTTTGACGTCAATTAAGGTCAAGTAGTTTTATATTCATCTTCAAGTTATTATAATACTGATTTCGCTGAAATTTGAACTTTGGTATGTGTACATATACGCATATGCATATGTGCACATGTGCATATATGTACATGTGCATATGTGCATAGGTTTTGTAATCATTAATATTAGTACATTGGTATGCACCTGCGAATATGTATACACATCTGAAATCATAAATATTAGTACATTGGTATGTACATATACGCATGCGCATATGTGTACATGTGCATATATGCACATGTGCATATGTGCATAGGTGTACATATTCATGTGCATATGTGCATAGGTGTACATATACATATATGCACATATGCACATGTGCATATGTGCATAGGTGTACATATTCATATATGTCTATTTTTTAAATATGAAGTTTTATAAATGCATATGTGCATATATGTTTATATGCATATAAATGCGTATGTGCACATATGCATATAAATGTGTATAAGTGTGTGCATATTTGCATATATGCATACACATATGTGCCCATGTACATATGCGTATGTGCATTTTTAATATTTTTAGTATTTTTAATATGCGTTTTTATTATTGTTCTTGCAGGTTTAAAAAATATATAGAGCAAATTGAAGAAGTGAAAATGATAAAACGAAGAAACAAGATAGTCAAGGAATAAACAATGAAGATATTAGTAGTTTTTTTTTTTTTTTTGTATTTTTTATATATGTATCGTTCGAAACAATTGTAAATTATTGTTTTTAATAAATTGGTTTGTTTATACGAATTTTGAAAATATGCATATATGCATCCGGTTGCAAAATACATGACCATATATGTTTTTCTAAATCCAAATCTGATTTTTTATTGAATTTAAAATTTTTATGTTTTTTTTCAAATTTCAAAAATTCTCATATTAAATAAAAACGAAAATCATAAAGTTTTTTAAGTTTGAAATTTGAATTTGATTGTGCTTATTTTTAGGAATTGATATTCTATTGCCATAAATAAAAAATCAAAATTAAATTAGATTTATAAAATGATGATCAAGCCCTTTTTGATTTGGATAAGGATCTAATGGATGATATTGAGTTCTCAAGATCTCATGAATATTTGAGTTCTTAAAAGAACCTAACCCTATATATATATATATATATATATATATATATATATATATATATATATATATATATATATATATATATATATATATATATATATATATATATATATATATATATATATATATATATATATATATATATATATATATATATATATAGACTAAATATCAAATGGGAACCAATATTTTCCTAGGAACCGTAGGAACTTTTTTACTGAAAATTTTTTTTCAAAAAAAATGACATAATACACCTAATCGCTTATATTTAAGACCTTTTGTAAAAAAAAATTGAAAAAATAATATATATATACACGAAATGTGCACATATGCACGAAACGTGATCATATACACATTTGCGAAAAAAATGCATATATGCACATTTCGTGTATACTGTATACATATTATTTTTCAAATTTTTTTTGACAAAAAGTCTTAAATATAAGCGACTAGATGTATTATGTCATTTTTTTTGAAAAAAAAATTTCAGTCAAAAAGTTCCTATGGTTCCTAAGAAAATATTGGTTCTTCCTTGAAACGGATATATATATATATATATATATATATATATATATATATATATATATATATATATATATATATATATATATATATATATATATATATATATATATATATATATGGGATCCAGTAAGAAAAAATATTTTGATAGAAAGGTAAGAAATCAGTAATTAAGATATGAATCGTTATAATTAAGGTAAGAATGATATATTTTTGTAACTGATTTCAGATCATTTAATCTTACATATATATACACCAAAAATATGGTTGCATCTTAAAAGACATTATTATGATTTGATGAGTGACGAGATTCCTTCCTATCTTCCTACCAAAATATAATTTTTACTGGATCCCAATTCTATATATATATATATATATATATATATATATATATATATATATATATATATATATATATATATATATATATATATATATATATATATATATATATATATATACTAGTTGTAAGACCCGTGTATTACACGGGATAATACAAAATAATTATTAAATAAAAAAACCTAAACACTAATAATTATGTATAACAAATTCTCGACAATATATAATGAAATTTTTGGATATATACATTATTAAATTAAACACTACAACATAATGTTGATAAACTTTGAACAATTATAACAAATTACAAATTTTGAAAAACTTCTTTGACTACAACATTTGTTGTTCTATTGCTAAGTTTACCGTCGTCTAAAATTAACATTTTTAATCTATCTTTACTTTTAACTCTTGAAAATATAACATACAACTTGTCGTGTGTGAAGACTGGTTCTGGTTGTCTCAGAAACAAACACACCTTTGATAGCGATTGTCGTTGACTATTATTTATTGTCATTGCAAAACATACAGTCAATGAAAATTGTTTTCTTTGAAATTTGAAAGAAAATTCTTCTATCTGAAGACGTCAAAGACATTTTTGGAATAAACGTACGATTTCCAATATTATTTCAAGATATAATCTCTATTTCTATAACACGATTACCCAATAATATTGCTTCACTGCTAGGTGTGTACCCGAGCAATGCGACGACGACATTAGTATGTTGATGTTTTCAATTAAAGTTAAAGTATGTAGTTTTCAATTAGAATATATTGTGTACTTATTATAATATATCGTTTCATAAAATATTTTAGAATTTTTGTATTCATTTATGAATATAACATGTTTCATTTTAGAATATATATTTATACGAAACTGATCAATAATAGTGAATAGTAAAAAATGAGCCATCAATAAAACTTTTTAACGACGGAATTTGTAAAGGTTTACCGATGGATTTTCCATCACTAATATATTAAACGTAAATTTTTTACGTTCATGCATTTTGAATACCCTTAAGGCCGACCCTGGTGCGTGCGTGCATGCGCGTGTGTGCCGTGTTTTTTTATTATTATGTTAAATATTTTAATTCTATTATGGAAATTAGTTATTATATTTTTAATAGACATAATAAATCAAAGGTTATCCAAACTATTAATTATAAAATTAGTATAATAAATTTTTTAAACGTAAATGTAGTTTTATGTTTGTTTTTGGACCTGCATTAAAGATCTACGGCATTCGAAAAAAAATCCATTAATCATCATGCTACATTTCCGAAATTATTGACATATGTATCATCGATGAGAAGAAAATGGCAATATGATGCATTCTCTTGTCATTTCATTTAAGTGATAATTAAATTGATAGAATCCATTAATTAAATTGCTAGGTTCCTAATTTATTGCTTAAGTTATAAACTATTGGAATTAAATACATTCAATTCAAACAATTTTTTTAAGAAATTCAAAATTATGAGAAAATGACATGTGTCAAAATCAATGAGGAGATGACATGTGGCTTTGAGTTACTTATTTATTAGGATAGGATATATATATATATATATATATATATATATATATATATATATATATATATATATATATATATATATATATATATATATATATATATATATATATACACTAATAAACAAGACACTTTAGTGCCACGTGACATCCTTTTAAGGCCTTTATTCCACATGCCATTCTATGTTTAATTCAACCTAACTTGAAAATAAATCCTAATTGACGTTTACATTTTGTTTTCTATTATCCACAAATTATATATATATATATATATATATACTAATAAACAAGACACTTTAGTGCCACGTGACATCCTTTTAAGGCCTTTATTCCACATGCCACTCTATGTTTAATTCAACCTAACTTGAAAATAAATCCTAATTGACGTTTACATTTTGTTTTCTATTATCCACAAATTTTATTCAAATTTAATTTACTCTAATGCCGGTTTGTTTGTTTCAAGTTGATATTTAAATAGCAAACTCATACATATATCCATTTAATGTCGTTTTGTTTGTTTCAAAATTAATATTCAAATAGCAAACTTATACATATATCCAATTTATATAGTTTCACATCCTAATCAAAATCAATACCAACATAATATCGTCCCATCTTTTGATTCTTTAATTCAAAAAATCCAAAAATCATAGGTGGATTGATTATTTCTATTAATTTTTTTAATCAAACCGTGTAACATCACGAGTTTTAAACTAGTGTATATATATATATATATATATATATATATATATATATATATATATATATATATATATATATATATATATATATATATATATATATATATATATATATATATTACTTTAAAAAGGAAAAATGGTTCCTAAAAATGGAAACTCTTAAAATTAAGAGGTCCAATTGGTTGTGCATAATGTATAAATTCCAAAGCATCTTCAATTTTCGTCTCATCCCCGAATACGTAATACCAAACTTCCTCGATTCCAGGACTATAACACGCCCACCTTTCCCGTATCTCTCATTATAACATGCCCAGTTCCAATATTTCTAGGGTATGTGAACCAACAGCGGCTCCCTTCGTCATCGTGGGAGAGTTGCTTTGATGAAATCAAGATCAATGATTCCTAGGGTTCATGCAAAAACCTTGCTTTTGAAAGTTGTCACCATACCACAAGGTACCTACAACGATTGAGTCTCTCTGTTCTCTCAAAATAAACCCTAAATCCCAGTTCTCGCAATTTCAGTTACATACTATCAATTACCATTCTCCCCTTCCCAATCCCTTCTCTCTGCGAACCCTAAGCATCCACCACCACTCCCCTCCTCAGAAGAATCGACTTTTCCAGTCAGACGCTGGACATTAAATTCATAAATAAATTGAAGGTAGTAAGGCATATACGATTACAGTTCCTGAAGATCGATGGTTGAACCTATCCTTATAGGGTCCCATTGTTTGTTTACTTTATTTTGCAGGTAGTTTTAATTTTTGAATGTGGGTTTCATTTTAAAAGATATATTGAGATCATCCCCTTGAGTTACGATTATGGTGTTACTGAAGATCGATGCTTGAACATGGGCTTCATTTTGGAAGATTGATGGTTGAACCCATCCTTCTAGGGTTCCATCGTGTTTCAGGTATGGATTTTAATTTTTGAATCTGGATTTTATTTTGAAATACATATTGAATTGCTTTCTAATGTAGGGTCGTGTTTCAGGTATGGATTTTTGCTGTTTTTGATTATACCACTAATTGCATCCCTCATAAACCCCCTATATTCATCATATTTATTTGTATAGCAGTTTTTTACCATGAATTGCTTTATAATGTATGGTCGATTGGTAAGTAGGTTGTAGAAAATTCGATGCCGAGATGAACTGCTTCGCTTTCTATTACAATCAAAGGAGCCAAACACCATGATTAAGGGCTTTGTGTGACCGTGTACCCAAATTTTCTCTCATCCCACATCCATGGCTTATGGTTTAGTGTGACTAATAATATACAACTAATGGTACACATATGTGAGTTTCATAAAAAAAATAAAAGTGTTCAAGTACAGTTTTCTGTATCTTTAACCAAATACAACATTGTACTTACATTATTTTACCTTTTATAGTAATACACATTACCCTCTCTTTGTGTGTAGGAGGTTTGATTTCTTCATATTTTTCTCTGGATGTGGTAGTATTGAGTTCCTAGATTCGGTTTCATAATTTCTTTGATATGATTTTTTAAAAGGTTGAAAAGGGTTTTCAGCTCGAGATGAAAATAAAGGACCAGAATAGGTGATATGTTTTTTTCCTCAAAATTTTCTGACTTGGCTCTCCTGAAAGATAGACATGTTTATTTTCTCAAAAGTTTATTTTGGTTTTTATTTTTGATTACATGTTACCTTTTTTTTACAGGTTACCACCATCGCCACACTTTTTCTTACATGTTCCACTGTTTCCGGCACCAATCCTCAATCTTCTTTAAGCATCCTTTCTTGTCACTATAAGTCGTCGACAGTTTATCTTGTGTGGATCAATCACTCTGTTCTAATTTTCCCCTTTGAAAAGACCAAAGTTTATAAGATGGAGAAACCTATGTCATTATATTTTAGATTTCCTGATGTGAACAAGTGATGTGATGAATTTTAACGTTTAATAGTCTCTTTTATGTGTTAATTGTGCAACTTTTATTTGCAAATTGTCTTGAAGCAAAGACAAAATGATGCCATATGCTTATATTCATCCGTGAAATATTTAGTCGCACATATGGATTCTGATCTAAGCAGCAAAATGATGTTAGCAAGAATCAGCTCCAAGATGGTACTTATTTAGATTTAGTATTATTTTTTTAGATGTAGTTTTTTTTGGCCCTCTTTATTTTTATTTTTTGTTTGCCATTTCTCTTGCAGCAACTTGAGGATTACTTTGGTTTTGTTGTTTAAGGTACAAATTTAGCACTTTTGAGATATAATGTCTATTTGGTTTCCATTAAAGTAGCAAGAATAAAAGGTTTACTGTTTGGTATATGGATAATAGGATTTTCATAATCCATCTCATTCGGCGTCCATGATGCACAACCTTCCTGAAACAGGGTCTAGATTCTATGGATAATAGGATTTTCATAATCCATCTCATTCGGCGTCCATGATGCACAACCTTCCTGAAACAGGGTCTAGATTCTATGTATGGTTACTGTTGGTGATAAAGTTATCTGGATTTTTAGAGTAAATGTGCTTTAAGGATCAAAATCTACATGGTTGTCCAATTATTATTATCCCAATACATATAGACAAATTTATGTCTTATATTATCTTTCTTTTGCATTTTATCTTTGGACACCATGAGAATACAAAACTGAATTTTTTTAATTGGGCTTAATGAGAAAAATAGCAATGTCAATTCATTTATTTCATAATATATAATACTACTGCCATTTTTCTTATTACAACATTATACCTTAAAAATTCTTCTTAAGGCATCACACTCTGAAAAAATTAACCCAAACATAACACTGTACCATCATATCATTATATTTTCAGCCTTTTTTATTAGACCATTGTTCTTTAAAAAATCTGACAAATTATACTTGCTATTTTGACAATCGGAAACACGTGTTGAATTTAGCTCTATGTTTCGTGGATTTTTGTGGACTATAGCTTTGAAGAGTGAGGATGGCTGCTAGATCAAGACACATCCGAGGACTTTATGTAAACTAGGAATTTGAATTAGATTATCAATCACAATCCCATGTTTTGTGTCTGTTTGGGTGGAAATATGCAAATTTTGTTTTTAAAAACATAAGACGGAAGTTAATAGCGCATGTCATGGATTATAATCGTTGTTGAAACTTCATCAATATTGTTTATATTTTAATAATCCATATTTGATTGGTCAAAAGAATTTTAATTTACTTGCGAAATTAAATAGTGTGAGCGACATTTATATCACAGTAGCTAAGTGTTTTAGATTGGTAATGCTTGAGTTTACATGAATAATTACTAGGTCTAAGAAACATTATACCAAGATAGTAATATGTATGTGGAATTTTGAAAAAAAAAACCATTGTGGAACAAGTTACCAACTACCGACTACCGCATTTAAAGTTCGCTACCTGTAAAATCTACCGAAAAGAAAGTATTAACCGCCTTCTTCTAATGCAAAATCATTTCATAACTTACATTTTTTTGCGATTAATTATTCTTCTTCTTCGTCGTCTATTTCCAGTTAATTGTTAAAAAAAATTACAGATCATTCATGGATACAGAATTCCAAGAAGGCTCCAAATGTTTCTTTAGGCGAAACTGTTAAAACACGATTAACGCAATTCTCTTTCATGAACAAACGAGTTATTAAATCCTAAGGTTTTTGGTTCGTTTTAGCGAAACATCAAACCAAACCGCATGGTGTTCACCCCTAATCATTTATGTCCCGCCGCATTGCGCGGGTACAAAACTAGTATATATATATATATATATATATATATATATATATATATATATATATATATATATATATATATATATATATATATATATATATATATATATATATATATATATATATATATATATATAGGTTCAAATTATAACAATTAAAAATTGAGAACTAAAAGGACTAATCTACGCCAGATATTACTTTAGAATGGTTTGATCCAATGGTTGTAATGTTTGATCGTCTATAACGCGTTCACATTGGTTAACCCCATTATATACACAACCCTCTAATAAATTGCGTCTAGGGCCGAGATTGGTTCTCAACTTTTTAAGGGTTCTCATTTGAATCTTCCATATATATATATATATATATATATATATATATATATATATATATATATATATATATATATATATATATATATATATATATATATATATATATATATATATATATATATATATATATATATATTCAACTTTTTAGACAAAATCAAGTGTTCAAAATTAAAATAACAATTTTTTTAAGTCAAATGGGTGTGGAATTTTATATATTCGAGATTTACTTTCATTTTCTCAACATTTTTTGTCCTCATTTAAAAAATAAAATCACACACACATGTATATATAAATCGGCTAGATTTATTTTTTTATTTTATCGAAAAAATAACAAATATACAAGTTTTTGTCAGTTTTATACTCTAAAATCTAGCCGATTTAGATATAAAAAATAAATAGATTTATTTGTTCTTACGTTTCCACAAGATTATGTGTTCATAGTTAAAAAAATGTATGTATGTATGTATGTATGTATGTATGTATGTATGTATGTATGTATGTATGTATGTATGTATATATATATATATATATATATATATATATATATATATATATATATATATATATATATATATATATATATATATATATATATAAGGTTTTGGTTAAATGGGACTGAAAGTATAGGGTTAATGTAGGACCAAATGTGAAGCTTCCGATCGAAATGATCAATGATGTTAGATTCAAGAGCCTAATTGTAATTTTATGATAATTAATTAATCATATTTTACAATTAAACTCTTATAAATGACATTTTAGTCTATTAATAAATATTAAAAAAGGAAATATCCTATTTTTGTAGGATTTATATATAATATGTGTTTATATTATTATATAAGATTTATAAATGTATTACGTGATAAATTATAACTGCAAAAAAAAAAAAAAAAAAAAAAAAACGCAGGCTCATACATATTGCGATGATCACATGATACACTGTAATTTTTAAAGAATAGAATATCATTATTGAAAAATACACTGTCATTGTTAAAGGTTATGGATGTTCTTATATTAAGTGTATAAAACATAATGACAACTATAGTTTGAAAGAATAGAAATATACATTTTGAAATTACACTTTATTATTCAAATAATACACAAATTTTTTAATAATACACTTAATTTTTAAAAGAATACAATTCTGAAGAAGCTGATGATGGTGTGTGACTACAGGTGGTGGTGTTGATTGTTTTTCACAAATGGTACATATACCGATATAAAAGATATGTTTTCACAAATTAATGAATAAATTCTATATTTTTGTTTTTGGGAGTTCTATTATTTTCCATTTACCTATTAATTTATATATACCAACACTTTTAATTTTTATTCTCACGAGAGTGGACAAGTGGACTTACTCTATGCTCGGTGTTTCATCATAATATATAAATACTGAAAAAATCTTATAATTTCTTTTTGCTTTAACATTAATTCTGGATTATATAAATTGTTGCAAAGTAGATTGGTGTTTAACGATCCATTTTTAATTTGGTTATAAATTAACCGTTGTTGTTTAGTGATTCCTACATACCAAATCTACATATACATTAATTGAAATCAGAATCTCTCACTCCACACGTGTGGCTTTTAGAATCCATAAATGTTATAGCGAATTTGCAACAAAATCATGATGAAGACGGTTGGTTAAAAGACAAGAATCCATTCACCATGTTGCAAGTAAAGAAAAATATAAAAGGGTAAACACTTGGCCATTTGCAAAAAAGGTTGATTAAGACTTGCCATTAGATTGTTGTGTAGTGGCGATTGCATACATTGTATGTAATCAGCAATCACAATCAATGACCATATCTAAGAATATTATTAGACAAAGTTTAATATATAATATAAATAACCCCACCAATTTGCTTACAGAGATTGATGGATGCTTCATTCATGCACCTTCTCTTTCTTTTTTTGTACGAGGTCCATATGTTTTATTTTTTATAGTTTATATCGTTTTCTCCTCTCCAACCACTCGGTTTGATTACCCAATTTGTTCTGGTACTATGATCATTATTTTTTTCAATCGTCCAAACAAAGTAGATTCTTTTATCAATATCTATTTGGTTGTGAAAGGTTACACTTAGCAAGGGGTGGTATTGGTATGTGGAAACTAGGAGCGTCTTTTGATTCGTTTAACCATCCAACAAAACCACAATGCAGGTAATAAGAAAGTGAATCAATATGGAAAACCCAACTCATTGATCTCAAGTTGTTTACTAATAAAAGTCTGCAAGACTATGTTTATTATACTAATCTTGACAGGTGGAAAATGTACAAGCTTTCTAAGGTTTTATTTTTTATTTTTTATGATGAGGACATTCATGTCTTTTGCAGAGACAAGAGATTGTTAGCTAGTCCATATCCCTCCCTTTTAAGTTTTAAGTGAGGCAAAAGATTATAACTTTGTTCTATTGACATCAATCCCGATTGGCATAACCACAGTGGTACATCATTGTATTACATGAACAAGTATTCAAGACTCATGAGAGCAATAAAAATCAACAAACATGAAAAAGCCTAAATTAGTTGCAGAATTGAAGTATGCGTACCCAATGTTTTAAGAGATTTAGATGTAAGATGTCCAAATATTTCAATTGTTATCTTTTATTTTTCCAACAAGAACTTAAAATGACAAATAATGAACCAATCCCTTGAGAAAACAAGTGGACTCATATTTTAAGAGCCCCCAACAACAAAAGTTATTAGTTTTTCATTTCAATATATGGTTTGGGGACATGACATGACAACAGTTTGATCACCTTATCACCATTAATTTCAACAGATAATAAACCAAGTTACCAACAAAATCATCAACACAAAATGCTCCTTTCCCAAAAAGATGGAACACAATATGATTAAATATATACAAATTTCAAAGAAAGAAAAGATAGATGATAGAAAGAAGGTTCGTTTCTTCTCTATAGGTTAAAGCTGATATGGGATTAGGCAAAGAACAGTAGGCAGAAGTATCAAGGTAACCTAGCCAACCATGTTCTTATTATATACATTGCCGAAGAAACATTAGGAACATGAAATGTTGAATATATTCAGGCGAATTATATACATGATTTACATCAGAACCACCATAACCAATTAACATTCTAGTAAAAAGAATCGATTATTCCATTTAGGAGTGAAACAGATTGTGCAAGTGACCATATTAGCATATTGGAGTAGACCTCAAGGGAACCTTCACTCTTTCAGGATCAGAAACTTCATCAGCCAAGATCCTGACCACCTTCTTGAAGGCAAAGTGCAAGCAATTCGAAAAAACAATCCAGCAAAGCACTTCATATACAAAATCAAAGGCCGGATCCGATGGCGAAGCCGGCACCGATTCGTCCCAGTTAAACCCATCGAAACTACCACCACTGCCTCCACCGCCACAGCCACCAAACGGACCATCGCCACCATCGAAGAATCCCCCTCCGTCTTCATCGACGTAGGGACCACCCCCGTCGATTTTCGAACTTCTTTTAACACGGCAACGTTTTCTAGCCAGTTTCTTAGGGGCTGCTCTAGGTTTAACAGACGGTGGAGCTATGGCACCGATCGCAACCATTAGGGCGTAGGTTTGGAGTTGTTGATCGTTCGAAGAGCAGTTGCGATCCGTGACGAAATTGGAAAACCCTAGTCCATTACCATATTTTGTGGCGATTGCTGTCAGGGTATCAAAATGTACGAAATCTCCATTAGTTTTTGGGAGATTTTGGTGTTTCGAGATTAATAGAATCGATCGATGAGTATCAAGCCTGTAAGGGAAATCGCCAAGATATTCCAATCGGTGCCGTGTTCGTCTCAACTTGCGAGTCAAGATTGTTCACAAGGAGTTCTGACCATTCGAATCAGATCCGAACGGGGATGTTTGACTTTCTTCACATTCTTCGTTTTAACTTTTTCAAACGCGCCTGGGATGTTTCATGTTTGGCTTTCTTTACCTTACTTTTTTAACTGTTATTTTTGGATTAAATTACATTGGAGCCCGTGAAGTATTGTTTGGTGGTCGATTTGATCCCCAAGTTTAGTTTTTTTTTTTTTTTTTTTTTTTTTTTTTTTTTTTGTTATGAGGGCACGAAGTATTAAGTTTAGTGTTATAAAGGTCCCTTTGCTATAAAACGAAGGGGTAAACCGGTTGCAAAACCTACTCAGCTGCTGAGTCATGTGCCATGTCACTTGAATACCATTTGATTGACTTTAAAACCCTTTCATCAGTTCAAATTGTGTTACGAAACAAACGAAGCAGAAAACCCTCCAAATCAATCGAAAACCAGTTCACCCAAAAAATTGTTACTGTCGATCTAAACAATAGGATCGTATGTTGTCGTTGAGTTACACTACAAAGGAATCTTCAATCGGGAACCGTTTGGCTACATAAATGGCATGCAACAGTACCTAGACGACGTTGATTTTTCGGGAATGGAGTTGAAGGAATGCATCGAGTTCCTTGAAAGGTTTGCTGGAAGGGAATGCAAGAACCTATACTATTGTCTACCGGAGCATGACGTACCTTATGGGTTGCGATTAATTTCAGACGATATGGAGTATGTGGACTTCATAGAGGTTTTATACCACTGTGGAGTTCTACTCCCAATTTACATGGATCATGAAGGCGTTATCATACAGGACTGGATAGATGAGGACGATGAAGGAGTTATTAGTCCCGATGAGCAAAATTCTGATAGAGTTATGAGGTCACCCAAAAGAGTGGATGAAAAGGCAAGAAGTGAACCTGATGATGAAGAAGAATTTATGGGTGATGATGCAGAAGATAATTTGGGTAATGATGAAAAAGAAATGGATATGGATGTAAACACAGGAACAAAAGATTCTTCAACAAGATTCAATCCAGATGTTGAATGGAAGAAGCAGGTGCCTGTTTTAGGTATGAGGTTTGAGAATCCTAAACAACTTAAAAGTATGCTCTGTAATTATGCTGCTGCTAATGGTTATCAGTTATGCTACAAAAAAATGATAGTAGAAGGTTGTTAGTAAAATGTTGTAATGGTGCTTGCACATTTAGGTTATGGGGTTCTTGGATGAGTGAGGAAATGTCATTTCAAATTAAGTCCCTTAAAGAAGAGCATAATTGTGCTAGGAATTATAGAATGGGTTCTCTTGTGACATATGCTTGGATTGGTAGTCATTACACTAATGAGATACTACACAAACAAAAAATGAGTGTCAGACTATTAAGGGAAGATGTAAGAAAGGATTTTGGTATAGAGGTTAGTATGAGCCAGTGTCGTAGAGTAAAGAAATATGCATTAACTCTAATTGCGGGAACCATTGTTGAACACTATGCAAAGCTATGGTCATATGGTGAGGAGATTAAGAGATTAAATCCTGGTTCAACTGTGAAACTCCAAGTTAATAGCATGCCAGATGGGAAGAATTACTTTAGTAAATTTTATGTTTGTTTTGATGGTTTAAAAAAGGGATGGAGAAGTGGATGTAGAAGAATCATAAACTTGGATGGGTGTTTTCTGAAGGGGTTATGTAGTGGGGAACTTTTAAGTGCTGTTGGGAGGGATGCAAATAATCAGATCTTCCCTATTGCTTGGGTTGTTGTGTGTGTAGAGAATAAAGAAAACTGGAAATGGTTTTTGGAAAATCTTGCAGATGATCTGCACTTGGATTCAGGTATTACTGTGTCACTTATGTCTGATCAGCATAAGGTATGGTGTACATGTGCTTGTACTTGTAAATTTATTAAAAAATTTAACTTTTTGACAATTATAAAAATGTTGCAGGGTCTATTGGAGGCAGTGAACGAATTGTTACCTGAAGCTGAGCATAGGCAATGTGCAAGACACATATATGCTAACTTCAAGAAGAGGTTTATAGGGGCTCAATTTGAAACCCTTTTTTGGAAAGCTAGTAAGGCAACAACTGAACCCCACTTCAATGCAACAATGAAGAAAATCCAACAATTGAGCAATGCATCACATGAATTTCTTTTGGAGAAGAATCCTAAAACATGGTCAAGGGCTTTTTTTCAAATTTGGAAGTATGTGTGATGCAGTGGAAAATGGATTCTCAGAAACATTTAACAGTGTGATTACTGAGGCTAGGAAAAAACCTATCATCACCATGTTAGAAGAAATTAGGATGTATGTGATGGACAGGATGCATAGGATGCAACTGAAAGACAGTAATTGGCCAGACTATGAGATTTGTCCAGTCCTTAGACAGAAAATCAATAACTTAAAAGTCCAGCAAAGGTACAATTTATTAAAGTTTATTAAATTTTACATTCAATTCACTAATGATGTAAATAACAGGTACTGGCAAGTGTTGCCCTATGGTTTGATGCAATTTGAAACAAGGAATATGGGTGAGGCAAATGCTGTGGACTTGGAGAAGAAGACATGCACTTGCAGGCTATGGCAAATCAATGGTTATGTATGTGTGCATTCCTTGACAACAATATCATTTGTGAATGGGACAATTGAACAATTTGTGGATCCATTATATCTTGCAACATTTTATAAGAACACTTACAAACATCCAATAAAAGGTATGGATGCATCAGAAATGTGGCCAACAACTGAATTTATTCCACCTTTACTCCCCATAAGAAGAAGAATGCCTGGGAGGCCAACCATAAGGAGAAAGAAGGATGCATCTGAGAGAAGCAACAAGCTCACTGTCTCAAAAGTGGGTAAAAGTGTATTGTGTGGCATTTGAAAGTACGTTGCCATTTCTGATCAAACTACATTACCATTAATTTTACAGTTACAGATCAAACTACATTAAGTCCATGCTCCTTTTTTCATACTAATTTGATAAAAGGACCAAAATGTTACAGAATTTAGAACTACGTTGCTATTATAACACAATTATTGAAAGTACCTTACCTTTTCTGATCAAACTACATTACCATTTAGATCTGTGTTATAGTGTTTGATAAAAGGACCAAAATGTTATAGTGTTTGTTTACAGACCAAAATGTTACAGTTTTTGTTTACAAATATGTGTTCCTGAAATTTTGTTTTCAGATCAAACTACATTACCATTAACAGATCTGTGTTCCTCAATGGTGTTACAAACATTACTTACGAATCCTTAACACAGATGTAACAATGCCAAGCAGATCTAACACAGATGATGACAAGGTTTATGTAAAATACGAAGCATTAACAGACAAACTTTAGTTAAAGTTACATATTATATTGCCATTTCTAGTTATCCCATACATCAGATCCATCCATACGTTAACCAAAATGCCTGTATCCATTACAGGACTTCAAATCCATCCCTAACTTACACAAAATTCCTGTAAACATTACAGGTCTTCCTACACAAGTACTCAACGTGAATCTTAAACCTACACTTCAACTACCCATACCCACCACAAAACCTTATTTACTGAATGCGAATGCGATACCCATTGCCACCATCCCGACAGCTCCCCCAAATCATCGATTTCACAGTCCTTTTCAGCTTCTGAACTTCCCGCCTGAGAACTTCATTCTCCGCTTGCATCATTGAGATTGTAGCGTCAACTTCGTCACGAATCAAAGCTAACTCGAGTTGTAGAGTCACTTGTAGGTTTTCTTCGATCGAAATGTTGTTCGGTAACATGTCGTGTATGGTAAACTCATTGAACGAGAACTCCGTTGCCGGATCCATGACTTAGCACCTGCGAAAATACCGATCAAGGTTATCGATCTGAACTTTTTTGCATAATAGGGTAATCAAATCTTGGTTTTTGCTCGATACGAACCTTCAATTTTATACCGAGTTTACCCGGTTTACCTTGCTTCCCACACACCACAGTAACAAGTTCCCGGTTACAATGACGTGGGAGAGATGACATCACCATAGCAACTGCCACACAACCTTTGAATAGCCAGCTGGATTCGGGGCAACCCATTATAATGGGTCAAGGACCTTTTTAGTCGGTATTCTAAGAGTTCAAGCCCTCATAACGCAAAAAAAATTGTTTAGGGACCAAATCAACCACAAACCAAGACATTACGAGGCTACATTGTAATTTTGCCATTTTTTCTTTCTAATTAGTTTACTTTTTACTTTATTGTTTGGACTTTAGATTGACTATACTTCAAATTATTTTGATAACAATATTTCATTAAAAAATATAAATTTAATCAAAAGATTATTTATTTTTCAAGGTTTCATCGTAAATTCAGAACTTTTATGTAATAGCCACAAATTTAATGGATATAAACTTAAAAATAGACCGAAACTGGCCTAATAACCTTGAGTGATTTCCCATATTTTAGCCAAATATTTTCCTTTCTCATTTTCTCTTTTAATTTTCATATAAACCGATAAATGCTCCAGATGATATGGCTGAATATGAATACAATAAACTGAATCTAGTAAGTTTTATTTTGTGAACTCGTTTATATTGTTTATTTTGACATTTAAACACTACAAAATATGCATATTCGTAGACCGTTCTGCAAAAAAATGGCCAATGAAAATGAGTGTTTATCCATTTTAATTTGGAAATGGGACTTCCCCAACAAAGGTATCCGGATCGGTTTTCAGGCACTCACTAATTCCTACTGCAAGCATGAGACTTTGCCTCATACCATCAAGTCACTGTAGACGAACCTCCATGATCAGAAAAGCTAAATAGTGCTAGAAATTGAATATTGGTCAATGAGTTACTCACTACATCCTCCACATGACTTAAACACTCATTTTAGTGTCATTATATTGGTTTTTGACTATTTTTTTATAATCTTGTTTTTAGTGCCATTGTATTGCCTGTAAAAGAGATTTTGACCACTTTTGGAGGGTTTTTTGGTATTTTCGTAAGTGACACCTTTGAAAACATCAAAATTGACTTGCAAAAATGTATTTTCACATGGTATTTATTTAGTATTTTCGTGTACCGCTTTTTCAGTGTTAACTTTCGTTCTTTGTTTCAATGTAGCAGCATGTTAACAGAAGTTTTAGTGGTAAATAAAATGTTGTGGGAACTGCGGGTCATGTCTATAGCGTCTTAAATCGGATATCAACAGAAACGTGAGGCACTATTTGAGACCATATATTTTAGATCTTTGCTCAATGTACTGTTAACGTCCGACCACAATTTACTTATTCATGCATTGATGCTACGTGAGGTCTTTTTGGATGAAGGTTTAATCACACAGGAATGATTGTGATTTTCAATTTAAGGATGCTCTATGTTATTCTAGTAGCTCGAGTTTTGTCTTTGTGACATCCCCACTTTGGCCATTCTCAAAAACAGTTTATGCTTGAATTTTAAAGAAAACACTTTATTCGACAACGGAAATTCCCAAAGTTCAAAAACATTGTTTTCACAAAACAGTTGCTAAAAATATTAGTAAACATAAACAAACAACCAACATACTACATAGACTAAAATAACTAAATATACTACCCTGCATAACATACGGGGAATAAAAAAAACAACTTTTGACATGACGATCTCTTTAGGTTCTTTCCTGTTAATAGGTGGCTTTTTAGTTTCTTACTTTGACTAATACTTACCCGCTTCAACATAATAAAACATATATGATGTCAATTAAAAGTACGATAATAAGAAAATATGTCTTTCAAAGTTGCACATTAAAACCGGAACACATATTCACATTCAGAATATGATGATTTGTTTAGTTTTCAAACAAAATGTTTCAAAATCCAACAATCTCTTCCGAAATGTTTTGTTCTGACCATAAATAACTACATAGGGACATACTCTTTAAACCCAATGTAATATAATAAGCACAGAAACAAAATAGATGATATGTTGACTTTGTAACTTTGAAAAACCAGTACGACATAGCATTCCTGGATCAGACGAAATATTCCAGAATAGTTGTTAGGAATGGTTTGTTCCAGGCTCAGATGCTTACCAATGACGAAGTGCATTACAATATAAAAGCATTATTCGCAGCCATTTCGAGGAATACTCCGTAAAACCAAACATCTCCCGGAAGTTGGGTTGAGGAAAAATTCTTGAGAAAGGATATGATGAAATGAAAAGGCAATCAACTTTATATTGAATCAAAATCCAGAATGGTTTGTTCCACACTAAGTGGTCATTTCGATTAATCAGAAAATAATAAATCCAAATCTCTTAATTCTTATTTATAACATGGTCAGTTTACTCGATATAAAAGAACCATATCATAATAAAACAATAAAAAATGGAAATTGTTGCCAAACACGTGCAACGTGCGTTAAATAGAAGAAATTAAAAACAAAAAAAGTGAACAAGGAAAAAGGTTGAATTTGTTGGTAGGCCGTCTCGTAGACAATTAGACACATAAGTACATAACATGATAACACATGCGACGTCCACAATAGAGAAAGCAGAAAAGCCAAACCCGGCCCGACGCAAAGATCGGGACCCATCCATAATCCACGTACAATGTGCTCCGGAACACAATCATAATCACTTTCCATGGTTTTGGCGATTTTCTTCATCACTAACCAATTCTTCCCTTTGAATTATAAGATTCAATCACACTTTTGATATTTCTGTTTGATCTCAAACAACAAAAGACTTGTCTAAATCAATACACGTTCATAATCTTCTGTTTGATGATGATTGTCGTATAATTTTGATCGGTATTGCGCGACAAGATGGCATCGGAGCAATTAATGCCTGAAGGGGGAAGCGGGTCTCGTTACTCGCAAATGCAATCGGAGTCGGCGATGTCGTCGTTCTTCTCGCTTCAGAACCCGCCTGAGGCAAGTCGAATTTTCGATGAGCTACCAAACGCTACAATCGTTCAAGTATCTCGTAATGAGGCCGGTGATATGATCAGCCCCATGCTCCTAACTTACACTATTGACTTCGAATACAAACAGGTCTTCTTTTATATCATATGTATTCATGATGATAGTAATCACGTTTACGGTTTTTTCCTTTTCGTTCTTTCAGAAACTCGTTTTTCAAAGTCCCAACGATGCATCTTATTACTCAATTTTGATTTATGTGATTGAAGCGCGCAAACAGAGACTTGTTCCTGATGAAAATTCATCCTCCAAAATTCCAATTTTGCTATATGAGCCCCTTCTAATTTCAAATTCGCAGCTTTGTAATCATGAGTGGGCATTGTTCTAGGACGCGTCCTTTAATGTTTCAAAGTAAATCTAAATCAATTGATCAGGTCTTCTAACAACAAAATTCTAATGACTTGCAGTTTAGGTGGCAACTAGTAAAGAAGGCTTCACATGTATTCTATTTACACTTTGCATTGAAGAAACGTGCCATTATTGAAGAAATTCATGAAAAACAAGAACAGGTGATTTTATCTTCTTACTAGTAAATTGAACTCGTAGCAAACTGGAGTTCGATTGATCTCATCAGTGGTCTTCCTCTTGAAGGTCAGAGAATGGCTTCAAAATCTAGGAATCATGGATCACCATCCAGTTGTGCATGGTGACGATGAAGAACCTGATGATGATGTCACACCAGTAAATGTACACCACCACCACCACCACAACAACAACAACAACAACAACAACAACAACAACAATAATGATGAGAGTGTCAGAAACAGGTGATTCCTGAATATCTTGAATCTTTTCAGGATTGGTGGGAGTGTTAATTCAAATTCATCCCTTCTTGCTATAATGATTATAGTTCTTACAGGTGGTTTTTTGTTCAGAGATGTTCCATCAATGGCAGCATTGCCAATTATACGCCCTGCACTTGGAAGACAACATTCCATGTCAGACAGAGCAAAAACAGCAATGCAAGGATATTTAAATCATTTTCTTGGAAACCTGGACATTGCAAATTCTAGAGAGGTGTGGTTACAATATTCTTGTCCCATGGTTTTGTACTATACAAAATCTAGCACACTCATATGTTAGTGGTTGACTACAAACAATCTTTAATGCAGGTTTGCAGGTTTATGGAGGCTTCTAAGTTATCCTTTTGTCCAGAATATGGCTCAAAACATAAAGAAGAATATGTATTTGTGAGACATTTACCGAAATTTCCAAGCAATGATGACAGTAGGACGTGTTCTGCTTGTCATTTGTTCAATTGCTGTAATGACAACTGGCAGCAGGTTTGGGCTGTTTTGAAACCGGGATTCTTGGCCCTGTTAAAAGATCCGTTCGACAAGGAGCCATTAGATATTATTGTTTTTGATGTTTTACCTTCATCAAATCGGAATGAAGAAAATGGAGTGTCATTAGCACTTGAAATCAACGAACACAACCCCTTACGTCATGCATTTGAGGCAAGTCTAATACAACCTTTTTAAAATAGATTTTTCAGGGACTTTGAGGCTGTTTTTTTAAACCATTAAGTCCTATATGGGTAAAGTGACTGAATGGGTAATGATGTCTGTTTGGATACATAAGATCTGATCTTTTCAAGACTGAATAAATCAACTATATAATACTAAATGATCATTTCATCCTTACATCCTAACAAACAATTTTCACAATATTCATCAATGTTTAACAGTATTCTTCAACTTTCACGTGATAGGAGTTGGGTGGAAAAAATAAGAAGGGCAAACAGGTAAAGGGTTGGTGTCTTATTACATAAAGGAAGTTTTTTTGGCTTAATCCACTGAGCCATTCTGTCCAGATTAAGTGAAAAAGAAATAATCATGTATAGTAAGTGCTTAATTCATTAAGCTCATTAAGTAAACAAGAAACATCCCCTAAGTCCTGCATGGATAAAGTGGCTGAATGGTTAATGATGTATGTCTGGATAATGTGGCGTATACATAAAGACTGTCCCTTTTTTGGACCGAAATAACTGTCTGAATCTGAGTAAATGACCATTTTACCCTTCTGCTCACTTCAACTCGGTAACTTCCAATCTCATTGGAACCTCATGCTTTCTTTTGCATTAGTCTTTTTCACACACACAACACTTGAAAAGACATTCTTGACCTTGAAAATGACATTAGGTGTCAAGTGGAAATCGAAGAATAAGATTAAGAAGTAGAAATAAAGCTAAAGTGAAATCATGGGTTACTGCAATTAATGATGCGGGACTTCGCCCCCCTGAGGGTTGGTGTCATCCCCACCGGTTTGGCTCTTTTGCTCCACCTCGGGGTTTGACTGATGATGAAAGTCAAGCTCAGTGGTTTGTTGATGGCCGTGCAGCTTTTGATGCAATTGCTTTAGCAATTGAAGAGGCAAAATCAGAGGTTCTTTATAATTATTGTAATGTTATCCGTATTAAAATTCATTATCAGTCTTTCTTAAACACTTTTAAATGATTTTGGATCTCATGCAGATATTTATGTGTGGATGGTGGCTGTGCCCTGAACTGTATTTGAGGCGTCCTTTTGATGCCAATGCATCCTCTCGCCTTGATGCTTTACTCGAGGCAAGAGCCAAGCAAGGTGTTCAGGTAGGCTTGTTCTTTTAGTTAAATAAACCGCATTACATCTATATAGAATTATGGAAGTTTAAGTTAGAAAACTATTAAATGCAGATTTATATTCTCATGTACAAAGAGCTTGCACTTGCACTCAAAATTAATAGCTTCTATAGCAAGAAAAAGCTAGCTAACCTTCATGAGAATATCAGAGTCTTACGTTATCCAGACCATTTCTCTAGTGGTGTGTATCTATGGTGAGCAGTCTACATGGAAATTTGTGTAATTTTTCCTCTGTTCTTTTCATTTTTCATTTTTCTTGTTGTTTTTGAAAACCGATTCGTTTACTTTTGGTAAAACATAGGTCTCATCATGAGAAATTGGTGATTGTTGATTATGAGGTTTGCTTTATTGGTGGACTAGATCTTTGCTTTGGTCGTTATGATTCATATGAACATAAAGTGGGTGATCACCCTCCCATGGTATGGCCTGGAAAGGACTACTATAACCCAAGGTAATTCTTTTTTTGCTGTCATACATGTTGTTTCTTTTTTACTTATTTGGCTTAATGAGTTAAGTACTTAATTTGGACAGCTATACATGGTTGTTTCATTTTGACTTAATCTGGAAAGAATGACTTAATGGATTAAGCCAAGAACCTGGTTTAGTGTATCCAGAAACTCTCACGTAAAAATGGATTAATATCGCGAAAATTATTTTTTGGAATGTTAGGGTAAAATGGTCATTTGGTTTGATTCAAACAGTTTATTAAGTGTAGAAAAGAAACAAACGTTGTGTATACATTAGTTTATCCAAACAGACATCATTACCCACTTTACCCATACAGGACTTTATGGGAAAAAGAAGAAGCAACCCGTAAGAGTATGTATAGATATCTTTCATTAAATCATGAAAAAAGGGAGTCACTTGAATATATCCATTAATCTCACAAATAATCTCATTCCTTAGAAAGTTGTCTTGAGAAATTAATCCCAGTTTTACAGGGAATCTGAGCCTAATTCTTGGGAAGATACCATGAAGGATGAGCTGAATCGTGAAAAATATCCTCGTATGCCATGGCATGATGTCCATTGTGCCTTGTGGGGTCCACCATGTCGTGATATTGCTCGCCACTTTGTTCAGCGTTGGAATTATGCAAAGGTTTTTGCTTTCTTTTTTTAAATTGCAAGAAATAGCAACGTACTTTACTCTAATTTACCAGCATAGGCGGTATATTTTATTCTTTTACCCATAATAGCAATATACTTACACCTCTTCACCCATAATAGCAACATACTTCCATTTTTATTTTACCGATAATAGCAATATATAACTCATAATAGCTATTTACTTACATTTTCTTACACATAAGAGCAAAGTATCAAGTGCACTGCTGTTACCGGGAGTATGTTTCTATTATGGGTAAAAAGTATAGTAATTTGCCCATATAGATATCCAGAGAAAAGTATGTGGCCTTTTTTTTTTTTTCTCAAAGATAATCATGATGGTGAATGTATTATTGTGGTCTTTCTGATTTGGTGTTATAATTGTTATAGAGAAATAAAGCTCCGAATGAACAAACAATTCCACTACTTATGCCTCAACAACACATGGTCATCCCACATTACATGGGGTCCGGTAGAGAACAAGAAGATGGAAATACTGGAATCATGAATGCAAACCAACCAATCAACAGACAGGATTCCTTTTCATCTCTTGCTGCCTTTCAAGACATCCCATTACTAATCCCACAAGAAGCTGATGGTCTTGATGCTTCTAGCACACGTAAAAAACTAAACGGTTTGGGTAAATCACACACTTTTCATGGTCAACCAAGCAGGCCGCCAAGAGCTCCGTTTTCTTTCAGAAAATCCAAAATTGAACCTCTGTTTGTTGATATGCCAATGAGAGGGTTTGTTGATGAACAAGGGAGGTCTTCTGTAACTGTGGTGCACCCTCCCATGAAGTCTCATGATAGAGAATGGTGGGAATCTCAGGAGAGAGGTAATCTTGTTGTTTCTGCTGATGAAACTGGACAGGTGGGCCCTCGTGTTACGTGTCGCTGTCAGGTGAGTTTTTAATTCAAACTTTTTATGTTGTTATTTAGGAACTGAGATTTTTATTTATTTATAGGTTATAAGGAGTGTGAGTCTGTGGTCAGCTGGGACAAGTCAAGTTGAAGGGAGCATTCACAATGCTTACTGTTCCCTTATTGAGAAAGCAGAACACTTGGTCTACATCGAGGTATCTCATATTTCATTTGGGAGTCTTTTTAGATCTTTTTAAAAGTCTCTGTTGTAACTTACATCTGATTCAATTCGTGCCCAGAACCAATTTTTCATCTCAGGTCTTTCTGGAGACGAGATCATACGAAACCGTGTGTTGGATTCCTTGTACAAACGCATTTTGCGGGCCCATCAAGAAAAGCAGTGTTTCAGGGCCATCATTGTTATACCACTATTACCTGGATTCCAGGTGCTTATAATAATCTTGCTCATTTTTCATAACATATATTATTCATAACTTTCTTTTTGTTTTTTTTTTTTTACTGAGCTAAGTTTTACAGGGTGGATTAGATGATGGTGGGGCCGCATCTGTAAGAGCTATTATGCATTGGCAGTATCGAACAATTTCAAGAGGACCAAATTCTATTTTGCACAATCTTTTAGATCGCCTTGGTCCCATTGTTGATGACTACATATCTTTTTATGGTCTGAGGGCTTATGGTAGACTTTCTAATGATGGTCTTGTTGCCTCCAGTCCGGTATTCTTCTAAACCATTATTTTGTTCTATTCTGTTTTGTTCTGTTTAACAATAGGACTTTGACCTGGTCAACCATATGTAGATTGTCTATTTATAAGTGATTTTCTAATGTAGGTATATGTGCATAGCAAGATTATGATAGTGGATGATACTGCAGCCTTGGTTGGATCAGCTAATATCAATGACAGGAGTTTACTTGGTTTACGTGACTCCGAGGTAATTTATGCATTTTTTATGATTAATATTTATAGTTTTAAATGGTTAAGTGAATAGGACTCTATTTTTACAGATTGGAGTACTTATTGAAGATAAAGAAGTGGTTGGATCATATATGGGAGGCAATCCATGGAAGGCTGGAAAATTTGCATTGAGTCTTCGTCTTTCACTATGGTCTGAACACCTTGGTCTTCATGGTAGTGAGGTTGGTTATTAGTTATTACCTCTTTTGTCCCTCACTCTCCTCCACTTTTTTTTTTTTTTTTATGCTTACATCTCTCTTTCTAGATTAACAAAATTGCTGACCCTGTGATTGATTCTACCTACAAAGACATTTGGATGGCAACTGCAAAGGTAAACATTGAATATTGTGTTTAAAAAGTATTTGAAAATAAGGATGGCACACTAAGGAAAATGGAAGGAAATGATAAACGATCAAAATTTATTAAAAGTTGGAACTTAATGGGAAAAGCCTCATTTTCGTTACTTTCCTTATTAAGTTTTTTATTTTTTTTTTCTGTGTTAAGTCAAAAAGAAACGTACATATATAATTTATCAGATTAAGTCATGTCCTCATTAAGTCTATTAAATCAAAAAGAAATAACACCTTGGTCGTGGAAATTTTCTAGGAATAAATTTCGATCTCTATTTTCATGTTTTACCCCTTTTTATTGATAGGAAAATACCATGATCTACCAAGATGTCTTCTCTTGCATCCCTAATGATCTCATACATTCCAGGTACAATATTTCACCCCACCCCCAATTTTTTTCCCATTAACTGTTGTCTGGATAAATGATATTTAAAAAATATATAAGAAAATGACGGCACACTTGGGGAAAAGCAAGGAAAAAATAAACCAGGGAAAAATTCGTAAACAGTTATGACTTAATGATGTGACTTTTTCTACAAAGTCGTTTTCGTGAGTATTAAGTAAAAAAGAAACACCTATATATAGCTTACCAGATTAAGTTGTGTCTCCATTAAGTCGAGAAGAAACAAAATCCTAGATTCCATTCATTTACAAGCTTTGAAACTAATGTACAGAGCATCTTTGAGGCAACGTATGGTTGAATTGAAAGGAAAAATAGGGCATACTACCATTGACATAGGAATAGCTCCAAAGAAGTTGGAACCATATCAAGATGGAAATGCCAAAGGAAGTGATCCCATGGATAGATTAGAGGGTGTTAAAGGTCATCTTGTTTCTTTCCCTTCAGATTTTATGTGCAAAGAAGATCTAAGACCCGTGTTTAAAGAAAGCGAGTATTATGCATCACCCCAAGTTTTCCATTAAATTTATTTCATGCCATTTCAAGGCATGTGGGTAAATAGCTACCGGATGTTTTTTTTTTTTCTTTCTTGTTTCGGGTTTTTGGGACAAATAACATTCATATTGGATTTATTGTATAGATTCCATTTATTCATGTATGCATGCCTCCATTATTTGATCACATATGGCCGTTAGTTTGAGACTATCATTGATGGTGTTATCTTCATATCCTAACTGACAATTGAACAAGTTTTGGTTTGGTTTGGTTTGGTTTGGTTTGGTTTGGTTTCAACAAGTGGTCCTTTAAATGCATAAGAAACATTTGTAGCCGATTCTGTGTAACTGTTAACCAACTTCTAGTGAAAAATCGCAAAGAAAGTTATAATGTTGAAAGGGAAAATATTAAACCCTACTTCTAAGTTATTGTGCAAGATTTTTAGTGTTGTGCCTTGTAGAAAATTTGTAACTATAATTTCAAACTTATTACAATTACTTTTCACGAATATATATGATTCGGTGGTTGTAACTCCAACAGCATTATCTATGTGTTTTTTACCTTTACTACATGTCCCTCATCTCTATTGATTTTGGAAAGGATCATGAACGTATAAATTGATCATTTTTGCAAAATATAGTATTTTGTTAAGAATTTTAAGGGCGTGTTTGGAAATAGCATGACACTTTCAAAACTTAACATGTCTAAGAAAATTCAATGATGAATGTAAGACAAACTTGAACCGTAATGTCTAGTTATTCCAAGGCCAAGTTAAACTTTATTCTCAAAAGTATCTTACACCAATGCTCCGACTCTAGCAAAATGGAACTAACATCTTCCATCTCAGACGCACATAAAGTAATACGTTAAACTAAAAAATCTAGTGAGGTATACAAGGGTTCGACATTGTGTGTGTGTTTATGAGCTGCATGCATCGGTTTCATTGACATTTTCAACAACCTTTCAAAAATGCAAAAAAGTGGGATGAGCGATTTCGATGTGTTAACACAACACTTCAAAAATATTGTCAAAAACACGACAACAAAGCTTTTACACATTTGAAGGCTTGTAAAAAGTTTTAAAGATGAGTCTGAAATGAGAAATGAAATCGGATGTTCTTAGCCAATCAACGGGATCCAACAAGCGGTCAAGAACAACCGAATCAAATGACCACACCCAAACTTCTGACTGTCGTACCGAATTCGACCTCAACGACGACTTTGAAGAAACCGAACCGGAACAACCCCTTCAATGGCCACATGATAGAGATAAAGGAAAGCGAGCAGCGACGTCTTCGGGAAAAAACGTAGCCGAAGCGAAGGATTTTGCTTATTTTAAATCGACGTTAGACGAACATCTCCAACTCCAAAAAGAAAAGGTGCGCATTAAACAGGAGTCAGCTCGCAAACAAGATCTCGTCCACGACATGAACATTCTAAGGATGCCTACTACCACCTCGAAGGCACTCGCGATCAAAAGAGAAATTCGCGAAAAATACAAACTTCATTAGAAATTTTTAGGTTTCGTAATTTTTATTTTTAGGCTTCGTAATTTTAATTTTTAGGTTTATTAATATAATTTTATTTTTAGGTTTGGTAATATAATTTTTATTTTTAGGTTTGGTGATTTAACTTTTATTTCTAGGTTGTTAATAATTTTTATTTTTATAATGAAATTTTTATTCATAAATTACAATTTTATTTTATATATTTTTGTATTTTATTTAATAAATTTTTTTCGATGATTTGAACGGGGGTGCTACTTTTTATACCCTAGATTTTTTACCCCTTTAATGATGATTTAGTTGGTAGATTTATCTTAATTGGTGAGTCTTTTTATAGTTTCTATGTAATCATTGGAATCTGTATTTACATAGTCCAATAAAAATTAAATCAATTTTTTGAAAATATAATTTATTGTGAAGTAAATTGTTTTTTATATTAAAAGATAAATATAAAATAAAATTATAGTTAATTCCATAGTTTTTTTTTCATACTAACCAGTGGCGGATCCAACACAAAATCTTAAGGATAGCACACAATAGTTTAGGGTATCACAGCTGAAAATTTAACACTACCATGAAAAATTTCCCAAAAATTTTACACTATGCCGGAAAATTTGAGGGGTAGTATATGCTACCCCAAGAACCCTTTATGTCCGCCACTGATACTAACGCATTACAATAACAAGAATAATTTAAGTCTGTTTCCTACAACAGATATAAATGTTTTTTTACAGATCAAAATTTAGAGTTTAATCATAATACAAATAACAAAAAAATCTTGAGCTCCGCCTCTCCTTTCTCCCTTCAGCCACCTGGTCCTCTACCTCCAAAAAGATATCATGTCCGGCGACCGTCGGGTACCCTCCTAGTTCCAAAAACAAGGAAAACCGATCTTTTATGAGAGAGAGAGAGATAGAGAGAGAGATAATAACTTGAGAGAGAAAGAGATTTACCGGTGACGACAAGAGACGAGGAAAGAACTTGCCGGAGTTCGAGACACACAAAGACAAAGACGACGAGACTGACGACCGACGGTAAGACCTGTGGTTGTCTGTGAGATTGGTGGCCGATGGTCAGACCAGTAGTCGGCGAGAAGAGAGATGAAGATTGGGAGGTAGCGAATATGGAGAGAGAGCAGATGGTTGTTTAAAAAAGAGATTAGGGTTTCTTATGATATTTAAAACATTAGGAATTTTGGGTTTTTAAAGGCCCAATAAACGTTAGTTAAGAAATACAATCTGTAACTAAAAAAATTAATATAAAAGAAATTGATATAATAATTAATTTTTAATAATTTCTGAATAAGTATAGCTAAAAATAGGTATAATAATGAGGGGTAAATTCAAAACATAAAATGGGTAAGAATAGTCGTAGCCTTTGAGCGGTGGATATGTTCTTGGTGGTATAGTAGAAAGAGGGGATGATGTGACCATAATTTTGATATGGGTATCCAAAGACCATACTCCATAGCCTTATTTACAACCATGAAAAGTGAAAGAAATAACCATCACCCTGATGGCCTAGTGGATAAGGCTTAGGACTCTTTCTCTTCCCCCATAAAGAGGTTCCAAGTTCTAATCTCACTCCTTCCCTTTCCCCATAGGGAGTGTTAGGTTTCAATCAGGGGATGGCCACTGGCCACCTCTCTACCCCCGTAGGTGATTGACCCGGACCACCCTGCTGCCAGGTGTGCGTGGGCCCCGAGGTTGCTTCATCAGGGTCATCCAAAGGATGGGTCGGGTGGGGTCCTCGGTTACCAAAAAAAAAAAAAAAAAAAAAAAAAAAAAAAAAAAAAAAAGTGAAAGAAATATTGGCTCGTTCACATGTTGAAAGATGTATTGGGTTTATAAAATGTGAAATAAATACCGAGTTAGTGTAAGAGTTGGTACTAACATTTTCATTCCATTAGCAATGGTACCCTGACCGAAAATGATATGTTGCACCGTATATCTGCTTATTAGATATCATCAAACACAATTTGAATATATGCTTCCAAAATAATGCATAAAGGTCATGAAATACAAAAAATCATGATAATGTTACAAATATAATACAAGATGCAAGAAAATCTACTTAAACATAAATAATAGGAGAAGTGTTGTTTAATACTTGCTTTAATTTAATGAAATATATTACTTATTCGTGTTATAATATTAAATGGATTTTTAATGTCATTTTACATTTCTCAGCTAACTTATCGTAATGTTTACTAAACACATTTTTTATAAGTTTATCAGCTGTCAACTTAGCTTTTCAGCTAACATTTCTCATTTCAGACAAACATAGCCTTACATGTGTAAGCAATCAAAATAAAATACTCATAAAATGAGAACGATATAGCATAAACGATACGTCTCATTAAGAATCTGAATTTCGCTCCCTAAGACAAGAAACCCTTATAAAAAAATTAAAAATAGAAACTAAAACTCACTCCTCACTTGAGCCAGTGACAAATGACACAACAACAGTTATATCATCAAGTTTACCACCATGATAACGGAACCCTGCTTCCTGAGCTGCAGTAGAAAATGGGGACTGGCGTTTCCTGTCTAAGGCTTTCACGCGTGCCAATTCTGCTATATTTTTAGCCAATGCCTCTGGGCTTAGCCTCGACCTAACTCCTTGAACCACAAGTGCCGTTACTTCATTGTTGTATAAATTATCAAACAATCCATCAGTTCCCGCAACAATAACATCACCAACTGCCACCGGAATCTTGAATACCTGTCATGATTTAACCTATTAGTTAAGGGATCATGAGAGTGAGTATAATTGGTGGTGGCTTGAGAGATTAGTCTATGTGATTATAACAATTTATCATATGGTGAATTTTTCTTTCATTGAACAGGTTGTTGGGAATCTTTGAGAGGCCTTTTTCCGAACAATTTCGTCCCATGACCAAACTAATAAAAATGGATCGGATTCACGACCCGACCCATTGAGAGATGTGCTATAACTTACTTGGCCAGAACTTGGCTGATCACCTTGTGTGTCATTTGCTAGCTGATATGTAAAATTGAAGTCATGTTGTTGTACAGGGGAGTGAAAGATGGTGCATCCATCTCTGATCACAACAAATCCACTATCCCCTAGATTAATAGCATGAAGACCCTGCAGCATAAGAAAAGTCAAATTTTGACATATTTACCCTTGTTCATCTTTTAGGATAAATAGATAAATGCAAAAAATAGCAATGTGTTTTCAAATTTTTCCATATTATACGAGTGTCCTTTGTTTTTCTTTATTAGAGCATAGTACTAAATTATATAATCTTTATCAAGGCAGTGTACTTTTAAATTTAGCCATTATAGCAGTTGGTAACCTATCCCTTTATTTCTTTTTGCTGACATGGCAAATCTCATGTGGATACATTTGACGTGTGCCATCTGCCATGTTTAACTATTCTAAACATGTTTACGTATGTAAATATAAAAGTTTGATGCTATCATATGAAGAAACCTGGTAAAAAGAACTTCCTTAAAAAAACCTTATAGAATAGTTTCTATAAACAAACTAAACTTTTTTTTTGTCACGGCAGCATTAAATTATGTGGACATCCTATGTGACAAATGACATGAAATGAAAACCGATTAACTTGTGCCATGTCATATTTCATATAAGCACCATTGGTATAATGGGCAAGTTCTTTAAAGTACAACGCCCTAAGAAGGAATAACTTTAAAGTACAATGCTGTAATATGGATAAACAAATATACAACGGTATAATAAGGAAAAAGAAATAGAGAATACATTGCTATTTCTTGCATTTACCCAAGTATGCCGTCATTTTCTCAAACATCTTTTAAATGTCATTTATCCACACAACATTGTATCCAGACAACACTTAATGGAATAAAAAAGAAAGATCTACAAACCTCATTTTTGAGGGCTATGATGCATGCTGTAGAGGAACCTTGAGCTTTTGTGGCTGAATGAGCTTTAGTCAAAACCCTAGCAGGGTCAATGGCTTCTTTGGGTTCATCTTTTATTGCTCTAACAGAATTAGACATAAGAGAACGCGAATATAATCCAGCATTAATTCCAACATCTGCCCACCCACCAACTCCATCTGCTACACCAATTACTTGTTCTTCCACACAAATAAAATGAGCATCTTCTCCACCAGTTGCTTCTTTATCAGGATGTGGCAGGTAGGAAGATCCAGATAACAGCTTTAAAGTTCTAGCACACACACCCTTCCTGGATTTCCATGAAGATATTCATAAATACTAAAGACAATTCACAAAGATATTCATAAATAACACAGAAAAAATAAAGTATGTACCCATCGGCTTCAATAGCAAGACCTGTGATAGTTTCATCATGTGATGATTCTTTCAGTACCCCATCTGAAACTCCACCATCTGAATAACATGTTGAAGATGAAGTGTTGCATCTTCTTTGTAATCTCCCACCAAGTGTATTAATGTTGCTTATTGTGTGAGTAACACCAAATATAAAATACCCGTGAACTCCATGGATCTTGTTTGGTTCTCTCTTTTTCATACCAATGCTAGCTGTATGAAAGCTCCTAGTGTTTCTTTCCAAAAAATGACCAGAAGGTTGTGCAAAATTTGACACATTGCCACAACTTGAAACGAAATTGTCTACAATGAGATCTCCAGAAGCAGTTACAGAACCAGAAGTAGCCATGGTTTTTGGGAAATATAGGTTCCTTGTATACCCGAAAACCTGACTAGAATGTAAATTGATAACACTTGCAACTTGAAAATCTTTCCTCAAATTTCCAAATTTTTTATCTGATTTTGGGATGAGAGATTTTCCTGGTTTTGAAGATGAAGACTGGTGGAAAAGACTCCTTGGTTGGACCTGGTTTTTAGTTTGCAATCTAATGCCTTTGCGAAGTCCAAAACCAAGAGGAATGTTCAACTTAGAAAGAGAACCGGTTGGCATTATTTTACTCCTTGAACCAGAACAAATTAATTTCAACACCAAACCAGTTGCTATGAATCATCATATATAGCTAAATAGCATTTAATAGTCCCCAATTTGGCAGCAGTTTGATGTAAATCTCTCTGTATACAGTAATACAGTCCAGATTCCTGCAAATTTTGCGATTGCCATATAAGAAAGCAGAAAAACTCGAACAGAACAAGAAAATCATGCAATTTAGGTTACGTTTGGCGATATTTACATTTTGTGTAACCACGGAACTTAGAAAACGAGACAGGTTATCGTTTAACTTTAAAGATGAAATCAATCTATTTCACTCTTCGTTACAAGCACCATAAGAAAACAATGGCGGTGTTTAATCAATAACAAAAGTTTCCTGCGTTTGACAAATACAACTAGATTCTACATGAAAAACCAAAGTGCAGCATCATCTACCGGATTAGATATGAACAAACAAAAGCATATTAAATAAGTAATACGTTAAATGTCAGAACATTACGGCCAAATAAAAGATATAGGCAGAAGCAATAGATTAGAATCTACCTGTTCACAAGTGATGTATGGACAGAGATGGAGAGACACGAAGAACCTTATCCTATGAAAATGGAAACTTGAAAGGCGTAGACCAAACAAAAATCGAACAAGTCCAAGGGGAAAAGAAACCCTAATAAAAGAGGGGAATATCCGCTATTCTATCGTCTTCTATAGGAACAAAAAAACTTGGAATTGCTGAAAGAGGGATAACGAGAGTTCTGTTTCCTTGATTTGTTCATCTACCCATTTTGTAGGATTCGGGTAAAAGTCGCAAAACCCCTAGACCGGTCCTAAAAAGCCTAGGTCGCCCGGTTCTAGTTCGTGCTATTCACCCGTAATTGGACTCTTTCCACCAAAAAGCCCGGCCTGCATTTTAGATAGCCTGGTATAAATAAAAGCCCCGTTTAAGGCCTGGGTTGATTTTGTACTTTTTTTTCCCACCAAACGACAATTTATATATTTGTTTAATTCCTGTGATTTTTGGCATTCCTTGTAACGTTTTTTTTTTATGTCACGCGGATATTTTTAGATCCGTTCTTTTTGGATCCGATTTTCTTTCGGGTCGCTTCTCCCACGTATCAGTTCTGTTTTGACGTGTTGCATCACTTCCCCTATTCCCCAGTTACCTTCCACCGCTTGACCTTCATCCACTGTGATTCCTCCTTCCTCGCCGCTTCCGTCTCCTCCACCAGTATCGACTCCATCTCCTTTCCCAGCCGACATCCATTGCTCTACCACCGACCAATGACCTTTTCCGATTTTGCGTCTTCTTCTTTGTGTTTGTAAAACCCTAAGAAAGAACTCCCGATCGATTTTTGTTTCCTCCACCAGTATGCGAAGGCGGGTTGAATCGCCAAGAGCACCTGCCCGATTGTATAGATCGGGATTCACGACATGAGGGGCTGAAGGCCGCGACACATCTTCATCGCCTTCCGATCAGATGCAAGCAAATCGAGGTGAGCAGTCAAGGAATTTTCTATTTTTCTTCTTATTTTTTAACTTCCACATTCCTGATGCTTTTACTTGAAGCTTATTTTATCAAGATTTTATTTGATTAGACTTATTATTTAAACCACAATAATGAAAGTTGTACATCAGGTGAGTATTTGGTTTCAGTTAGATTTGGGGTTGTTTGTTGCAGGTATGATCTGTTCAGGGACGACGACATTTTGGGAACTTTGCATTACTAATTCTTCGATTGAAATTCATACCAAGTATATGCACATTTTTAATCAGTTGTTTCTTTGTTTACAATTTGCATTCAATCTGATAGGCTAATTCTATAGAAGTTGTATTATTGTGTTAATTTGGTGTCAGAAGGGCATTTTGATCTTCATGACTGGACAGGTAATTCAAATTCCATGTCTTACAATGTTAAATTCTGTTGTAATAGTTGATATTCTCCTATTTTTTATTGGAAACCGACGGGATTCTCTTAGGATGACATAGAGAAATTGGTATCAAAATTGGAGGAAAAATTTGAAAGCCTTGAAGTAGGATCTTGTATGGATGACATAGTCCTTCCACTTCCTGGTTCTTTACCACCTGAAATGCAGGCAAGCTTTTCATCTTCAGTATCTACTAATTACTTTACTTATTGAATAACCTTTTCACTATAACTTTTAATACCTCACTCTCACTGTCTATATGTTTTGCAGCTGCGTGTCTTTAGTCCTCCACCTCGAAATTGTTGGCGTTTAATTGTTGCAACAAACATCACTGAAACTTCCTTAGCTAATGCCATCAGTTATACCCATTGGTTGTTTACCATGACAATTTATTGGAAGCCACTATTCCTGACATCTATGCAGTTATCTCGGCCATAAACCTTATAGCGGTCACCTAGCGAGATTCGATTTAGCGTTTATCGCGGTGGTATAGCGGTGGTATAGCGGGGTTTTTTTTGTTGTTACTTTTAGACTATTAATACTACGTAGAATTAATATCACAAAAAGTTGCATAAAAATGGCACATAAAACATGGATAGTATTCTAATATGAAAAGTGTCAACGTGTCTCGGCAAATCTCTATAACGATCCCGTGCAATATCGATATCTCAAGCTCCTAAATCTCCTAAATCTCGGCAAATCTCGGACATTACCGCTATCTCGGGAAAATCTCGGACAATATCGCTATCTCGGGCTCCTAAATCTCGGCAAATCTCGGACATTATCAGCGAGATTCTCGCTGGCGAGATTACTGACCGAGATTTTGATTTCTATCTCGGCCTAACCCCGCGAAACGCTATCTCGGCGAGATCTCGCGCGATTGACTGCATAGCCTGACATACATCGGTCTTCTTTAGCCGGCATTGTAATACCGTGTTATTGAATTTTTGAGATTTTGAGTTAATCTTAGTGTAATTAAGATTTATTAGGCTATTGTATGAGTCTGGGTAGTTAAAATCCCATTTGGTAGAAGTTTGAGGCTGAAAAATGCTAAAAAGAGGTTACACGGGTCGTGTCTTGTTGACACGGGTCGTGTAAACCTGTAGACTAAAACTAAAATGCATACAGTGGATTACACGGGTCGTGTAATATTAACACGGGTCGTGTAAAGTATACAGCACGGGTCGTGTAACATGAACACGGGTCGTGTAGTTTTGCAGACCAAGCTCTAATTTCATACCGTGAGTTACACGGGCCGTGTAACTTTTACACGGGCCGTGTTACGCGTGCAGACCCTTTAACTGTGCAGAAAACCTCATTTCGAGCAAAAACAAACCCAAATCGATTTCAGAGCATTTTTGGGCGATTTTGGGTCAAATTGAAGCTAGAGATTCGTGGGGAAACATAAAGAGACTCGAATCTAACCCCGCAAACGCGCTCTTGATTCCTAATTCGTCAAGGTGAGTGATTTCTTCGTTTTGGGGGTTTTGAAACCCTAACTTTGATTTCGTAATTTTGTTATATATTGTTATATATGTTGATAGTAGATTGTTAGTGGATGCCTTTAGAGTTATTGGTGAGAGTATTGTCGAGTTTCTACGGTTGAATGAGTAGAACCGTGGAAATTGGGGGTTTCGGTAAATATAGAGTTGATAATTACCGTTTATACTCCTTTTTCCTCTTTTGATTTGTACATCTTTGACATAAATGTTGTTGAAATGATTGTGGATGTTGGAGAATTGATTTGGACTATGGTGATGTAACCAAGTCTAGCGAACAGGAGCCCGATACACGTAAATTGGGGGTTCCATATACTGAAATGATATCAGGTGAGTACTTTCTAATACATGAGTGGAGTTACACTTGTTTTATGCGGAGTATATATAAATATATGTTTATATATTTCTATGTGTTATGTTGATCTTATGAGACTAAGTGATAAAGTGATATTGTTATCATGGATAATGATTGATGAGTTGAATGTAAACAATGATTAATAGAGAAGAATAGATATTAGCATGACTGAGGTAACGTGTTCTTACATTGATTATTATAGCAATGAGAAATGTTGTAATTGAGTTCATATATGATTTTTCTATGTTGTGGTTATTGTTGTAACCTTTGACTGAGTAAACTGTTATGAGTATGTAACAGTGGCCGAGTCAAAAATGCATATTGGTTGTATAATTAGAGTATACGTTGATATGATCGTGTCATATAGTTTCGTGTAGAATAATGTCGCTATGAGGTAATTGAGATTAATAGATTGTTAAAATGAGTATATGTGAGATTGCGATCGAGTTTATAAGTATTACTGCTTGTGGTACTATGATTGAGTTGATGTTGCTAACAATTAACTATTGTTTGTAAAGTTAATATGGTTGTAGATTCCGATTCAAGAGAAAGAGATATTGCTAATGAGAATAGCAAGAGAGGAAGATGAGGATGTCTTTTGATAAAGATCCGTAAAATATGATTGAGATTACTCACTAAGCTTTATAAGCTTACACTTGAGTGTTTTGTTGTTTTTGCAGGTATCTGTAGCTGTGATAGGGGAAGGCATGTGATAAAGAGAGATAGACAACTCAGAGCATGTCCTTTAGTTGTGTTAGGTTTATTTGTAATGCCTGGTCAAATTTTAAGGACCTTTTGTGTAATTAATGTTTGATAACAGCTTGTCTTTCCTGGGTTGAGTGCAAGTATACCCATTTATAATGTATAATTGTTTGCAAATTTTTGGGTGTACTTTGTATGAGAAACCGGGTGTTACAGGCATCGTTCTTTATTTAAAATCATCGGATCTTCCTGATATTGATATTCTTAAATTTGACTTTCTTTAAAATCAACTGTTGCTGCTCTTTCTTATGGTTTGAATAACAAAGAGGGTCTTATTGTTGTGTTTGATCTTGGTGGTGGTACCTTTGATGTTTCCATTTTGGAGATTTCAAATGGTGTCTTTGAGGTATGTGATTTTACAAGGTTTTTACAAACATATCTTTTTTTTTTCACAGTAAATCATCCCAGTTCTGATATTTTCTTTGAGTAAATTATGTTATTGGTCCCCGAGTTTGTTCAAAAATTTCACTTTTGGTCCCATATAATTTATTTTTTCGTTTTTGGTCCCTTTAGACACCAAAGTTGCAAGAGAAAACTTTTAAAAATGCAAAAATTTTTAACAACCTTATGGATCAAAGTCATTATAGCTACTGATATAGGCACTGAAATTGCAAGAGTAAACTATTGTGACCAAAAGGCAATTTTTGAACAAACTCAGGAACGAGATTGTTAAAACAACCGAAATAGGCACCAAAATTGCAAGAGTAAACTATTTGGGACCAAAAAAGCAAATTTTGAACAATCTCAAGACCCCATTACAACAACTGAAAATAGGCACCAAAATTGCAAGAGTAAACTATTTGGGACCAAAAAGGCAGCTTTTGAACAAACTCAGCGACCAAAATCGTTACACTAACTGAAAATAGGCACCAAAATTGCAAGAGTAAACTATTTGGGTCCAAAAATGCAATTTTTGAACAAATTCAGGGACCGAAATCGTTACAACAGCTACGCACCAAAATTTTCAAGAATAAACTATTTATTTGGGACCAAAAAGGCAAATTTTGAGTAAACTCAGGGACCAAATCTGTAATTTACTGTTGTTTTTTTCATACAGGTTAAAGCCACGAATGGAGATACTTTCCTTAGAGGAGGGATTTCGACAACACAATGCTAGAGTTTCTAGTCAGTGAATTCAAAAGAACCGAAGGAATCGACTTGTCAAAAGACCGTCTTGCCCTCCAAAGACTTAGAGAAGCAGCCGAGAAATCCAAAATTGAGCTTTCTTCAACAACTCAAACAGACATCAACCTCCCATTCATCACAGCCGATGCATCAGGTGCCAAACATCTAAACATCACCCTCACAAGATCTAAATTTGAAGCTTTGGTCAGGGGGCGGCGATTCAGGGCGGTATTATTCGTGGTGATGTGAAGGAGTTGCTTCTTCTTGATGTCACTCCGTTGTCTCTTGGAATTGAGACACTTGGAGGTATTTTCACCAAGTTGATTGGAAGAAACGCAGCGATTCCGACAAAGAAAAGTCATGTGAGACTACTGTGTCTTTGAATACTGTGTTTGGTTGGTGATTCCGGCAGAATCCGAATTCCATATTCTATTACGTGGCGTGTTGGTTTCTTGAATGGATGGAATTCACTGTTTCTTCATCTTCCATGTTAGTGGATTCTGACGGCGGAATTGGAATCTGAGATTCCATTCCGTGGCCCAATGGATGGAATCCAATTCTGCCTCTGTGTTCTATTGATTTTATCATTCGTGACGGTGGGTGCGTGGATGGAATTCAATTTCTTCCTTTTTATTAAAAGACCAAAATACCCTCACGAGTATATAAAACTTTTAATTTTTGATTATAAGCAAGAATTAAAAAAATCGAATTCCGTTCTATTTTCTGCTAACCAAAGTTATTATGACTTGGTTTGCAAAATGTTTTTGGAAGGAACAATATTTGTCAAAGGAATTGGAATACAAGGGAATTGCAATGTGATACGAGTTTCTTTAAAAGTAAATGGAATATAAATTGATAGTAAGAATCATATAATTATTGGTTTTAATCAAGCTTTTCTATTTTCGTTTGTTACATTATATTGAATGGGGGGTATTTTGGTCCTTCACTAAAAAATAGAGGAATCGAGTTCCTTCCACCCATTCCTTGTCATTGTAAAATCAATCAAACATAAAAGTATGACAAAATTGAATTCATGTTGTTTCTTGCAAGAACTCGAAGCTTCCTGATTCGTTTCAAGACTATAAGTTGAGACTTGAAGACTCTCATGTTTGTGTGGAACTATTGTTAAAACAAAGATCCAACTTTTTATATAGATCAATATAGAAGGCTGAAAACATTTGAGTATGCTTTGGTTTGAAAGTACATTGATATTTGTTGCATCTAACCTCCATTGGTCTAAATGCAAGAAGTGGCTATGTACTTTCATATATTTCTGTATTATACCATCCCATTTTCATTTCATTTTATTACAACATTGTATTTTAAATTTTTTTCTCATCAATGCAACTTTGAAAAATATTTCCAATTATGGTATTGTACTTTCAATTTCTTTTCATAGTGTTGCGGAAAGAGCTAGAACAACGGGAAAAGAGCTAGGAGTTCGGCTAAGGAAACTGGGGAAGGGAATGAGGAAGGATAAGACGGAAGACGAGAAGCCGGCCAAGCAGTTGCTTTAAAAAGGCAAGCTGTAGGAGTAGGCAGTTCATAGAGGTGGTTAAAGACTCCATCAAAAACAACAAAACAAGCAAGAATCGATCGTCTTCCTCTCCTGAGAAAGAAAAAAGCATTTTTGATAGAATCTGTGGAGGTGCAGTCCCTTGGACAGTCCTTCCATGTCCATCTCTACAACCTTCAAAATCAAATGGGAATCTTGATAATTGAAAAAAAAGGAGTAGGTTGCAAATTATGAGCAGATGAAATCCACTGCAGAATCAGCTGAAATGTCACTAAAACTCGATCATGCATCCCATTTATCAGCTTTAGCAGAATCCAAAAAAAGGGAAGACAACTTAAAGAAGGCTCTTGGAATCGAGAAAGAATGTGTTTCTAATGTAAGTATAAAAAAAATCATTTTCATGATTTGTTTATTACTTTATTAGTTTCCTAACTTTTTGTAACTATATTTTTTGGTAGATTGAAAAGGCGTTACATGAGATGCGTGCAGAATGTGCCGAGTCAAAAGTAGAAAAATTGCAAATATTATTAGCTTTTAGTATGGGTAGCGTTATGTTTCCATTTACTTAGGTTTATAAAGATGTTACTAAGCTTCTTATGATACATATGTATCAATTTTCCCAACGTAACAGCTGTTAATAACATCTAATGCCTTTTATATCTCTCTAAACTAAATTTGCGCTTTCATTGACATGCATAATCGAGTAATCTCAATAACATCCACCCTTCAACCCGTGCTACGCACGGGACACCCGCTAGTTATCTTTAAAGTTTGATTCTTTTTTATGTTCTTTGTCATATTATAATATGAGAATTGACAAATGAGTTTTTGCCCTTAAAAGATGTATATAGCGGCTAACTTTTCTAACATTTGGAATTTTACGGGTTGACCATATTATCTTTGGAACTGGAATTATTAAATAGAAGAGCAAAAAGAGAGGTTTTGAATTAATATGGCGTAATATAAAAAATATAAAGCATGCGGTTCTAGAGAAAAGTGTGTTCCTATAATTGAAATCAACAAAATCGAAATAATATACGGCAAATTAGTAAAAAAAAGAAATGTATGAATGTACGGCAAATTATAGTTAATATACGGCAAATTAGCAAATTTTGTTCATATTAATTCAAATATGTCGTATATTCATACAAAATTTTGCATCTAATAGCATGAATTCTTCATATTAATTTTGCATCTAACAAAATTCTACATGAGAGTATAATAGTCATTTGTCATATTCAGATGATGCATTTAGTACAAAAAATAAATCATATATAAATGAGCAACATTGTATCTATACAAATATCGTTATCCATTCAGGTTCCTTTATCAATTCAAGACTTAATAAAAAAAGAAATAGCCTTGGTGTAGTTAGGATTAATTTGAAACAAAATGGATTCAGTTTGGCTATTTTTCGAGACTAGAGGTGCGGAGTCCACACTCGGATAGCTTATCAAGACTCGGGAACACTGGGGGTTAGGGTCTAGGGATAGCTCCCCTAGTAGGGTCTAAGGGACAGATCCCATGGATCCAATCGATTTTTACCGCCAAAAACAAGGGGTGTGCCTTTTCCTAAAAGTCATGTCATTTCACAGAATACCCGTCGTCTTCTTCCTATAAATTGAAGAATTGAATGTTGCTGAAGATACAGAACCATAAAAATTGCATCCTATTCTGCCAATTTTGTCTCTCAAGAACACAATAACACAACAACACAACAAGGTACTCTATGTTTGTGATTTGGATTAGGCCTCTAATTCCAAATCGTTTTTCTTGGATTATACCATAATCTGAATTCGGGTAACCCCAAAAATAGGATCGAATTATAGATTTCGGAAAGTGTATTTACACGATCTAGGAAATTATCCAAGTCCATATATTGTTATTGAATCCCTATATCTAACATTTCTATCTCTTTCACACAGATGCGTGCATGGTTTTAGATTGCTTGAAAGGTTATTCACAAATATTCCAAAAACAAAGCCTTTTATTAATGTCTTGTAGGATTTTTTTTTTTTTTTTTTTTTGTGTAAATAGTAGTCAATCAAGAATCTATAATGGAATGCATGTTGTTTGCTTAACAAGTTATACAATAGAAATGTTGATATACATGTACGTGTGTTGGACTGCAATTGAAGCTTTCCTCAACTCTGTTGTTCCTGCTTCAATTAATTGAAATGGTGATCAACTTTTGGCTAGTTTCCCGACTCATGAACAATAGTGATATGTAGGTATTTTCAACATCAAAACATTAGATTAGAAATTCATCCCATGTTTCTCCTATTCACAAATTTGGGCGTACACACACATACATTGATACACACACCAAAAAAGGTGCACATCTGTAGGAAAAAAAATCTGGAAACTGGTTTGATCGGGCGGTTAAACCGGTTGAACTGAAAAAAGTTATCAGCGGTTCGATTAAAAAACCGGTTTTAAAACATTGCTTGACAGTTGATTCAATCCATAGTACTAAACCTATTGTTTCAACATCAACTATGAATTATTGCTGAAACTGCATCTTTTGTTCACTATTCCAAGGCTCTCTTTATACCTTGTTGAAACTTAGGGGCTGTTTGGTAGCATCTGAATGATTTCGAGGCTGTAAATGAATATGCCTCTTAATGACTTTAAGAAAAAAGATAAAAAAAATGTTTTCTTTTGTTTGTTAAGAGGTGAAAATAGTATATTTTGACCTCTTAATGTTCAGACTTAGCTTGATATATTAACCATTCGGATGCCTCTTAATGATTCAGAGGCCTAAAAACTGATGAACCAGACGCTCTTAATGACTGAAGCATTCAGAGGCTGTTTCAGAATGGAACCATTAAGAGGCTACCAAACAACCTCTTACTTAACTCTGATCACGCCAACTGAGCTAGCAAAGTCACTTTTGGTATATTCTTATCTCAATAAAGGCAATTTACTTTACAATTTCACCCGAATTAAACTTAATTTAATTATCAATAAAGAGGATAATTATCAAATTCATCATGCCCTATTTGTATCTGGAAACATGGGTGTTACAATCGGTTCCAACTAAAACTGACTTTGTCGGTTTCATTATGTTCAGTCGCGCCCACTTTCAAGGTCACCCCAAGCTGACTTGGCCTAAAGCCCTAAACTCAACATAAACTGATTTCCTAGCCAGATTCCTAGATTGACTATTTCCTACTTCTGTTGAGTTTTTTCCAATATACTTGTAGTCAGAAAATCCTACTTCTGATGAGGTTCTCCAAACTACAATACAATAACAAAACAACTAGATGATGTTTTCGAAAACAATCTGAAAAATTATCAACGCCCGAAAAGACCATACAATTAGGAATCAGATGAGTTTTTGACAAAAAGAAAAAAAAAACTATGACAATAAAATTTCTAGATCCAAACAAATGTATAGCAACCGCATCTAAGCTAACGAGAACATATATATTCATTGAACACTCAACTAGAAGAATAGAAAATATCTAGATCCAAAGCAATTGATGCTAACCTGAAAAATATTTTCTTCAAACACAGCAAACCACAAGAAAAAAAATTTAACACACGAGTGAAACCTCTAGTCTTAACAACGAAGGAAACATCAAGATCACAAATAATCAACGACACATATTTAACTTATTTAGAACTTAAATCTTTGAACAAAATTATATCAAAAGCTTCATTTATTGAAACCATCGGTTTAATGATATATTAAATTATATCAAACCTTCATCTATTCAATACTTCCAAGCTTTTTTGAATAGGAGCAGTACAGGGGGAAGTTTTGTGGTCCCAAACTTCCAAGCTTCCAACCTTCATCTATTTTTTGAATAGGAGCAGTACAGGGGGAAGTTTTGTGGTCCCAAACTTCCAAGCTTTTCAATTTTCCCACAAAATTTAACTTCCTTTTAGAGCTAAGCCCCTACAATTGGAAATACATTTCACAAGTTACTTTAATCTCACCAAGACAATATTTCACACTAAGAAACATTATTTTCTAACACTACATGCATAAACCTGACGGGTTGCTGATGAAGGCTTGATGGTAAGATGACCTGTGAAATGATCATCTAAAAAAGCAAACGTTTCTGCCCCAATCTTAGCGAGGTCAGCTTTGTTCTTTGAATAATATGCCATGCTGAGGTGAAGCTAGATAAGGTGATCAGAGTATCAGAAAGGAAGTATTACTTGGTTTTGTTTGTGGTGTTTGCTTTGGGGTGTTCGACAATTAATGGTCAGTTATAGAAATTTTATTTTCTTTCTGCATGTCTTCTAAATTTTATTCCTTTGTTTGAGTGTGGAATATCTTTTTTAGTTATGTCCTTGTTGATAACAACAGTTGCAAATATCTATGAGCATCTAACAAACATGGGTACGTCCATATGCACAGATATATATAGCACGTTATTATGTTATATTAACTTGTATTTCAGTACTTTTAACGAAACCTAGTACTTCTTTCGTTGTTTAATAGGTGTCATGTATATTATCTTTTGTAAGTGTTCACAAATGGAGATATTATTGGAAGAGTACTCTTTCAATGGAAGGAGGATTAAACTCTAGAGACTTTCTGTAATTCTTTTCCTTGTTACATGAAAATATCGTATCGCTCTCTTTAATGTTCTTATTCCTATGAAACACAGTTCCACTACTAAGAGTGGGGCCCAACAACTTTAAACATCCGATACCAAATGGATAAACTGGTCAAAAGATACTTATACCAGAGAACATAAACATCTTTCACTTTTTTTCAATAATTGAGATTCCCACGTGCACCACGTTCTTGAGCTAACGGAATGTTGAATCCCAAAATATAGGGTGTTTAAGAAAGCTTCCTTTCAGTGGTGAGAGAGGATATGACTGACTACATAACAATCACGTATGAGTAGGAAAATTATTAGATCGTAATTTGTATGCTGGTGTATTTGGGGGTTCTAATCAGTGAGCAAAACAGATTTGGGGTTGTGCAAACAGAGAGAAACAGGGCAGTGGCCAAAGACAGTTTTTAATCCATTTTAATTGAAGGAGAACAACTTACATAGGATAGAAAAACAAGCGAAAGGGAAAGCCGTTGTTTATAGGCAAAATTACACTCTAACCCAACCACCTTTCGGGTTCGGTTTTAAAAGGTCCCTAAACCTTTTTTTTTTTTTTTTTTGCGTTTTAAGGGAACAAACTTATGTTGTGGGTGTTTGGAATCCGGTTACCCCTTTGCCTAGTCAACTTTTTTTTTGCCACGTTGAATTCCAGCTAGATAAATAAAAGACACCCACATCAATTGATCGTCTTCTTCCCTAAATCAGTCGATCCTTCGCCGGAACCCTAGATACTGTGCCGGCAGTGACCGTAACTTCCTCATGTTTTCTTATTTTTTTGACCGGTGCACAGGAACGAAACCGGGATCTTTAGGGCAGGTGCACAACAACAGCAGCGGGGGTGGTTGTTGTCCCTCATCTACGCATCTCGTTCTTCTTTCCCATTGCTGGAATTAACGATTTCGAGCAAACCCACATGCAGACGACACGCACTTAAGCAGCCTTCCTCTCGCCCCCCTTGTGCTCGATCTGCTGCTCAGACCCTCCCCTTGCTACCGACGACCGCCGGAGCTCTGAATCCCGCCGGAAAACGACGCCAGCGCCACTGATTTGCGTCTCCTTCGAGACTGCCGACAACCACCGCTGTGTAGACCCTTCTCCTCGCACACACACACTTGCTCAAAAATCACATCTCAGACCTATCGTTTTCTTCCTTCGATTGCAGATCCGGCGCACACACACGCAGTCGAGGTGTGTGTGCGTGTTTTCTCTTTTTGATTCCCAAAACCTCGATCCCTGAATTCTCTTCTTTTTCTGATTTCATTAGCGTGACCAAGGGGAGAGACGAGCCCACTGATAAAGAAGAAATTGCAGAGCTCCATGAATGAATGGAGCTTGAAATGTCTGAAGGAGAATTTTATCTATATTTGTTTTTTTCAAAAAAGCGAGAGATACCGGTTATCATCGGTAAATGTTTTTTTTAGCAAGTAAACATAGAGTTTGTTCTCTTAAAAGGGAAAAAAAAAAAGTTTAGGGACCTTTTAAAATAGAACCCGAAAGGTGCCGGTTATCATCGGTAAATGTTTTTTTTAGCAAGTAAACATAGAGTTTGTTCCCTTAAAAGGCAAAAAAAAAAAGTTTAGGGACCTTTTAAAATAGAACCCGAAAGGTGGTTGGGTTAGAGTGTAATTTTGCCTTGTTTATATATTGTGTGGAATAATTTTTTTTAAGGATCCTTGTTTTAATTGTCGGGTTTTGTGTCTCTTTGAAAATGTGACTCCTTTTAAGCTTTTGGCTTTGTTTGACGCGCATAATCTAACTTATTGCAATTTAGCGTTTAGTGAAACTCCCAAAATAGCTTATCATAGCTTTAAAACTAGCTTATAAGCTAACTTTTCAATAAGTTACTTTTAAGTAGCTTATTGAAAAGCTAACTTTTCAATTAGCGCACCAGGGATGTTTGGAGGAGTTTTGCAGTAAACTTTTTGGTGAACGCCCAATGGTAGAGACAGGGTTTTTGATACCGGGTAAAAAATAGTGGAAATTCAAAATATATCAATACAAACTTGCTTATTATATCAAGTCGTACATCCCACAAATCAATCACTAAGTTCTATGATCATAATCAATAATTAGTAACAATACAACACATTTATCACAGAAATCAAACTCTAATTTCATAATAAGAATTCAATTTAAACAAAATATTAATTTCATACTTCAAAAAAACAATCAAAGCATTCCTTAAAAACCTAAAAATTATTATAAACATATTTGTCACCTAATGATCACATTTTGTTGAATCTATGATCGCTGGGTTGACTGATCTCCCCCTCTTCTGTCGATCACGAATTTACAATCTGTTAATATTGGAAAAAGGAAGAAACTAAAAAACTACGCCCATAGCCATTCTGCCCATGTGGGCCTTCAACCCTTCACTTAATCTTTCACGCAGGGGATTTCAGTACTTTGTTCAAGAGAAAAAAAAGGAAACAGTAGTGTTGATTTCCAGCCTCCATCTAGAAGCCCTCCATTCTAGAAGCCACCATTGTTGACAAAGCTTAAGGTGGCAAATTTGATATTCTCTTCCAAGAATTCAATGTGTTCATATATTATAGATTTAGTGGCTAGTTTAGCTATAAATAGAGGCTTAAGTTTCAGTTCTTAGACATCCCAAACATCACAAACACATAGAGTTAGTGAGCATAACACTTAGAGTGTAAGTGTTAGAGAAAGGGTTGGTTTTTTGTAATAGTCGAGTGTGAGAGTTGCTCCTCCTATTGTAATTCTGTTCTAGTGTTGAATAGAAGAATTTTCCAATCCCAACAAGTGGTATCACAGCCTCGTTTCGGTACCGGTCGTTTTTTGGTCAAAATTTTTTTGTCTCAAAATTGATTTCCGGGCACACCATTGTAAAGTACTCGTTCCCACGATTCCGAAAATATATTTTTCGGAATTTTTCGACCACCGGAAGACCTCCAAAAGTCCGGTCAAAGGTTTGCCGGAATAGTGGCCGGAAAAACCAGTTAGCCGGAAAACTCGCCGGAGAAGACGATCGGAGAAGACGATACTGTAGCGACACTGTAGCAACACTGTAGCAAGTTTCAGAAAACTGCATTTTGGCCCCCTGAAATTCCAGAAAGTTGCAAACAGGTCCCTCTAATTCTATAAAACTCCGTTTTGGTCCCAGTTTTTTTTCTGAAAGTTACAATTTTGGTCCTTATACTTCTGAAAAGTTTCAGAAAGTTCCCTATGTTTCAAAACCTTCTAGTTTGGTCCCTGTAATTCCACAAATTACAGATTGGCCCCTATACTTCTTAAACATTTCAAATTGGCCCATAATTTTTTCAGAAGTTCATTTTAATCTGAAAAAATATATCCAACCTATTTCGACCCTTTCGGAAATAACCGTGATCTCAGTTTTGCCTAATTCCATCCCAACATTTCACAAAACGCAAACTACGAAGTCTTTCTCATGGAATCTACAAGTTCGGATATAATGGTCCGACTTACGCCCACAAATTATAATATGTGGAAGCCGAGGATGGAAGATTTGTTGAATCTAAAGGATCTAGCAGAACCTTTAGAAACCAAGGGCGTACATCCTGAAAAGACAACAGTCGACGTCTGGACGAGAATGAATAAGAAAACTGTGGCACAAATTCGACAATGGATTGACCACAGTGTTTTTCATCATGTTTCTCAAGAAACAGACGCATACAAACTCTGGGAAAAGCTTGAGAGTATGTATCAAGCAAAGACTGCACGCAACAAGACCCTACTAATGACGCGCCTGGTAAACCACAAGTTACGAAGTGGTACATCCATAGCCGATCATACGAGTCAGTTCCAAGATCTCGTAAATCAGCTCAGTTCTGCCGAATGGGTTCTCAAAGATGAGGAGCAAGTAATATTGTTGCTAAGTTCTCTACCTGATCATTGGGAAACACTTGTTGTTACTCTCAGCAATTCTGCCCCCGGTGGCAAAGTGACAATGGAGATGGTCACGGACGCTCTCATGAACGAGGAAGCCAGAAGAAAAGAAGCTGGTACAGACCAGTCATTTTCCCTCGTAAAAGAAAACAAAGAAAGAGACGGAGGTAGAACTGGTGGCAGAGGAAGATGTCAAGGTAGAGGCAGACGTGGTCAAAGTAGAGGAAGATCTCAAGTTAGAGGAAGATCAAAAGAAAGGGGAAAGTCTTCAAGTACATGGTTTGAAGGCCACTGCATATGAGAAATCAGTTGAGAGGATTCTAGAGAGCATGAGAGAGAGCTAGAGAGAAGAAGCTTGGAAAATTCAGCAAAGGAATCAAGAATCCAACCTTGGAATTAGAGATTCCAAGCTTTGAAAGGTAAGGTTTCCTTAGTTCTAACCTAGTTCTTGCGTGTGTTCTTGATTTGTTCTTTGGAAGAAATTGAAACTGCAAATTTCAGTTATAAATCATGTGGGTTAAGTAGCTAATGCTTCCAATAAGTCATTAGTTAAGAACTTAACTCAAAAACATGGAAGTAGATTGCTATTCTTGAGAATTTTCAAGTTTGGTCAAGAACTTTAATTCTTGTACTTGATTGATTGAAACGATTTTAATAGCTTAAAACCTTGTACTAATGGAGGGTTTTAGTCAAGAAACAAACCCCATACGATTAAGAACAGAAATAAGTGCTCAATGGGTGAAAACTGCGCGCTACAGTGCACAAATCGCGACTGATCAGGACACTGCCCAGGCGCTAGGCGCGGTGCGCCCAAGATCTGGGCGGGGTGCGCCCAGGCGTAGTGCGCCCTGAGTCAGGCGCGGTGCGCCCTCAGACAGGGACCAAAAATGTTAGAAATTTCAGTTGCTAGAAACCATAGCTAGACGTGTCCGTTTGGTCTGAAATTTTAGCCATAACCCTAAAATGGTATAAGAACATGTCGGGAATTGTCAAATCCGTAATCCGACCTTGCGGAAAAGTCACTGTAGCGGCAGTGGCTAAACTTCAAGTTTATGTCAAAACTTGATTTTTGGAATTTGAGCTAGACTTGTCCAATGAACTCCAAATTTGAAACACATGTCTAATATGGCCTAAGATTTCATGCAAAAGTGTCGGAACTGAAATACGACCCCTCGGGGGTACTGTACCAAAATACACGTATTTCGGAGAAAAATTATAAAATGAGCCTATTAATGGTTATACATCTGTTATAACCTAGAGTTGAGACGTATGAGACTTTAGAACTATAGAGTCAGTTGTAGTATATATTTATTGAGTATTTATATATGATACTTGTATAGATGGTGCTTCAAATACAAGTGAGCACGGAAAGGGAGACGGCGTATAAGAAGCGTAGTGGTTTATAGCTAAACCAAGGTGAGTTTTATGAGGATTTTCTAGTACATAGCAAAATGATATTTTCAGAAAAGTATGAGATTTCCAAATGTTTTTAGATACTAAAGTTTGGAAACAGTTTTGAACGTAGCTCCAAGAGCTAAGTGTTTAAAAGAGATTTTAAAGAAGTTCAGTTTTTTTAAAAAAAGAAGTATAGTTTGTAAAGTTTTGAAAGAAGCTCTATATGAGAGCTAAAGATTTTGAAGTTAGTTTTAAAGTGATTTTCAAGAGTATGACTCAAAGAGTTAAAGTTTGAGTTTGTTTTGAAATTGTGTCCATATTTGACTAATTTAAGATAAAATGAAGAAAGTAAAAAGATAAGAACCAAAGCAAAGAAAGTAGTAAGAGTTAGTTGTCCGGACTAGGATCACCCACATAATCGGGAGATCAGAAGACACTACTGGGATGGTACCTCCCGTCGCGAAGTAGTTGTCTAGCTTAGTATACCCTTGTGCTTGAATCCGTTCCAAGTCACAAAGGGGAGACAGAATGAGCATAACCAAGCGGACGGATCTGTTCTGTCCCGCGAGGGGAGCTAGTTGAATGAATTAATTAAACTAATTCATGAGTTTTCAGTTGGTCACAAGTAAATGAGAAAGAAAGCATTTTTAAAGAATAAAACAGTTTTAAAGTAAGAAGCAGTTTTGAAAAAAAAAGTATTATGAGTTTGAAAAGAGAAAAGCAAAGAGATTTAAGATTTGTTTTGAAAATAAGTTTTTAGCAGTTTATCAGTTTACTTGTTACTAATTCAAGTTTTGAGCAGAAATATTTTGGGTCTAAACCCATATTACTCACGAGGCTTTATGTCTCACGTATACTATTTTTGAAATGCTATGTACTTAGGTGAAAGGAGCGGAGATTTCAGTTGGGACCAGTTTATATACTGTAAGTTTAAATTATGGTTATCTGTATTGAGTCTGTAATACCCCCTTGAGTTTAAGTTTGTAAAATAAAAAAAAAATTTAAGTGGCTTCTTTATAGTCACGAAATGTAAAATACGTTTGTAACGTAAACTGTATTTGTGTTAAATATGGTTTGAGAAAAGGGGTGTTACAGTTTTGGTATCAGAGCCATAGTTTAAGCGAACTAGGTGTCAGTACTTGAACCTAGACTTAAACTATGTAGAAGTTAAGTAGGGTACATACTTGAGTATGATGTTGAGAGTAAGTAGAATTGGGAGTAAATCTACAACAGCGGAACATGAGTCCTGGTGGTAAAATGGGAAGCAAATGTGTATAGGTGGTTATAATAATATGGACCCGTACTATTCTAATCACAGGATATACATTTGAGTCTGGTGGAACCACACAGGAATTATGTGAAGCTGTAAGAGATAAGTGTAAGAGGTTTGAGGGGTATAAATTCAGTATACCTATGGAAGAAAATCCAGTATGACTGGAAATACTAAAGTATAAAAGAAAAAGTGTTAAAGATGAAGTAACAAATACGAAGTATGTAGTGGGGAAAACCCCATATCTTGTATGAATCAGGGTAAAGTATATGTAATAAAACATAAGAAAGTATGAGTAAAGAGCACTGAAAATAAGATGACAAGAATAAAAAGGTAATGACGAAGGAAAGTTCAAATTTGTGGTTGTGATAACCACTGAATAATATGAGAAATAACGTAAAGTATGAAAGGAATTAGTAAAAGAGACATGGTCAGAAAGTATAAATGTATTGAAAATGTTAATAGAAGTAATGGAGTATATAGTACAATTATAAAAGAAAGAGTATAACTAAAAAAATTTCTGTTGTTTAACGGAAACGAATTATGATTATGGAATAAAAATAAGAGTAATGTCACTACAGTGACCAAAGAAAGAAAGATTGGAAAAGAAAGTGAATACATGTATATGAATGAAATTCATAATTGGAAGAAGAATGAAAACATTAAGTAGAAAGAGTAAAAAGGAAATGAGCTGGGTTTGCAATTATAGACAAACCCAAAAGATGTATAAAAGAGTATAGAATAAATATTGAGAAGTAGTAAGATGTGTTGTTCATGGACAACCAAGAGATTAAAGTATGTATATAAAAGTTGTAAATAAGATAGTATAAAATGAAAGCAAAATACTTAACCAAGTATTAGAAGAGGAATTAAAGACAGAAAAGAAAGCGTAAGAAATGGGAAGTTGTGACTTCCAAATTTGAAAGAAGTATGACAAGGAAAGACATCTAAAGATTGGAACAAATAAATAAGTCGTAAGTATAGTACTATAATGAGTAATATAACAAAGTAAGTTACCTAAAAAAAATCGTTAAAGACTATGAGTAAGATGCATCGTTATAATGCAAGAGAATGAGTTGAGAAATGAAGATCGAATGCCTAATCAAGTGTTAGGCGAACAGTTAAAGATACGACAGACAGTAATGATAATGAAAAGAATATAAAGACAGTCATCAAAGAAATGGTCATTTGAAATCAGATTTAGTGATCATATAAATAAGAAATAAGAAGAACTGAGAATGATAAAAGGATAACCGAAAGAATGTGAGAAAAATGACTGAGAGTCATAAATAACACGAGATAAAGAGTAAAAGTGAATATCCAGATAAGTCTTAGACAAAGAGTCAAATATGAAATAAGAATTAAAATAAAGAGACAGGAAGTGACTATCTCTAAGCGGAAGTAACGGGTAAAAGTAACCAAAGATTAAAGAAATGGTCGGTACATGACTAGTAGTTATGGAATATCGGAAAGAGTATAGTGTATATCGCTTTAAAATATATATAAATAAAGAGAGTAAAGAAAAGAAGCTTAAAGGAAAGAACAATGAAATGTGTTGGGCATATAGCCTTATAACACATAGAGAGAAATGGTGAAAAGTATAATAAAAGAATTTTAGGTATAAAACCTAAAAAGTTTATGAGTAAAATGTATGAGACATAGAGACTGAATGTCTATAAAAAAATATGGGGGTAATCTATATGAATTTGACAAATAGTGTATGCTTAATAAGTATAATGGGATAAAACAAGAAATTGTTGAGTCAGAAATGCCAATCTTTATTGAAATATGGTTAAAATGCAGTCAGGATAAAGAGAGAAGTAAAAGTTATTTTTGGCATTAGCCATAGCAAGTAAAGAGTAAGCAAGAGATAGGATGCTAAACTAAGCATTAGTGTGAGAAATAAGAACTACAAGAAAATATTAAAACATAAGTAATAAGATGAGAATGGTACATGGGGTACCTAAGAAGATAAGAAGTGTACTCATAAGAGTACAATAAGAAAGCTGAGAAATGAAATGGACAAGATTATATTAGAAAGTATAATGAGTAAAAGAGATTGAAATCTCCTAAATTATAAAGAAAAATGAAAGAGGTATATAGATCGTTAATATGTTGAAAGATGAAAATAATATAAGTGAAGAGTGATACAAGACATGTAATTATAAAAGTAATAACCTTATGAGAATGTATGAAAACTAGTAGTAAAGATAAAGAAAAATTTAGTAGTAATCATAGCAATACCTTGGATACAAAAGGTTTTGCTTATAAAAAAAATATACATAGAAAAATTCTTGAGAATTAAAGATGAAAGATAAGACAAAAGAAGCAAGAACAACGATTGACTTTTGAAGAGTCAATTCTTTTAGTATATATAGATATAAGAAGTTGTAAAACTTCTAAAGGAATTATATAAAGATAATATGAGATTTAAGTCTAATGACAAGAAAGAAGTAATTAGAAATGTAGATTGACTGTTGGAAAGTCAATTTTCTATAATAAAGTATGAAGTGATAGAACTTCTAAAATAAGAAAGAGAAAGTAAATTTAAAATATGAAATTTACTCAAGTAAGAAGAATAAGTAAAAGTTTTTATTACATTAAAAGAGAAGTCGAGTAATGCGTCTGTCCTTATATTACAGATGGGACAAAAGATTTTGAAGTATACAGCAATGCCTCACATAGAAGGCTTAGCTGTGTGTAGGTACAGAGGAGTAAGAGTATAGCATATGTTCCCAGATAGTTGAAAGCCCTAGAAAAAAAAAGTTTATTATCTATGATATAGAGCTAGTAATGATTGTATTTCCCTTGAAAATTTGGAGGCATTACCTGTATGGAACAAAGCGCAAACTATTCACTGATCACAAGAGTTTACAGTATGTGTTCACTCAAATAGAGCTGAACATAAGACAGCAAAGATAGTTAGAGTGATCAGTGATTATGTTTGCGAGATTGTATACCATTCAGGCAAGCAAGTGTAGCAGCAGATGCATTGAGTAGAACAATTTTAAAGAAAAGAATCAATGCAAGATTTATACGTATAGAACTAATGTCCAGTATTATAGAACAGATTAAAGCAGTCCAACAAAAAGTTAAAAAAAAACATAGACTTGAAAGATGAGAAACGAGGAAGACATGCAGTTTGAGATAAGTAGACAAGAGTTAAAGACTTCTAGAACCCGCAATTGGGTACCAAAAGCAGGAGGTTTGAGGAAGCTGATTCTAGGAGAGTCGCATAAGTCAAAGTATTCCATACATCCAGGGAGTACCAAGACTTATCAAGATCTTAAAAGACAGTACTGGTGGCCTGGAATGAAGAAGAGGATAGCTAAGTACATCTCCAAATGTGTCATTTGTGCACAAGTCAAGGCGGAACATCAGGTCCCGCATGGAGATGCTCAGTCATTGCACATTCCAGCCGGAAAGTGGGAAGACGTAACCATGGACTTTATTGTCGGGTTATCGAGAACGAGAAGAGGTTATGATAGTATTAGTATATGGGTCATAGTGGACCGGTTGACCAAGAGTGCACTATGTCTAGCCATAAAAGAAACTATTCCATTGGAGCAGTTAGACCAGTTATATATAGACGAAGTGTTAAGAAGATATGGTGCACCGTTGTCCATCGTGTCAGACAGAGACCCCAGATTTACCTCTAACTTTTGGAGAGCTTTACAAGTGAAATTGGGGACGAGAATTCAGCTAAGTACAACGTATCATCCACAAACGGATGGTCAGAGTGAACGAACGAATACAGACGGTAGAAGACATGCTACGATCATGCATGATGGATTTTGGAGGCAGTTGGGATGAACACCTGCCCTTAGTGGAGTTTACATATAACAATAGCTACCATTATAGTATTAAAATGCCACCCTTTGAGGCATTGTGTGGTAGAAAGTGTAGAACTCCTTTATGCTGGTTGGAGGCGGGTGAGACTAAGTTGACAAGACCAGAAATTGTTAGAATGACCAATAAGAAGATTGGGGTGATTCAGACTAACATGAAAGCAACACAAGACCGACAGAAGAGTTACTTAGATCTAAAGAAAAGACTGTATGAGTAACAAGAAAGTAATTTAGTGATGATAAAAGTGTCGCTATGGAAGGGTGTAGTCAGATTCGGTAAGAGAGGAAAGCTGAGTCCAAAATATATTGGACCTTTTAGAATCCTGAAGAGAGTTGAGTTACAAGCGTTCAAGCTGAAGTTACTACCTGAAGAAGTACTTTGGAAAAGAGGAGTCAGTGATACCGTATACAGACTTGAGAGTGGAGACTCCTAGCAGAATGATTGAAGAACCTGAAGCGATTCTAGAAATGCAGACTAAAAAGTTGAAGAACAAGGAGATTGACCTCGTACTAGTCAAGTGGAAGCACCCATTAGGGTCAAATCTAACATGGGAGACGCTAGAAGAAATGAAGAGAAGATATCCAAATTTCACAGATTACGAAAAGATTCCGAGGACGGAATCCGCATAAGGAAGGGTGACTGTAAGAACCTGCGAAAAAGTTGTAAAAGGGTAAAATGGTCTTTTGACATGTTATAAGACTATTATGTAAAATAACATGTATTATGTAAAATAATAATATAAGAAATAAGAGATTATGTGAAATTTGGAGTTTTACCGCGTGAATAGTAAAATTTGACCAAAAAGGGCAAAATGGTCATTTGACATGAAAATGACCAAATTGTCAAGAAAATGTTGAGTTGGAAGTTAATGAAGCATAAATGGTTAAGTTATGACTTTTGGACCATCTTTGTAAAGGAATTGGAAGGCTAGGGACCAAAATGCAAAGTTTTTATAAACATTTAATTATATATATTATATAATAATTATTCCCTATCATATGAGAAATCAGTTGAGAGGATTCTAGAGAGCATGAGAGAGAGCTAGAGAGAAGAAGCTTGGAAAATTCAGCAAAGGAATCAAGAATCCAACCTTGGAATTAGAGATTCCAAGCTTTGAAAGGTAAGGTTTCCTTAGTTCTAACCTAGTTCTTGCGTGTGTTCTTGATTTGTTCTTTGGAAGAAATTGAAACTGCAAATTTCAGTTATAAATCATGTGGGTTAAGTAGCTAATGCTTCCAATAAGTCATTAGTTAAGAACTTAACTCAAAAACATGGAAGTAGATTGCTATTCTTGAGAATTTTCAAGTTTGGTCAAGAACTTTAATTCTTGTACTTGATTGATTGAAACGATTTTAATAGCTTAAAACCTTGTACTAATGGAGGGTTTTAGTCAAGAAACAAACCCCATACGATTAAGAACAGAAATAAGTGCTCAATGGGTGAAAACTGCGCGCTACAGTGCACAAATCGCGACTGATCAGGACACTGCCCAGGCGCTAGGCGCGGTGCGCCCAAGATCTGGGCGGGGTGCGCCCAGGCGTAGTGCGCCCTGAGTCAGGCGCGGTGCGCCCTCAGACAGGGACCAAAAATGTTAGAAATTTCAGTTGCTAGAAACCATAGCTAGACGTGTCCGTTTGGTCTGAAATTTTAGCCATAACCCTAAAATGGTATAAGAACATGTCGGGAATTGTCAAATCCGTAATCCGACCTTGCGGAAAAGTCACTGTAGCGGCAGTGGCTAAACTTCAAGTTTATGTCAAAACTTGATTTTTGGAATTTGAGCTAGACTTGTCCAATGAACTCCAAATTTGAAACACAAGTCTAATATGGCCTAAGATTTCATGCAAAAGTGTCGGAACTGAAATACGACCCCTCGGGGGTACTGTACCAAAATACACGTATTTCGGAGAAAATTTATAAAATGAGCCTATTAATGGTTATACATCTGTTATAACCTAGAGTTGAGACGTATGAGACTTTAGAACTATAGAGTCAGTTGTAGTATATATTTATTGAGTATTTATATATGATACTTGTATAGATGGTGCTTCAAATACAAGTGAGCACGGAAAGGGAGACGGCGTATAAGAAGCGTAGTGGTTTATAGCTAAACCAAGGTGAGTTTTATGAGGATTTTCTAGTACATAGCAAAATGATATTTTCAGAAAAGTATGAGATTTCCAAATGTTTTTAGATACTAAAGTTTGGAAACAGTTTTGAACGTAGCTCCAAGAGCTAAGTGTTTAAAAGAGATTTTAAAGAAGTTTTAAAGAAGTTCAGTTTTTTTAAAAAAAGAAGTATAGTTTGTAAAGTTTTGAAAGAAGCTCTATATGAGAGCTAAAGATTTTGAAGTTAGTTTTAAAGTGATTTTCAAGAGTATGAGTCAAAGAGTTAAAGTTTGAGTTTGTTTTGAAATTGTGTCCATATTTGACTAATTTGAGATAAAATGAAGAAAGTAAAAAGATAAGAACCAAAGCAAAGAAAGTAGTAAGAGTTAGTTGTCCGGACTAGGATCATCCACATAATCGGGAGATCAGAAGACACTACTGGGATGGTACCTCCCGTCGCGAAGTAGTTGTCTAGCTTAGTATACCCTTGTGCTTGAATCCGTTCCAAGTCACAAAGGGGAGACAGAATGAGCATAACCAAGCGGACGGATCTGTTCTGTCCCGCGAGGGGAGCTAGTTGAATGAATTAATTAAACTAATTCATGAGTTTTCAGTTGGTCACAAGTAAATGAGAAAGAAAGCAGTTTTAAAGAATAAAACAGTTTTAAAGTAAGAAGCAGTTTTGAAAAAAAAGTATTATGAGTTTGAAAAGAGAAAAGCAAAGAGATTTAAGATTTGTTTTGAAAATAAGTTTTAAGCAGTTTATCAGTTTACTTGTTACTAATTCAAGTTTTGAGCAGAAATATTTTGGGTCTAAACCCATATTACTCACGAGGCTTTATGTCTCACGTATACTATTTTTGAAATGCTATGTACTTAGGTGAAAGGAGCGGAGATTTCAGTTGGGACCAGTTTATATACTGTAAGTTTAAATTATGGTTATCTGTATTGAGTCTGTAATACCCCATTGAGTTTAAGTTTGTAAAATAAAAAAAAATTTAAGTGGCTTCTTTATAGTCACGAAATGTAAAATACGTTTGTAACGTAAACTGTATTTGTGTTAAATATGGTTTGAGAAAAGGGGTGTTACATGCATGCCTACACGTAGGCGCTCGTGATGACGAGTGGGTGATTGATACCGCTGCATCATGTCATTCCACTCCGGACCGGGATTTATTTGCAACATATAAATCCGTAAACCATGGTACCGTGAGGATGGGAAACACCAGTTCCTCTAACATTGTTGGTATCAGTGATGTACATATAAAGACCAATGTAGGGTGTACATTGGTGTTGAAAGATGTTCGACATGTTCCGGAGCTAAGAATGAATCTTATCTCAATTGGAGCTCTTGACCTTCAGGGCTATGACAACCACTTCGGAAATGGCAACTGGAAGTTGTTAAAAGGCATTATGGTCATTGCAAGGGGAAAGCTTTGTGGTACCATTTATAAGTCATATGCAAAGTTGATTCAACCAAGTCTCAATGCAGTAGAAGAAGAGACATCACCAAATCTGTGGCATAGAAGACTAGGCCACATGACTGTGAAAGGGTTAACAACTCTTGAAAAGAACAAGTCCATTTCCATGGAAAAAGATGTTGCCCTGGATCCTTGTGAATACTGCTTATTTGGGAAACAACACAGAGTTTCCTTTAGCTCCACAAGAAATAAGCGCTCTGAGTTGTTGAGCCTTGTCCACTCCGACGTATGTGGACCCATTGAAGTAGAATCCCTTGGTGGAAACAAGTATTTTGTGACATTCATCGACGATGCATCACGAAAAGTATGGGTTTATTGTCTCAGGTCGAAGGATCAAGTATTTGATCGTTTTAAAGCTTTTCATGTAATGGTGGAAAGACAAACTGGCAAGAAGTTGAAATGTCTCAGATCAGATAATGGGGGTGAGTACTATTCTCGTGAGTTCTCCACATATTGCACAAAATATGGTATCAGGCATGAAAAGACTGTCCCACGTACCCCACATCATAACGGTGTAGCAGAACGAATGAATCGTACCATTGTTGAGAAGGTCCGATGTATGATCAGTGCGGCTAAACTACCAAAGCCATTCTGGGGTGAAGCTGTATTGACAGCTTGTTACCTTATAAATAGGTCACCTTCAGTTTCATTGAATTTTGAAGTTCCAGAAAAGATATGGACAGGTAAAGACATAACATATTCTCACTTGAGAGTATTTGGGTGCAAGGCGTTTGCACATGTGTCAAGTCAATTGCGGAAGAAGTTGGACCTCAAATCCACTCCATGCATCTTTATTGGATATGGAGATGAAGAGTTCGTGTATAGGCTATGAGACCCAGAACTAAAGAAGGTTATTCGAAGCAGAGATGTTGTTTTCTATGAAGACCAGTATTATGATTTCAAGGCATCGATTAACGACCAACAAAGCTTCAAAGTTCTAGAAATGATATCTGAAACAAAAGATGATGTTCCGACCGATGAACAGAATAATGAAGTTGATGATGAAGATCAAGGAGGTGTTGAGCAGGGGGAGCTTCCACCTCTTGATAATTCAGAGTCATTGCCAGATGTTTCTAATGAAGAAACTCAAGTTCGACGATCTGATCGAGTTCGTGTTCCTTCCTCAAGATACCCAACTTCGAACTACATCTTTCTTACCTGCGAGGGGGAGCCAGAGAGCTTTCAGGAAGCTCAATCTCATATTAACAAAGCCAATTGGCAGAAGGCCATGGAAGAAGAAATGAATTCTTTGCAAAAGAATCAAACATATGAGTTGGTGAAACTTCCTAAAGGAAAGAAAGCCTTGAAAAACAAGTGGGTTTTCAAGTTGAAGAAAGATGGCAAAGGAAACATTGTGAAGTACAAGGAAAGACTCGTTGTCAAAGGATTCCAACAAAAGGAGGGAATTGACTTTGATGAGATTTTTTCGCCGGTTGTGAAGATGATGTCGATTCGAGTCGTGCTCGGATTGGTAGCCAGTCTAGATCTTGAACTTGAGCAGATGGATGTAAAAACAGCTTTTCTCCATGGTGATTTGGATGAAGAAATATACATGGAGCAGCCCGATGGGTTTAAAATCCCAAAGAAAGAGCATCTCGTCTGCAAGCTGAAGAAGAGCCTTTATGGTCTTAAGCAAGCCCCAAGACAGTGGTACAAGAAGTTTGACTCGTTCATGGCAAGTCACGAGTACAAAAGAACTGTTGCATACCACTGTGTGTACTTGAAGAAGTTTCCAGATGAGAAATTTGTCATCCTTTTGCTCTATGTGGATGATATGCTAATAGTCGGTCAAGATGCAACCATGATCAACAACTTGAAGAAAGATTTGTCTAAGTTCTTTGATATGAAGGACTTAGGCCCAGCTCAACAGATATTGGGCATGAAAATTATCCATGATAGAGAATCAAGAAAATTGTTCTTGTCACAGGAGGAGTATGTTGAACGTGTGATCAAAAGTTTCAACATGGAAAACGCCAATCCTGTTGGCACTCCGTTGGCAAATCACTTCAAGTTAAGTAAGAAAAATTCCCCTTCTTCTAATAAAGAGAAAGAAGAGATGAAGACAATCCCTTATTCCTCAGCCGTAGGAAGTCTTATGTATGCAATGGTATGCACAAGACCAGATATTGCTCATGCTGTTGGTGTTGTGAGTAGATATCTAGCAAATCCAGGAAAGCAACATTGGGAAGCAGTCAAGTGGATATTGCGATACCTGAAGGGTAGTTCAAAATTATGTTTATGCTACGGGGGAGCAAAGCTAATCGTTAAAGGTTATACATATGCCGATATGGCAGGAGATCTTGATAATAGGAAATCTACATCAAGTTATGTTTTCACTTTGGCAGGGGAGCTATCTCATGGCAATCCAAGTTACAGAAGTGTGTAGCACTGTCAACAACAGAAGTCGAGTACATTGCTGCCGTTGAAGCTGGGAAGGAGCTTATATGGTTAAAACGGTTTCTTCAAGAATTGGGGTTTCCACAAACAGAATACGTCATTCATTGCGACAGTCAGAGTGCTATGGACCTAAGCAAGAATTCGATGTACCATTCTCGCACTAAGCATATCGATACTCGTTATCATTGGCTTAGAGAAGCAATCGAAAGAGGAGAACTGAAGTTATCAAAGATCAATACAAAAGACAATCCTGCAAATATGTTGACCAAGGTGGTGACACAAGACAAACACAAACTATGTGCTGACATAGTTGGGTTAAGGATTGTTCAAAAGAGGCTGGAGGGGGAGATTTGTTGATTTCCAGCCTCCATCTAGAAGCCCTCTATTCTAGAAGCCACCATTGTTGACAAAGCTTAAGATGGCAAATTTGATCTTCTCTTCCAAGAATTCAATGTGTTCATATACTATCTACATGGTGTTTTCGTTGACAAAGCTCTACGTGTCCTTTTCGGTACTGTATGCAGTCATGAAGAGGTGGGATTGTGTATTATGTATAGCTCGTCTTTCAGGTGGTTTCTGCTCTTAAAGAGTATCTATCATTCTATCTACATGGTGTTTTCGTTGTATCAGATTGGTAATCATATATCGCCGGTCTTCCTAGTTCTATATCACTCTTCTTTTGGTTTCAATTTATCATTGTCATTAATATTGCTAAAATAAGATATAAGTTATAAAAGAAGAAGAGAGGGATCTGACAAGATAGAGAACACCATTACATAGTACATACAACCATCAAGTAGTCAATCTTGGCACATCCACATACAACCAACAAATATTGGCAAGGGATGGATTCCAAGGTACACACCAAGCATTGAAATACATAAGATATCATATAATAGTAGCTAGCTTAGCTAGAATTACTAAAAAAAGAAACCCTTACGGGTGGGCTTCCTTTTAGGGTAGTCCACAAGCATAGTCCCACCATAAACGTTTACCGCCTGGTAGGAATCTATCACCATCTCTGTCCTTTCTGCTGGCACTTGTTGCACAAAATAAGCTTGTTGGGGTTTGTATTGACAGGGAAACACGTGTGGTGGATTTCTGCGTGGTGGAGCAGTTGACGCTGTTAATGGACGCTTCAAGTTTTGCCCACGTGGGAAATTATCATCCAGGAGAGCAAACGCTTCGGCCCCAATCATGGCGAGGTCGGTCTTGGGTTTTGAGTGATATGACATTTTAGAGTATGAAGATTTAACTGCAAGAGAAGTAGTAGTAGTTTTTGTTGTATTGCTTATGGTGTGTATACCGGATATCATATGCCTTTATATACAGAAATCTTAAGGTAGTTCTTTAATGGCAACTTCCGTAATATTTTGTATTCTAAAACCTTTTAGTTTTTTGGAAATTAATATATTAGTTACGTGTCGAATAATATTTTTGCTAACTTTTTATGAATTAAGAAAAGCAATCATCTCTGTAGCTACCAGGTAGTTTCAAAGGAATTTCTCGTTTAATAAGATGCGTAAGTGTGTTTTTCAGTACGTATATATTCCATTTTATAATATTTCATTCTGCATTGTAATTTTCATCTGTCTCTGTTATCAGCACAAATCAATATAGTTATAGGACATACGTATGTGTAAATATTTTTCTGAATAAACATGTATTAGATTTAGTATATTAATGTTAGTATGTTACCGCTTATCACTTACCCAGACCTATAAAAACGTTATGTGAGGAATTATTGTTCTCCTTTATTCTGCAAAACTATATAGGAAATTATCCAAAGAAAGTTTATAATCACTGCTCTTCGATCAGGGAATACCTAAAATGCAACAGATAATGTGGAACGAGGACAAAAGAATTAAAGATACACTCGATGTGAATCAGATTTGATGCAAATATAAAATTGCATTAGATATATGTCATATCCGATCATGGATATATGTAAATTTATTAATTAAGATACAGAGCCAACGAAATTGGTAAAGGTCTATTATTCTCTTGAGTGCGTGTTTCTCTAAAAGAGAAACTTTAACAGATGAGATATTTGTATTTATTCCTTCCAATCTTAGACCATCTCCAATGGGGTTTAATGGAGAGTTCAATGGTCTATGTGGCAAGTCAATGGATTAAACCCACCAATGTGGGAATCATTTAATGGGCAAGAGTTCAATGGCCATTGAACGGTGCAATAGAAAAAGAATTTTATTTTACATTTAAATTTCACACACATATATATATATATATATATATATATATATATATATATATATATATATATATATATATATATATATATATATATATATATATACTTTAAATGAAAATAAAATATTAAAAGAAATGACTTTTTCATTTAAAATGTATTTTCCAATATGTTTTATATAACTAATATATTTATTAAAATGATATAAATTAACTTTTAAGTAAATAATTTTATTTTATAACTTTTTAATTATCTAAACAATACAAAATATATATAAACTCTTAAATATATATTTTAAAACGATAGCATATTATATATTACAATACAACCTACTAAAATTACATATTAATAAAACGTTCCCAAATATGCTCCATTAAATCATGTCGAAGAGCATGGTGTACTGCACTATCACGTAGCTCAGAGTTTCTTTGAATTTGATATTGAACTTCTTCGGAAGGTCCTCGATTCACACGTATTGGAGGATCAACATCATCTGACCAATTACTAATTGCATTTCCTTCGTCTTCTACAATCATACTATGAAAGTAACAACACGTCGAACATTGTAAGAAATCAAGCAAACCTCAAAAGTCATTGGCATTACATGAACCCACTGGTACTTGCATTCAATCAAACATATTCAGTGTTGAAAAGTCAACACCTCAGTGGATGGTCTGAGGATGATTTGAAAAATGGAGCTCTTGAGCAATATCGTGCAAGATATAATGCTGATTTTAGGCACGATCAAATTTGGAATATCCTTAAACATGAACCCAAATGGCTACCTTCATCCGCTCCTTCTGGGGCTTCTAGATCTTCGTCAAATGTTGAATCTTTCATTAACCTGGATAATGATGAAGTTACAGCTCGTCCAATTGGTAGGAATGCAGCAAAAAAAGCAGCAAAAGGGAAAGTTGCTAATTCTAGTTCGTCGTCCGGTAGCAGGCTTGATGAAATACTTGAAAAACATATAGAAGAAAACAAAAAAAGTTTCGAACGGTACCAAAAATCTTTAGATGTGAAGAATGCACTTAAAGAAAAGAAGATGAAGATTAAAGAAGAAAAAGTTAAAAATGACGAGATTTCAATACTTTTCATGGATCCTAGTACAATGTCAGAAGATGGACGGGAAATTTGGAGAAATCGTTGCGATCAAATTAAAATAAAATACAATATGTAATAAAATTTATATTTTAGATATCGTAATGTTTAATTAGTCTATTATTCGTACTTTTAAATTTGTAACTTGTAATCTTTAATTTGTAATTTGTATTTCGTAATTTGTAATTTGTAATTTATAATTATTTTAATATTCTAGTTTCATTTATTATAATTATTTATAAAATTATATATATATATATATATATATATATATATATATATATAATGGTGATGTGGTAATTCATTAAACTTAAGTAGAGTTTAATGGAGTGTAGAGTTTAATAGATAAAATAGAATAATAAGTGGAATGCTGATGTGGCAATCCATTAAACTGTTAAGAGTTTAATGGACTGGAGATGGCCTTATAGTTTAATAATGATTCCTTCTCCATTGGCAGTGGAGTCGGGAAGATGCCTTTCAATAATTTATATATTGGTGACGCATCCTCTCCTGACGTATCAATATCACATGTCATGTTGTCTTGTCGAATACTCTTTGATTTTGGGTGCTACTAAATAGACACCTAATATACATATGGTCATGTGTAAATAAAAGTCAAACATTCTTAACTAATCATATCCGTTTTTTCCGAAAAACATTGTAATTCCAACAAATAAAAAATAGTTGACCTACTTAAAAGTAATGATTAAGGTGTCTAATTGGTAAAAAATGGTGTCTTTTTAGCTATTCCCTTGATTTTTGAGATCAAAGACATGCCATCCTCGAGAAAACTCTAAGGGTGCGTTTTGTTCGCGGAATTTTCCAGGATTTACATTTTAAATTCTGGGAAATCCTATGTTTAGTTGGAGAATAAACATGAAATTTAAAAAGATAAGATTTTTAAAATGACTCAAAATCCCATGAACGAAGATTTGTAAATACCTTGACCCCCCTAGCATTTAAAATTCCATGAATGAAATATTTGTTTTTTCACCTCCGACCGCTACACCAATGCTTCATCCACAACTTGCCACCCCACCATCGAGGCTGCCTCCACCCCTGGCCACCCTACTGCTGATGTCGCCTCCATTTTTGGCTACCTTGCAGTCGACGGCACCTCACCTCTGGCTACTCCACCACCGCGGCCGCATATACCTTCAGCCACCTCAATATTGCTGCTGCCTTGATCTTCGACCACCCCACCGTCGACGCCGCCTCCACCTCCGGCCACTCCTATCGATGCCGACTCGTCCACTTCCGGCCACCCGATCAACACCTCTTCCTCCATTTCTCGCTACCCCATCGTCGACACTACCTCCACCCCCGGCCACCCTACCATCGTTGCCTCCATCTTCGACAACACCACAATTGATGCTCTACCTCCCGCCACCCCATCACTGATGATATCGCCTCCACCTCCGACAACCCCACCGCCGTTGCCGCCTCCACCTTTGGCCCCTACCGCTGATGCCACCTCTAGTTCCCGCTACCCCACCACCACGTCCAACTCCACCTGCAGCCATCCCACTGTCGACGCCGCCTTCACCTCCGGCCACCCTATCAACGACGTTGGCTCCACCATAGATTTCGTGTCAACTATTCTGTCATCTATTCTCGGTCATTGGCTAACAAACGATTTAATGGTGATCATTCTAATGCTTGTTTTTTTCAATTTTATAAAGGTTTTTATATCCACCCAAACGGGTTATGGAATTTTAAATCCTAAGATTTTGAATTCTAAAGGATTTGAAATTGCATTGAATTTGAAATCCTAGGGTTTGAAATCCACGAACCAAACGCACCCTAAAGCCTTTCGGAATACACATCACGGACGAACCGTGATGGCCACGTAGGCTGCCCATCACGACGTGCACATCGCCCCGGGTCTCCGTGATGGGCGTGAGCATGGTCGAGTGTGATGTGGAACACGGACGAGCACAGCGAATACGAACAAAGTAGCCGTTGTAATGGCTAGAATACTTAATTTCTTTTTTCATTTAAACCAAAATTTTCCTTATAAATATACACACAATTCTCATTTACACACACAGTCGCACAATTCTCATATATAGATGTCCAGAGATAAAGATAAAATAGAAGATGATGATAAACTAGTCCTAATCCTATCCAAACAATAATACCAAGGAAAGTATAGTAAGGCAAAGTATACTATATACTAACAAATATGAACATATCAAAATTGTTTGAGAATTGTATATATAGTCCATTAGTCTAAATCTACAAGTTTGTCATGCGATCTTCTTTAATAGCAGAGGTTTATCATAAGATTATCTGGAGTTTCCGATATTATCTACTGTTTTTGTTTTAAAATAGAATACCAGAAATTTAGTTTTGTTTAAAATTGATAATTATCCGTCAATTTTTGTTCCACTTCTTTCTAAGGTTTTCCCCGCCCTCTGTTATAAATAATGCAAAACTATTTTCTATCTTGGCTTAATTTCACCTTGGATATAACCAAAACAGATGTTTATCTTTCATTGCTCATTTTGGTTTACTTCTGATATTAATCATTCCCAGTTGATTTAGCCTAATCCATGGGAGGTATAAATCTGAGTAAAAATAGAAGGTTCAGCTTATAAGAGAGAACACGATATATATCAATTAAGTTAATACAACCACCGAGGTAATATCATCATACGGTAACACGCGCGGTAAGGTTACAACAATATTGGCACATCCACATAAAACCAATTAAGTGGCAAGGGATGGAATCCAAGTACATACACAAGCTTTTACGTAAATATAGAACCACATACGTACATATACCAATTAGCTAGCAAGCTCGATCTATCAGAAAAAGAACCCCTTACGAGCAGGCTTCCTTTTAGGATAATCCACAAACAGAGTCCCACCATACATTTTGGCAGCCTCATTGCAATTTATCACTCTCTCAGTCCTCTTCGCAGGTATGGGAGCATCATACGCTTGACGTTGTTGAACTACATAAGGTTGTTGGGGTTGGTACTGATGGTGAAATACCTGCTGTTGGGTTCTACTTGGAGGAGCAGTCGCTGGTGCTGATGGTGGAGGCCTGGAGTTACGCCCACCAAAGAAAATACCATCTATGAGAACAAACGTTTCTTCCCCAATCTTAACGAGGTTATCAGTTTTGTTCTTCGAATAATATGCCATTCTGGGCAGAAGCTATATGTAAAGAGTATCAAAAGGAAGTAGTAGTTGGTTTTGTGATGCTTTTGCTTTGGGGTGTATGAAGAGAGCCACATGCCTTTATATAGAAAACATGATGCATGTTTTGCGACAATTAATGTTGGTTTCAGAAAAAAAAAAGTTCTTTGTTACCCAAATGTATTCATTTGTTTGTGTTTGGAATAATCTTTTTAATTTATTCCTTTTGGATTACAACAGTTGCAACATTGCTTCAATTCTTTTCGATTTTCGTGATTCTGTGCTTATTAATATCATCATCTTTCCTTTTCTTGAACATCAAATATTTCTCGATTGAATTTATTATATATCATCCTTATGCAAAAATCTGTATAATCCATATCTTTTTAATCTAACATGTTATCATGTTAACTTCTATTTACTCGATATAGACACATCCTTATGCAACAATATGTAAAAACCATTAATATTAAAATGCCGTGATCTCTTAACAATCTTAACAATGGAACATAAGCGTGTTGTTGCTGAATTGAAATGTATAGAGTGCAGATAGCCTTTAAGCAAAAGGATTTTATTAAACACCAAAGTCCCGTGGGTGAGTGGCAATACAAAATACAACAGGCAAGGAAGCCTAATTAACCGCAACCAAAGAACACGTAACCACTCAGATTATAGTACGACAACAATATTGATCACCTAAACAAGATGTAACCTCAGACATTAGCTAAAAGTAAATCAATAGAGACTACCATTGAGGATAGAGAGGCCAAATGCCATATGTTGTGAGATAGCCTTTGATGTGGGAAATTTTAATGGCACCCTATCAACGTTAAATGATAGCCTATATTTTGATCATTTATGTATCATTTCTCTGTATAACTGTCTTTTCATATTATTATATAGTTACTTGTGAATTGTGATAGCTCTTTATATGGTTTTAAGACTTATTGTAAAAGTATATGTTGTTAGCCTTTTTCCGGTCATAGTTTATTTATGAAATATATAGAATTTCTTACTTTTTGGTAAAGTATAGGTTGCTTCCGATCTCAATATTTTTAACCGTATTATTTTTTGTTTTTTTTTCATTAAATTAACAATTTTTACTTTAATCACTTCTAATTTTATTTATTGCATACCATGTAATCTAAAAATCTTTATTTGTCAAATGAATTACTATTAAACGATCATATAATATTATAATACTAAATATTTCAATATATATTTACGTTAATTATTACAGTGTAGAGGTGAACAAAACCTGAACCGTAAACCGAAAAGCGAACCGTTATAATGTTGTTTTACATTTGTGTTCGATTTGTTATAAGCCTAAAAAATATGATTATAATCTATCGATTTAGCGGTTTTGAAACCACCCCAATTTGAAAATCACACCATAACTATTGTGGTTTATAAACCGAACCGAGTCACATAAAAGCCGAACCGCCACTTAAATACGCAAACCGCACCAAATACAAAAATCGAACGGTGCGATTTTAACAAAATGTTACTTCTTACTGGATATATATATATATATATATATATATATATATATATATATATATATATATATATATATATATATATATATATATATATATATATATATATAAATGATATTTATTGTGTGATTATAAGACCATTTTTTGACCATTGAATTAAATTCAGTGGCTTAGATAATGGTAACATTTCTGTAAATAAATTGAGAGAATAATTAAAAAAATTAAAAGAAAAATACGGATGAAAGGATATATATACGTAAAAAAATAATGCCTAAAAATTAGTAAACGATTAAGTTTTAAATATCAAAAACTACAATTACAGAAACACGATCGTCGCTTATTAACCATATTACAGTGTACAAATGTATTTTACTCTCGTTAATCTGATTAACCCTTATTTACTCACTGAAATATAAAATAAAATTTTATCACATAGAACAAATATAAATTTCTATTCATTAAAATATAAAATAAAATTTTGTCACATAGAACAAATACCAAATAATAAAATTTAAATACACTTGGAGTTACCAATATAGACAAAAAATTTCAAAAGTGAGGATTCATTTTGAAAATTAATCTAATTCTAAGGAGTTTTTATATAAATTTATAAAACTCTCCTTTTTAATTTGGGTGCTACTAAAAATACACCCTAGATACATTTTTAATAAAAGTCAAAACATTTTCATCCAATCATATTTGATTTTTATTAAATTTTTTGAAAGCCGCGAGATATCTCCAAGTGATCATATTTTAAGAGTTTTGAATCGTCATAGCTATAAATTCCTTTTCTTTTAAAACATTTTGTAACTTTCAGGAAAAGGATTTTCCTTCATAAACAAATTACAAAATATGAATTTAAGATTGATTAGAAAAATATTTAGATCAAACCAATTATAAGAACGGCTGTAACTTTATGGAAGCAATATTAAGAATATTTACATATTATTATTAAATAATAATAATATGTAAACATTATTAATTTTCTAAAAGAAGATTTTTAATATGGATATAAGATGTTATAATAATAAAAAAACAATTACGAAAATCAAAATACAATGATATCTAATCATCCAAATGGATATAAGGTGATACAAAATTATGACGTCTGTTGATTAAATAATTCGAAGCGCGCCGTATACATAGTTTCCCAAACTGATGCAGATTGACTTTTGTGGGCCTTCCAATATGCCGTGACGGGAGGCATTGGGTAATCTCCTTGTAAAAATACCGCCACATAATGACCGCCATTTACATTTGCCACTGTAATGCTTCGGTGATGTTGAAACTCTTCAGGCCCTCTCCAAAGAGGGAAACAAGTCATAGATTGTGCATGGCTCAAACAATGAACGATCACTCCAAATTTATTGGCAATTAGGTAACTTGTCAGAGGCATAATCATCCAGTATCGTGGAGGTGCGTCCGATTAAAAAAAACGCAATGACTCATGTAGCTCATTAAACCCGTCAGTAAAAACATTGCAGTATGAGTAATATTGACTGGATAACTCTTCTATCAACTGTTTTCGAATGTCGAGCCACTTATCTTCACCGTACCCAAGACAAACAGCTACGTCTCGAAACCCACGATTTCCATCACATACTACGTCTTGTATACCCGTGATGTAAGGATAAAATAAATCTGGAATACTGTTCATCATGAATGAATTATGGGTCATGGGTACATCATTCAAGTCTATCGAATAACTATGCCTCTCGGGTTCTCTGTTCAAATCCAACCATGGTCTCTCTGAAGCGGTTGAGCAGCTGTATCTACGAGGAGCTTCATTCGTAAATTCGACATTCTTTTTTGTTGTTTTTTCATGCTTGGCCGTCCACGAGTGTTTTTTTGAACCACGTGTTCTTTAATGGTAGTTGCACTCGGTTGAATAATCTCTTTTAGCTTTAAATCATTCAACCTTTGAAGCTCTCCTAGTATGATATCTAAAGCTTCATTAGAAACAAAACCTCGCAGTTTCGTGAAAGACAACAAATTGTGCTGATTATAGCGAAAAATTCTGCTTTTCTCAAAGCTTTCGCTAATGGACGTTACCTGTGACTGCACAATTTGATTAATCGATTTCACAAATTTATCGAGATTACAATTTGCGGAGTCTAAGTGTTTCTTTAATCTGGCATGTTGACTCTCAACTCTATTAGTTGTGTGATTTTCAAAGTTAAGAGATTGATCAACCCATGCAGATACAAACATTTCTTTATACTTGCTCAACCAAGTCTGTTCTATGTATTTCAAAACACCTAAGGAAAATAAAAAAAAATAACTACATAAATAAAATAAATATAAAGGCTATGATGTATAAATATTGTGAATAAGCTGAAATACCTGGATATTTTGCCAACACTGAATGAAGCCCTTTGTAGTTTTCCATATATGCTACCCATGTTGGAGAATTGACTAGTAACTTCCACTTTGACTTAAAAGAGTCCCAATTTGGAAAAACTTGTCTGCATGCATTAATGAGCGCCAACTCTCTATCTGTGATTATGACACGTGGATGCATAACGCCCATGCATAAATTCACCATCCCTGAATAAAAATACAACGAAATGTCAGAAATTATTAAAAAAATATTATATTAAAATCTATCAATAAAATATATATAATACATGGTTTTAGAAAAACAAATATCCAATTTACGTGAGTTTTAGAAGAAAAAAAATATATAATGAATTTAAGAAAAAAAACTATCTAAGATGGGTTTTGGAAAAAAGGCCGTAAGGTTTTACTTTTTTAAAATACTTTTATATCTTAAAAGAAAAACCCTAAAATGCAAAAGCCCTAATCATGGCTCATCGCAACCGCCTCCTAAATTCCCTCCCGCTTCTCTCTCTCTCTACAGAAGACCACCGATCTGCTCACGTCGTCCTCACTCGCGATCTCTCATACTCTCGACGGTAATCTCCTGGTAAAAATCGAACCGCCGATCTCTCCATACGATCGATATCACTTCCGGCCAACATTTGGGGGTTCGTTGTCTTTCTCTCTCGCGCTACCTCACTCTCACAGCACCGCCGGTATGTCTCTCTCACTCTCGATCTTTTTGTTTCCCTGTCTCTCTCTCTCTCTCTCTCTCTCTCGTGCTACCTATCTCTCTTTCTCTGAACATAGTCTGATTTAGGTTGGTTTGGTGGCTTGGAAAATGTAGCCGGAAACCCGTGGCCGGAGATGTAGCCGAAAGTGAGTGGATGGGAGATAGCCAGAAGTCAGTGGCCGGAGTTAACAGAAAATGTATACACTTACCGGATTTGTATTCCGATTAGCAGTTCATGTGTTGTAATTTTTGTGTTGTAATTTTTCTATAATTGTAAATATTAGTCTGTGTTAATATACATTAATTTTGGTTAAACAGAGTTAAATTCATTTACCTGTAATTTTAGTTTTCAAGAAATTGACTTAATCTTATTGGTGCTGGGGATTTACAGTTTCAAGAAAATTCTGTAAATGCTGATTCACCAACTTTTTCATAATTAAAATTAGACCTGGCAAACGTGTCGTGTCGTGTCAAAATATTAAACGGGTTGAAAGTGCTCGACCCTAACCCAACCCGTTTAATAATCGTGTCGTGTCAACCCGTTTATTTTCGTGTCGAGTTCGTGTCGAGTTTCGGGTTTGGGGTTTATACCTTGTAACTATATAATGTCACTTTCGAGTTAAAACACTAAGTATGTTGAAAGAATAGGAGTTTGAGGCGAAAAGGAAAACATGAAAAACTAGTAGTAGAAGCATTCACACTAAGTTTATAGAGCAACGTTAAAATATTAAGAGTCAGGGAGATGAATGACGAGGTTGCGAGGAGGTGAGAGAGGCGGAGTGAAACTGTGGAGTATGAATGAGAAAGTAGAAAATTGAAAATGAATTCATGACCTAGGTGGCTAAGCGACTTCCACATTATAAAACACGTCAATCAGGAGGTTTTCTTTTAAATGTGATATTGGTTTTTAACCTATACAATTTACATAAGAATTGAAAAACTTGAATATAAATAAACGGGTCATTTTCGAGTCATTTTCGAGTTGAAAGTTTCAACCCTGACCTTACCCGTTTAATTATCGTGTCGTGTCAACCCGTTTAATTAAATGGGTTGAAATCTCTTACCCAAACCCGTTTATATCGTGTCGAGTTCGTGTCGGGTTGTCGTGTCGTGTCAGGTTTTGCCACCTCTAATTAAAAGGGTAAGGTCATTTCACCCTAATTCTAATTAAAAGGGTAAGGTCGTTTTGACTAGTTTCTGGGATAAGAATAGTAGGATGAGATTTGACACTAATAAAACCATCATTTCACCCTAATTCTAGGGTGCGAATAACAACACCCCTTTCATGTGCGATGAATAGATGGGTTTGTAGCCAGGCTTGTAGATGTGGTCTCGATCTGACTTCGACTAAAAGAGGAAAAGGCGGAACTTAGAGGAATGAAACTGAAGATGTGAAGAATATGAAGGGCTGAAGTTGGAAGATGGAATTCTTATAAAGATAATTACAATGAATATCTCTCACTATTTCACATATTTTTGTCCATAACTATTACATTACAGAGTGAGCGCTTCTTTTTTTAGGGTTTCATGTGCTGAGTTTACGTATCCTAATCTCCGTTCTTGAGTCACTAAATTCTTGAGTATTTTATTGTTTTACAGTTCCTTCTTGTGTTAAACAATTTTTTGTTGTTCTTAAAAGGTTTTCCGTAAAGAGGAAATCTAAAATTTCGTATTTGTGTTTTTAATTTCAAATCGATCGGTTCGAGTTGTTTTAATTTGGATGTTTTGAAATTTAAGAGGGTATCAAAGCAGTAATCTGATTCTTGGATTATTTTCCGGTTTGTGTGAATAATTTTCTCACAAAACTTGCTAATACTTTTTTTTTTTAAATTCGTTTATTATGTATATAACCTTATAAAACTTGAAATTACATATATATTATTACAAAGCTTAAAAATCACATATATACCCAAACGATTAATTTAATAATAATTAATCTTTAAATATATATATATATATATATTTAAATTAGATTATATCTAAGTTACTAAAATAACCCTATGAAATCCTTCTATGATCGACAACTCCTTCACGTTTAAACAACTGATCACGACAAATTTGACTATGATCGCATATTCTATATCGAATAATAATAAATTATAACAACTAATATGTTTGGAAAATAATAAATTATAACAACTAATATGTTTGGAAGCAAGATGAAGGAGATGAGAATGATACAAACCCTATTATGCCCTTGCTTGGATAGGATTCCCTGCACAAAGAGTATAATTTTTTTGGTGCACCCTTTTTAATTTAAACCATTGATATAATAATTCAAGGGTTATAAATATGGTTCTATGGTTAGGTGATTTATTTTTGTTCTATATTGAACCTTCTTATATATATATATATATATATATATATATATATATATATATATATATATATATATATATATATATATATATATATATATATATATATATATATATATATATAGAGTTAGTATTAAATGAAATTTCTAATTACTGTACAAATGTAAGACATAACATAAGCCGTTAGATTCAATAAAAGAATGGTTGAGATCAAAATGGCAATTTTGTAAATAAACCATAAAAATTCAACGCGCGTGTTTTAAATTATATCGTTGAAGGGCAAAATAGTAGAAGGAAAAAACGAATTCAAAAGGAAACTGAGCATGTATCACGGGCACGATCACATCAAATCCAAACTTACACGGGCACGATCACAACCCTAAAAACCCCCCCAAAATCGCCGATCATTACTTACACCACCGTATTCTCAGAAATTAGGGTACAATCGCATACGAATAACTTCAAAGAGCCGAGGATTTCGAAGGGAAATATGTCAAAAAGAAGAACTAGCCACCGATTAAAGGAGAATACACAGTTCAAGTTCAAAAACACTATGGAAAATCCAATTACAGATGACGATTTCGATGATGACTTTGTTGAACCATTTCCAGGTAATGTTTACGTTATTACTTGTTTCACTAAGAAAATTGGACTTGTAATTAACCTCATTCTTTGATAAAAACGATGAAGTAATCAACGTCATTGTATAAGTAAAACCATTTCAATACACAATATGAAACTAGGGTTTCGAAAAAAAATATTAATGTGTTTAATTGTGCATTCTCAAAGAATTCCCCATAATTTTACATTCTCAGAGAATACCATACGATTTTGCACATGGCTTTGTAATTAAGTTGAGATAAACCTGCCAATATGTGGTGTATTCTCAGAGAATACAACACGATTTTGAAACAGTAAACATATCACATGTATAACAGGTTGTCTTTCTATATTTCTGTAGAAAATGTGTATTCTTTGTATATACTTGTGTATTCTCAGTGGTGTATCTCGATTTTGCACATGGTGTATTATCATAGAATACATCACGATTTTGAATCATTAAATTGTGATTTACCTGTCAATTAATGGTGTATTCTCAGAGAATACATCACGATTTTGAAAAATTAAACATATCACAGGTTGTCTTCCTGTAATACACTAAAATTCACTTAGAATCAAACAATTGCATTCTCTGAGAATGTAGTACAGCACATTCACATAAGGCATTATTGATAATGAGTCTTATTCTCAGAGAATACACTAATTCAGTTAGAATCAAACATCTGCATTCTCTGAGAATGTAGTACAGCACATTCACATAAGCTATTATTGTTAATGAGTGATATTCTCAGAGAATAAACTAAAAATGTCACAGTGAGAATACACATTTTCTACAAAAAATTGCATTCTCAGAGAATAAACTAAAATTCATTAAGAATCAAAAAAATTGCATTCTCTGATAATGTAGTACAGCACATTCACAGAAGGTATTATTTTTAATGAGTCTTAGTCCTATGCTACCTTAAAGTTACATTAACATATATTATTCACTGAGAATGCCTTGCAATTACATTTGTTTTCTCATATAATATGTTTATTACCATTGTAATATGAACTATTTTACCCTAATTTCAGGAAAAGAAGCAGCATCAACAAAGAAAAAAAGTGACAACATCAAAGAAAAAAGAAAAGTGATTGAAATTTCTAGCTCAAAGCCCAAAAGTAAGAAGGAAAACAAAAAAAAGAAGTCAAAGGAGAATAAGCAGAAGGGTAAAAGGGTTCTGAAAGAGAAAGAGAAAGAAAGAAAAAAAAGGAAAAGTTTGGAACATAAAGACGGAAAAGATAAACGAAGGACAAAATGGAAAATAGTAGAAGATGAAGATTCGGACAAAGAATTAGAAAGCAAGTATAGAAAACTTAAAACAAGAATGACACCCCTTAAATTTACAACAGCTATAAAGTCATTGTCTACAATGCAAAAAGAGGCTGTCAAGATAATGGGTCTAGGTAGTTTATTAGAAATAGACTTAGGAGAGTTACCAACAAATTTAACCTACTACCTTTTAGACAACTATGACCCAACATCAAATAGACTAGTGTTGGAGAATGGGGCACTAGAAATTACAAAAGACCTAATACATGACATTCTTGGAGTTGCAAAAGAAGGGGTGGATCTGAACACATTACCATCTTGTGACCCACAAGATAAGGTGTTCACGGACTGGAAAGCACAATTCCCTGAAAAAAGGTACTCAAACACCGCATATCTTGAGTTGATTACATCAACAAACATAGATAATCAACTATTCCGGTTGAACTTTTTATGTTTGTTTATCAACACGTTTGTGGAGTCGATGTTGATGGGTACAAGCCTTATCAAACCAATGGAAAAATTAGTCTTACTGTATGACTATTCAAAAATTGATTGGTGCGAGTACATAATGCAAAGCTTGAAATCAAGAAAAGAACTTTGGAAAAGGGATGAGCCTAACTCCTACTACACAGGCCCAATCAATGTTATATTGGTAAACCACATTATCTGCCATATGAATATATCATTTTCTGATAATGAAATAAAGTCATTCTCTGAGAATGACTCACTGAATTAAACAGTTTTGAGTAATTCTCTGAGAATGAGTCAGACACCATTCTCAGAAAAAAGATCTACAACATCATCTATACATTTACTAATATTATAATGTAACATAGTTATTAATTTGTATGCAGTTGGCATATGTGTTTGCCATAAACACATCAGGAATCGTGATGTTGAGAAAAAGAACACCATTCATTACACAAGTGACAACATTCAAATTAAGAGCAATTCAGAAATATGAGTTGAAAAACAACAAACTGGGAAAGGGTCAATTCATTCAAAGAGAAGTGGATGATGAAAGCACAGAAGAAACAAATGAAGAATATCAGGATGAAGAGGTAAAATATCTGTTTGTAATTCTCTGGTTACACATATATGCTCAGAGAATATGATGGAAAATACAGTCATTCTCTGAGCATAAGCACAATTTGATGGAAATTGGAAAAGGAATTTTCTTATAATACAGTCTGAATTTGTTTGATGGAAAATAGAAAAGGAATTTTCATATAATAAAGACTAAAATTGTTTTCAAACCTCTGTTTACACATATATGCTCAGAGAATATGATGGAAAATACAGTCATTCTCTGAGCATAACCACAATTTATGTCCTATGTAATTACATAATGTACAGGGTTTTACCATAAGTTTAATAGGTGTAAATGATTTCTCAGGGAATGGGGCTTCAAAATGGAATCTATAAAAAAATAAACATAGAAATTACAAAATAAAATACAAAATATTATGCATTATCAGATAATGTAATTAACAGTGGGATATATAAATGCATTCTAATATATTCTGCTGGAAAATAGATTCATTCTATGAGAATAATGAAATTGTGTGAAAAAAATAAGTATTTCAACATGTTTGTTCAACAAAATAGTCCAAATACATTAACTACTTCAACATGTTTCTTTATGGTACACACAGGGGTTTATTGCAGTACTTGGACATTCATATGTTAAAATTTTGAATGAGAAGCACACGATGGAGAAGATAATTACACAGGGACTGTTGAAATTTCCAAACAGCAAACCATTAAAAGATTGGAAAAGGAAGATAAGAAAAGAGTTCAAAATAGAAGACATGGAAGATAATGCTGATAAGAATGAAGACATTGTTTCAGAGGCTGCAACAGAAAGTAATGATGACGATGATGGGAATGCCAAAGGTAAAGCACTTGTATTGGTTGATGAGCCAGACATTCTAAACCAGGTGTCACCAGAAATGAAAGTGAGAGATGATAAGATTGATGATGAAGATGCTTACACAACTCCAGTTACAGAAAAGAATGAAGGGTGGGACACTTCAGAAAACTTATCAGCTACCCAATTCTTCAACCAACCAGGAGTGATGGATGAGGTTACACATCTAATGGAAAAGGCAACAGGAGCAACACCTGAAGAAACAGTCCATGAGAAGAAGAAAAATAAAAATGAAGAAGCTGTTGTGCCTTCCAAAGATGAAGATTATGTGATGAACATAGCTAAAAAACAAAAAGGGGGAACACAGCATGTCGAAAAAACTAAACGTATGCAAAAACCGGCACCAGCATTGTGCTCCCCTTACGTAGAAAGATTAACCTCATGCGACAAGGTGAAGGCTGAAGAGTTAAACTTGTACAAAGCAATTTTATCATCAAACAAAGATCAAGAGTAAGATACATAGCTTTCATTTATATAAAAATATGTTTTTTTACAAATTTAATAACAAATCTGTTTCATTTATACAGCGATTTCGTTTGGGAGATGGATGATGTGGAACAACTAACACTTGGACATGCATCATATTTTCAAGTTGATGTGCCCATACATTGGGCAATTATTGATTGTTAGGCTGCATATCTAAACATGCTGGAAAAATACAAATCTGCAGAGGCACCGGCACGTTTGTTCTTTCACACTCATATGATGGTAAGTAGTCAAATTATTTTCCAAAGATTAAGCAACATTACACCAAAATAACAACATTACATTCGGTGAAAATTGTGAATCAACAACTCATTCTCTGAGAATGAGATGTTGATTGTCATTCTCATAGAATACACATTGCTAAATGGAGGAATACTAATATATTTCAAATATTTTGCAGTCTGACCTGCTCTTAAATGAAACTAAACTTGAGTTTAATCGATTGGGAGACTTCATAGAAATGATGAACATGTACATCCCACATTGGGAAGTGAAAGCAAATTTGATAGATGTTGCATTGGTAAGAAAAACAAATCTGTATATATTCAGTATGTATTGATAAATTTATAAAAAATAAACTCTTAAAATTATGGTTTTGCAGGTTATTTTCCCAATTATTGATGGTGACAAATATTACATGGTATGTTTTGACTTAAAAGAAGGCAACTCTACAATTATTGATCATATCAAGAGGAAAGGAACAGTTGAGAGAATGTATGGGCCCGGACCTAGAATACTGGTATGTTTTCAATAATATATTCATTCTCGTTTGAGTTAAAAAATTCATAACATGATTAAATTTAAATGCAGCAAAAATTTTTCTGTCACTGGTTAGCAAGTGTGTACCACCCTCAACATATAAAGTTAATGGAAGATGAGGCTTCAATAATGAAAATGGAATGGCAAGTGAATAAACCAGGACCAAATTGTGGTGTTTATCTGATGAGACACATGGAGAGCTACAGAGGAGAGGTAGCAGGAAAATGGAAAACAGAATTGAATGGAAAACAAAGGAACGACGCAAGCTGCATAGGAAGACTAAGGTACAGATACATGTATAACCTGTTGACATCTGACTACAACCTGTACAGGGATGAGGTATTAACAATTGCATCCGAATATGCCAAAATGGATGTGTATAAAAAAGCAAAACTGGTTGATGAAAGAAAGGAAATTTTAAAAAAGAAAGTGGCTGATGAAGAATCCAAAGCTGCAAAAAAAAAAACAAAAGGAAAGAAGAAAATGGGATAGGATGAGGAGGTAGTTAAGACAATGGTTTTTGAGTATAAAACAATTGGTTCAAATTTTTTGTTAAGTATGCGTTGATTGAAACTCTTTACTATCTAGTTTTATATTTTTGGATTTGGTTGTTAAACAATTCATTCTATTAGAATGTGAACAGGTACTTTAAATGAATTATTACAGACTATCTTGTTACATATTATGATTGCGATCATATGTTTTTATTCTTAGAGAATGGGGAAAAATACACTCATTCTTAGAGAATAGGGAAGAACAATGCTTAACAGACACATTATATTTGAAAATACATAGTGTATTCTCTAAGAATGGATCAACAATTTCACGTAATTAACAAATACATAAAATATAATGTACAATATTTAGAAAATAACTTATATGCAAAAGAATAGGAATGTCGATAACATTTAACAAGACAACAAATTATGAATAAAAACAAGTATAAAAAGGCGTATACAATCCCATCCACACAAACATGCAGCTTTTGAGAAAGTAAACAGTGGAGTAATGAGCAGAATCTTCAAAATAATTGAACACGACAAGTAATGAAAAGAATACACTATATCCATTTAAAAAAAATTAATATACAATATAATTCACAGGAAACACAGACTATATTTTGGCTATAAAAGGAAGCAAGTTTATTCCAGTTTAACACACATCCCACAATCAAACACAAAATGACACTAACAATAGGTGATCGTGTTGAAGTGAAAGGGAAAGAGCCTCGCCTAATTGGCTCCTTCTATGCAGGTAGAATTCTGTCGTTCTCCTATGGAAGATACGAAGTTCAGTACGAGACACTGGTGAAAGACGACGGGTCACCATTGGTTGAAGTCATCCCTAAAAAGAGAATCAGACCATACCCACTGGAGGTGGTGGCTGAATTCAATTTAGGGGAAATTGTTGACGCCTGGTACCATGAAGGATGGTGGGTTGGCAGGTACATCCGACAAGAAAATGATCGGTATATAATACAGTTTGACCAAGGGAATGAGCTATATTCATTCCCTCGAAACAAACTCAGGCTTCACCAGGAATGTGCTTTCGATGAAATGACCACCCAATGGATGTACTATAAACGTTGAATAAATTATCATTTCTTCTGAACTATTAATGAATATGTACTATTATGTTATGAAATAAAAAATGTGTTGTTATACATATTCCTGTTAAGCGAGTATTCTCTAAGAATGGGTTATAAAAATTAGTAAAATCAAGCAAACATGTTAAACAAGAAACCATAATTCAATTTTAATATAAGTCATTCTCTGAGAATAGCATAAAAAATACAAAAAACCATGAAACAGAAAACAGTAAACACAAAATTAATTGCTACCAATTCTATGAGAATGGAATAATCAGAACTGTGGTTTACAGGAAACACTAAAACAAATAACAAATTGATTTCAATTCTCTGAGAATGCAATAAAAACATAATAACTACAATGGTTTTGGTTTATCAGGACAATTTCTTTTGTCATGATGAACCATTTTCTTGCAACAATTACACAATCTTTTTGGTTTTGAAGATGCTTCACCCAAAAGTTCAGATTTACTTTTCAGCCTTTTACCTCTTGTGCCAGATCCTTTATTTCTAATATCCGAAGGATTCTCAATTTCAACTTCATCAGGAAGTGAAACACCTAAAATCTTCTCATACTCCGCTTTCCTGCTCAAATCTCCTTGATTAGATAGACTTTCACAAAATGTAGCTTTAAGTTTCTTCTGTTCTTCAAGGTACTCACATAGCTTCACAGAATCTTTACTTAACACATTGACACAATGATCAACCATGGAAAATATGTCAATGGCTATCCGGTCAACATCGTCATCGGTGTGTGAAGTTTTGAACCGCCACCTCAATAATTCTGAAGGAATAACATCTTTGCACCATCGCCTACATATATACTGATTGGGAATTTCCTCATATTCACAAAACTTCATAACACAAAAAATGTGCCTGCATAACAACCCATACTGTTGAAACTTCATACACTCACATGACAAAATTTGATCCTTCTTTAAATGCTTCACCTGACAATAATTCAACAAAAAACCAATTAGATAAAGATGAAAATTACAAAATCAAATCATATGAATACAATATAAGTTAGCATACCTTATATGAAGAATCCTTATACAAAGAATCATAATGATATTCTTCAACGGTTGGGTTGTTATCTTCATTTAACACTTTCTTTAAAGTAACATTCTTCTTCTTCTCAAGGACATCGTAGTTCTCAACATCTTCATCCAAGTTGAAGCTCCTAATCAAACAAGTATTCTGAGATTGACACAACTCCTCCTGCACTTGGTAAAAGACTTTCCTTGTATACACTTTTGCAGCATGCCTTTCATACGGGAGACATGTCACCATTCTTGGATACTTTGAAGAAGAATTAAAATCAGCCAAGTTCTGGTTATGCCTTTGTCTCTCCATAAAAGAATCAAATGTCATCATAAAATTAATAAGATATGACCCGGAAAGTGTAGAATTTTGAAAAGACCAATTTTGACTTTCAGAAAATGAGGTTGTCCTCATTAACCCAGACATAGGAACATCCCTAAAGAACGCTGGTATCCAACACCTACGCATACCGTACATCTTCTTCAACCACTTGTTGTCAGATAGTTTAAACTGATTAATCATGGCTTGCCATCCATCTTCAAATTCTGAAGCATGTAACTTAGAATTCCAAATCAAAGCATTAAATCGATCCTTGAACTGTTTGTTATTAAAAACTTCTGCAGGGACCTGTAAAAAATTTAAAATATAAACATAGTTATTTCAATTAAAACATATAACATGTAAAACATTCTCTGAGAATGAGTCAGACATATCAAAGTTAACAAAACCATTCTCAGAGAATGGCAACTCATATGCTAAAAATAAAAACCCTCTGTAAACACCAAACCATATTTACTTTTTACAAAATTCTTTGAGAATGACATTAAAGTTCACAAAACCATTCTCAGAGAATGGCAACTCATATGCTAAAAATAAAAACCCCCTGTAAACACCAAACCAAATTTACTTTTTACAAAATTCTTTGAGAATGACATTAAAGTTCAAAACCATTCTCAGAGAATGGCAACTCATATCCTAAAAATAAAAACCGCCTGTAAACACCAAACCAAATTTACTTTTTACAAAATTCTTTGAGACTGACATTAAAGTTCAAAAAACATTCTCAGAGAATGGGTGATCATATGCTAAAAATAAAAACCCCCTGGAAACAGAAAACCAAAATTACTTTTTACAAAATTCTTTGAGAATGACATGAAAAAAAAATATTAAAAAACCTCACCTTATATCCCAACTTTGTAGTTATATGCCACATACATAACCGATGATGTGACTCAGGAAAAACTTGTTCAATTGCTTTTTTCATAGCTGGATCTTGATCAGACAACAAAATACTTGGATGTTTAAAAAACAATTTTCTGAAACATGTAAGTAACCATACATACGAATCCGTGTCCTCCCTACTAAGCAACCCCGCACCAAATGTGACACACTTTTTATGATTGTCTAACCCTGTGAATGGTACGAATACCATATGGTACCTATAAACAATAAAATAACACATCAGCACCACAATATTCAAATATAATATTCCCAAAGAATTATATAAATTACAATATCAAATCAGAAAATAAAACCAACACAATAACACACCAAAGAAGCTAACCTGTTTGTATCAAAAGTTGCATCGAATGAGACTACATTACCAAACTCCCGATAGTTGTATTTTGCAGTCTCATCGGCCCAAAACAATGCATTTAATTGCTTGTCTTCAACCCTATATTCAAATGAAAAGTTTGGAGAATATTTTACTCTATCCTCCATCAAATTCACAATCATTTGAGAATCACTACCCGCAATGAAACAATTAAGGTTGCGCATATAATTCTTGTAATCAATAGCCAAACCACCACGACTTGAACACCCACCTTGTATGCCAGTCATTAATCTATATGCCTTACCTCCTCCAACATTCTGTTTTGTCATGTTATAAACATAACTTTTCTGTGAAAAATCCAGTTCTCTACTAGCCCGTGATAGATGCATATTTGCTTTACTAATCAATCTATGGTTATGTATCTCAATAAAGTCATACACATAGTAACCTTGACCACCAGGTATGATCTTAAAAACAATGTGGGCCTTACATTCAGTTCTATGTAAATCTTTTCTTCTTTTAGTTTTCTTCATTTGAACATCCATAGTATCCACATTGCCAGTGTTTGGTTTCCCTTCCCGATTACATAATAAATGACGAGATGTAACCACATCATAAGTCGTCTTCTTAATAGAACCTTTCCTTATATCAAAACCTCCTTGAAATGCATATTCCTTATACATTGACACAGAAGCTTCTAATGAAGGATATTGAATTCCTTTTTTGGGCTTGATATGATCATCTGTTCTTGGTATCCAGTATGGTGTCCCACCAGGAGATACAAAATCATTACTAAAACCTGATTCTTCTTCATCTGAAAATTCTAAAACACAATGAAAACTACATTACAATTGATCCGTTATTGTCTGTTCTATATAATTTTTACTTACCAATTCTAGTAGAATGTAATCCTGTGTCAATATCCCCTGCAGGTATTGAAACATTTTCATATTCCTCCGTTCCTGCATTGATTTCATATGGTTCCTTCCTACTTGTTTCACCATGCTCCATCTGTTTCTCAAATAAACATCCAAACAAATAAACATCCAAATAAATAAACATCTGTAAAATACTTTTCCCACATTAAATAACCAAAATACAAATAAATAAATACATATACTCTCTAAGAATGAAAAGCCATATCGAATTAATAATCCAAAACATTATTATCCTTATTAAATATTTTTCAATACATCTTATTCTTAACCAAAAACTATAAAACTAGAAGGATCTAAAAGGACAATTCCTGCTATCATGATCAGCAATCTTATTACAAAATTTACAAAATCTCTTATAATGACTCCTAAAATCTTCCATATAACCATCATCATCAAAATACATGTCCCTTGAAAATTCCAATCTTACAATCATCAAAACGCATACGCCTATCCAAAAAGCCATATAATCCTGAAAACCAACATTCATTTAAAAAAATTATTAGTTAATTCTCTTATAATGTCAATAAACAACTAAAACACTTAACCATTCTCATAGAATACACATTGACTAGCATATACCATCACCATTCTCGTAGAATGCAGTTACACTAACATGTATATACATCATTCTCATAGAATGATCTACATCTCCTGTGTCGTAACAAGAAAATTCATTGGTTTACGTAATTCACATCAGAATTCAGAGCAATTATATAAAATAAATACATAATTGGCTATATTATATCAATCGCAAAACGGAAATATCTCAATTATTATCATTCGCACAACACGATTATCGAAATCAACAAGAATCGTAAACAAAATCCATACCTCTGTGAAATTCAATTGATTCTCTACGCAATGTTCAACTGGTGCTGTCAATATATAATCGCTTTGATCATACGACAACCGCAAATTCAGTATTTATCAACAAAGAATTGATTCTCGAATCAATTTACTTTTACAATTGATTCAGTTATCGATTTTGATTTGATTGCAATCTCATTAGCGGTTACGAACTATCTCATTAATTATAATTCATATTAATCTTATTTAATTAAGGAGACTCACGTAAAATACCGATCCTAACCTTCAACCTGGAAAGAACGTGATTCGGACGTACGATCGCACAATATTTGCTATCCGCATTTGAACCTACATCTATATCTATATATATATATATATATATATATATATATATATATATATATATATATATATATATATATATATATATATATATATATATATATATATATATATATATATATATATATATATATATATATATATATAGGGTTAGGTTCTATTGAAAACTCAAATATTCATGAGATCTTGAGAACTCATTCTGATTGGTTAGATCATAAAAGGCATGATAGTCATTTACCAAAAATCTCATTTAATTCTGATTTTTTTATTTTTGGCAACAAAATAACCATTCCTAAAATCAAGCCTATTAGATTTGAATTTTCAAATTTAAAAAAAAATCAAAATTTCGTTTTTTTAAAATCGGATTTTTTTGGAATTTGAAAAAAATAAAATTTTATTTTTTTAATTAGATTTTTGGAATTTAAAAGACATAATTTTTTATTTGCATGTGCATATATACATGTTCGCAGGTGTTTTTTTTTAATAGAATGCATATATGCATAATCAAATTTTTGAGTAGTGCATTTTTTTAGTAGAATGCATAAATACATATTTAACTTTTTACATTATATTTTCCAAGGATGCATACATGCACATTTAATAACATTTCGTAAATAACACACAAAAATATTCGTATTTCATAATATTCGGATATCATACTACCAATTTATTAGACACAATAATATACAACTGTTTTGAACGTTACATACAAAAAATATACAAAATACAACGATAATTCATGATATATTCATTTTTCAGTTTTCACCCCTTCAATTTGTTGGAAAAATTCTTCAAAATCTGCGAGAACGTTAATAAAAATTGATATAAATATATATTCAAAAACATTAAAATAAATACATACATGCATATACGCATATGAACAAATGCACATCTATTTATGTATATATGCAAAATATGCATACATGTGTACATGAACAAATTGATATACATATGCATATGTGCACATACGTTTAATACACATATGCATATATGTTTTTGCATATATACTCACATTTGAACAAACATATGCACATTTATATACATATACATACGTTATTGCACATATGCACATATGCATTTATGTCCATATGCACACATGCATTTGTGCACATGTATTCACATTTGAACAATAATCATAAATGCATATATATACACGGACTAAATATATGCACACACTTATACATCAACATATATAAACAGATGAAAAAGCACATATGCATCTAATTATCCACATTTATTCACATTTTAACAAACATATACGCATATGCACATACACACATATATCTATGTACATATGTATCTATGCATATATGCATGTATGCACATATACACATCTGAACATATCACATATGTGTACATGAAAATACGCACATATGCATACATGTATACATGAAGATATACACCTATATGCACATAAACAATATTAAAAATTGATAGCATTAAATAATATATTGCATACCACCTTGACAGTAAATTATAAAGACCACAGTTGATAAAAAAAACAGTAGAGTTTGGAAAAAAAAAAGGCCAAGATGCATACAACACATTAACCATTATAGAAATCTCAAGAAATAAATCACGAACCTTATGATGCGAGAATAAAAAATATAGGACATTCTTGTAGAATTCTTTCTGCAAATTAGAATCAATGAGAAATTAATGTTGTAATCAAATATACAAAAACTATGATTATGCACTCATAAAAAACAATCGTAATTAATGTTGCAAATGCACTAATGAATAAAAATAGAGTAATTAAATATACAAAACCTCCGATTATGATTTACAAAGTTTTATTACGAAGTCAATTTAGGCGGAAACAAGATGATCGGAAATTTCAATCGGCCGATAAAGATGGTTCTCATCAATCAATTAATTCTTTGATTTTTCAAAACGTCAAAGGCATTGAAATGCACAGATCTACCGTCTACTGACCTAAATTGAGAACAATCGTTAAACCGATCAAAATTTAAAACCTGGATCTACTCTAAATACAATCAAGGATCAAAGTTACGAACCATGTACTCCACAGAGATAAATGGATCGTTAACAACAACAAGTTCAATATCGTCTCTCTGCAAAGCTACTCTAGCCACCAATCGGCCGACTCTTCCAAAGCCTGCAAGTTAAATGTAAATTAAACCACACCAAATCGTCGCAGAAGAAGAACGGTAGAAATTAAACTGTATAAAAGTGTAAAGCGAAAAAGATCGGGTACCGTTGATTCCGACCTTGATCTTGGCTGAACAACGTCAAGGAAAATAAACAACAAATAAGATGAAAAATAGAGTATGTTAGATTTAACAGCGATAGCCTGACATGGCGACGAGGATGGCCTGAGAAGAAGACATTGTTTCAAATCGGGGGTGAAGAACCCTAGCGAGAAAGCGTAGAAAAAAAGGAAACCGAGAGAGATTGGGGAGAGACGGTTTTGAGATAATCACGGTGTTTCATATTTAGGAAGATCTGATTTATTTGCTTCTACCTAAATTGCCCCTAATCTCTTTTTTAAAATGTCAAATGTATCATTGAAATTAATCGTAATTACGAAACTGCCACCTTGCATCTTAACCATTGATTTTTTTGATCTAGTGGTTACAGAGGATTCTCAAGATCTCAGGAATTTTTGAGTTCTCAAAAGAACCTAACACACACACACACACTCTCTCTCTCTCTCTCTATATATATATATATATATATATATATATATATATATATATATATATATATATATATATATATATATATATATATATATATATATTCAAATGAGAACCATTAAACGATTGAGAACTAAAAGAACTAATCTAAACCACACATTATTTTGATCCAAGGGTTGTAGGGTTTGATTGTCTACAACGCGCTCACACTCGTTAACCTCCATATATATACAACCCTCTGATGAATTGCGTCAAGGGCCGAGATTGGTTCTCACGGTTTTCAATCTTTTAATGGTTCTCATTTGAACCCTTCCCTATATATATATATATATATATATATATATATATATATATATATATATATATATATATATATATATATATATATATATATATATATATATATATATAATAAAAAAAGAAAAATAAATATGAAAAGAGATGTAGTAAAATATAGTGTTAGTTAAATGGTTAGAACTATAAAGGTAAAGGGCCATTTTAAAACTAATTATATGTTTGGTGGGAGCCAATTCTTAAAACAACTTTACTCTTAATAATGAATTTAAAACAACCCTATTTTACAAATACTTTTGGATAGAGTCCTACTTTTACAGAAACGAAAAAAAAACTCTTGTTTTGGCTCTTTTATGTTGGAGCTTGATAAGCAACTTGGTTTTAATTTTGTCTGGGAACTAAACCATGGGACAATATCTTCGTCGATTAGTCTAGTTGGTTTACATACCACATCTTGTATGGTGCTGAGTTGGTGTGTGTGGCCACACCCTCCCTCCACGCAGTGTGGTTCTCTCTCTCTCTCTCTCTCATGTGGTACTTTTATATTAAAAAACTAGGTTATAACCCGTGTGTTACACGGTTCGATTTAAAAAAATAAAAACAAAAATTATCATATTTTGTCAAATTTATAGTTTAATCACTTATATTTTATTTATACTATTAATGTCACATTATCTTTGAACAGTTTGATGGTTACTAACACGTGTGCTACACGGATAATTGATAACTGATTAAAGCAATTTAAAAATAAAAATATATAGTATTTATTGATAAAGTTGCAAAAAATTGTTTCAATAGGATCCGTTAAAGAGAATGCCTGAAATCTTTAATTTTTTGAGTTCGGTCACCGATCACATTTTAGCATATTAAAAAACGGTAAGTTATTCATTGTTTGATGTGATGCTTCCGGTATCTATACATACTTTTATTTTTATTTTATAATTTATGTTTAGCAAGTTTCTTTATTCATTAAACAACCACAGGATGGTGAAAAAAAAAATAGAAAAATGACCCATCAAAATACTAAAAGTTATCAAATAACCATAATTCTTATACATAATAATAATAATGAAAATCTAATTAAACAACTACGGGCTGCTACTCCTGCAAATCTTTCCACTTCTAGTGAAATCTCGTTACACCATGTAAATGGTGGGTTGTGTTAAAAATACATTAAAAAAAATATTATTATACTTTTAAAAAATGAGTTTACAATATTCCCTCATAAATAACCCTAATTTATACATGGTTAGCTATGCACTTATATCTTTGAACGACACCACTTTGTTAAATAGCATTGTACTTTCGCTTCTTTTATAATCTTAGCATCCTAATACAAAGTCGCACACCCATATACACAACCATTTAGACACACGCACGATGTGAAATAGCATTGTACTTTCGCTTCTTTTATAATCTTAGCATCCTAATACCATTTCCTTTAAAATAAACAAAATAATGCTAGTGTTGCTTTAATGCCGCTCAATCCCCCACCTTCGATGTAGTAATGCTCTTGAATATTTACCCAAATAAATGCCTCCAATATTCCTGTAGTTATCTTGTTAGTATCTTCAAATGGTTTAAATTTCCATCACCGCACTAACTTTTACCTTCTGTCTTTATAGTCAATGATAACTACAATGGATTTAGCACCACATGAATATCAAAATGACCAAACCAGAAATCTGCAAAGTAAATTGAGAGAAAATTTAAAAACTTTTATTAGGTTTGAACCTTCAACACCTTTAAGAGACAAAAAGATCAAACCTAAAATCTATAGAAGTAAATAGGGAGAAAATGCACAGAAATTGTTACAATCACCACCACCAAATTTCTTTTATAGTCTCTGAATAAGTCCAGTTGCTATGATGCTGTTAGAGGAGCACCTGTTATCATGAAATTAAATATCTATACAAACTCAATGTTTATGGAAATAGAATTAATTGAAATTGATTATTACAACCTCTAATATTAGCAAGCTTTTGAAGATGTGATCGTTTATTTATCCAACATCCATAAAAACAAACTCACCTACAGTGATGATAATTCAGATGTAATTATATATTTTTATTACTAAAAATCGACTTTGTGAATCTAGGGATAATCCTAAACACCATAATGGTGTTTTGTGCATTCTTTGATTGCTTATTTCCGTAGTAATTTAAAATGGTTACTTTTCTTGTAGATGCTTCCGGTGAAGAATGATTTATGCCAACCAGATGATCCTTACCATATAGTACTTAATGAAGAATAAGTTAAAAAACACCACCCCACAAACCAGAGCATGATGAACAGGGGCAACTATTTCTCTATTTCTATTGGAGAGTTTTTATTGGTAAAGCACATATTTTATCTTCGGTTGGCGATGGTATTATATACATGTGCCATGACCTTAAAGTTTTTTGAAGCCCACAATTTGTTGCAACCCAAATCTGGAATTTAACTTATAAACATAACTGAAAGCTCTTCGTTATTGTGCATGAAAACTGCATTTTTAAGCACAAACACATTGATGAAATGTGTTCGAATGAACTTACAAGAGGATATACAGCTGCACAAAGAAACCCAATGGTGAGATATTTTAGAGCCAAACAGAATACCTTCCCTTGGCCTCTAAGCTTGACTCCCCCACTACTTAGATCTTGCAGACCTCAATGAAAATAAATACTTTAGATGAATTTTATATACATCAAAATCAAAACAAAAACACGACAAAAGAATTAAATATCAACTTACAAGTTGTTTGAGAATCAAGAATATAAAGGTTTCCATGATCAGGAAGAATATAAAGGTTTCCATGATCAGGAACCCATTTACAGGAAGAGAAGCCATTACAATACAATAAGCTCCACAATGTCTTAGTGCTATGAATTATCAAAACTATAATCACACTGGAAGTCCATAAGTAAAAATTTTATTAATTCGAACTAAGATATGATAACAATCATAATGAACACCATCACTATCACATTGATCCATCTATGCTAATTGATATGATAAGCATTTTTAATAAATACATAACTCAACAAAAAAACTGCAAATCTAAACAGAATATATCCCAACAGGAATTCAAACCATCTTTAACGGAATCACACTCCAACAATCCAAACTTCCAATCTTAACAATTAAGAAATCAACTCCTGTAACCATAAAGAAAACTAACCGCAACTTTGAAGAGTGAATAAACTCCAGGTGAATCGTCAAAGGGTTTGCAGACAACCTGCAACAAACACGAAAAAAAATCAATAGTCGTGACAGAGATTTATGGTTAAATCGAAATCTAAACCCAAAATTGAAAAATTTTAACATCTTAGAACTTAAAGTCGAAATCCAAACCTAAAACTGAAATTTTTTAAAAGCACAAGAAGAAAGGGATGAGAATAGAGATTAGTTTTGGGTTCCATTTCAGAAAACAGATTTATTACTACTGACCAGTAAAGAAAGGGGATGAAATCGATACACAAGTGTAAAAGAGGCGTGTGAGCGATTGTATACCCAAAGACTTGATAAGATAAATATTCAGATTTTTCAAAATTCAATACCATGGAAATTGAAGAGAAGAACGCCAGACATTTCAACTTCTTTGTCTTCTACAGTGCAAGGAACAACAAAACTTCTCCTTTTCGGTTTAGGAATTAATCGATTTGTAGAGAGATGGTGAGTAATTTGCAGATGAGGAGAGGTGTCGATATCTAGGATTCAAGTTGGGACTTCGGGGGCAATCATAACTAAAAACACAGAATAAGGAGAACATGAGCAAATTGATGGAAACAGACAACAAGAGAGATGGAATTGAAAGGTTGAATCGATCAATATTTATGGTTGGGTGATCTGATTTTAAAAAAGAAGATGAAATTGACAGCGAAATTTGAGAGAGATGGGAGTGATCAGTTGAACAAAAAATATGGCGTAAATTGAGGAGCGTAGAAGATAGGAGGAGGGTAAAAGATAGGTCGAAAATCTATACAATAGAGAAGCCGCAACAGGGAGGGGAGGCTAATGAAGATTGAAGGCGGTGAGGCCGACGGTTTCCCCTAATCTCGCAATTATTCAAACTCTCACTTGACTGCTTTCTATTTTATGGGATTTGATTGACCACATTAAAAACCGATTCAAGCATAAGCGGGATAAAAGATTTGTGACTTCATTTAGGCGGGAAATCAATAGATAAAGGTTCTAATAAGGTGACACCTGAAAAGATAGAAATATAAGAAGATGACATGTGACATCTAAAGCATTGTTTTATTATAGTAGATAGATTAAGAGTAGTTTGGGTATGGGTACCCCTTGAAAAGTGGTGTGGGGAGCCGGTGATTATGTTGGATTAATGAGGTGGCAGGGTGATTAATTGTGTAATAGATAACACTCTATAGCCTAAAGAATATAAACTTTCACTTTTCCAATTGACGAATAATATCCGAAAACGTTACTTCCTATCGCATTAATGCCAACAATATACCTGTAGCACCAAATCTTTAGGTTGGAATTATTATGGTGAGGATACTTTTGGCCGATCATGCATTGTCGGTTTAGATTCTTTCGCTACCAAAAGCCCACCCATTTATTGTATTCTAATGAAGATAAGATTTCAAATATACAGCAACAGGATGTTAACAATTCTTATTATCCAACAATAATTGAGATCCAGATAGAATATCATCCTCCAAAGGTCGATTTTTTAAGGAGAAGAGACACATGAAGTTCTTAAACATGTACCCACCCAGCAAGAAAACATTTTCCTAAAGCATGTAATGGGTAGATATCTATCCATCTACCAAAACGTGATTGTACCGTCGACTATTCGGCTGATGTGCAGCAGATGGAACAGCTAACTAAAAAACTAACGCTGTGTTCCCGAGTCTCATTTAACGAGAGAAAGGAAAAGAAATGGATGGAACTGAAAGGAAAAGATAAGTTTTTATGTTCCCGAGTTTTTAGTAACGGAAGGAAGTGGAAAGAAGAGAAAGGAATGGGAGGGTTAATATTCTTTCCTAACTTTCCTTCCGATTTGGAATGATTTGGAAGGAAAGAAAATTACTGGTAAAAATAACACTTAATTATAAACTTTCATTTCTCTTCCTTTCCACTCGGGAACACATAAAACGTTTCTTTCCTTTAATTTTTGTTTCGACTCAGGAACACGAAAATATAACTTTTATTTCTTTTCCTTTCCCTTCTTTTCTCTCATTCTTTTCTTTTCTTTTCTTTTCTCTCCATGTTAAAACTCGGGAACTAAGCGTAAAAAAGCTCATGTAACAGTGGGGCATCATAAACGCATGACAAAGTGGCCCATTTTCAAAAGGCCACAACGTTTTATCAAAGTGGAGTTACTGCGTTCATAAACAACCATTGGAGAGCTCGTGGGTCGT
>JAKNSD010000036.1:167342-197013 GCA_023525715.1 Cichorium intybus | reverse complement strand
AAACGATCGGAACTAAAAACGGACAACCGAGGCTCAAGATACAAAACGCGAAAATGGTAACAGAACGTTACACGGCCGTGTAACTTTTGGCCCGGCCGTGTATCTTGGCCGTGTAACTTGAAAATGTGGCCAAAAAAAAAAAAAAAAAAACTCCGTTTGTAACTTAAAAATCGTTTTTAAGTTACACGGCCGTGTAACTTTTGGCCGGCCGTGTAACTTGGCCGTGTAACTTGAAAATGTGGTAAAAAAAAAATTCTTTTGCCTAACAAGTGCGCCTCTAAAGAGACAAACCGATTTAGTTTTGATTTTATGGTATTTGTATGTTTAAGTTTTGTGTTTCATTTGATTTTTTTTAATAAAAGTGTTTGGATGTGTTCGAAATGTAAAACCACCTCCGGGTCCGCATTAGACCTTCCGCAAGCATCGAGGACGACGCTTACATTTAAGCTTGTGGAGGTATACGATGTCCGGTATCATCGCATTTTTTTATGTTATTTTTCTTTATATTCATTTGTTATTTCTTGCATTTTTTTCCTTAACTTTTGTGAACTCTTTTAATTGTTTAAAACATGCTACATCTTTATTTTCAATATTATAGTTGCTTATTTTCCTTGTATTCAAAAATATTTTCACATTGTGAAATTCTAGATTGAGTTTAAAAGACATTTTTTTGGTTAAATTTACTTAGCATACGCACGTATGAAGTGTTTATAAGATATCTATTTTAACCGAATCTATTTTTAGCAAGTACAACAATACAAAGTGCAGCTATCCCGTGAGAACTTCAATGTGTGCAATCGGCTTGGTTAATGTTACAGGTTTTGCCTTCGTAATCATATATTGGCCAACATATTTGTTCATAACACGTCAATTACCCGATATTCCCATTTTTGGTTTTTGACCATTTTGGTCATTTGTTTTAATTCAAAAAAAAATCTTTATATTTGTATTTTGAGTCCAATAAATGGTGAAATTCCAGAAATATTTTGTTTGGTTCTAAAAAAATGGTTTATTAAAAACAATTAATAAAAAAAATATATAATAAAAAAAAGAAAAAGAAAACCAAGAACCAAACATGTGTGTTTAAAGAAATTAAATTTCAAAAAAAAAATAGAATAAAGCGCATTGCTTGTTCAAAAGTCATCAAATGAAATATCTTACGATTTTTTTTTACAATTTTTTTCATATAGAGAATTGTTTTACTCATTTGAAAGAAAATCCAAAAAATAGAGTATTTATTTTCTTTTGTACTTGTATTCTATTTATCGAGTTGTAATTTCATTCTTGTACTTTAATTCCGAGAAAATCATTCTCTTAATTGACAAGTTATGACAAACGTGAACGGTAATGATAATTGAGGCAAAGTCATATTAACACGAGTCCAAGTACGATATCCGAGTGTAAACACCACCCTATTTCCATATGAGTGGCGGAAGACATTTGTGAGTCGCAATCAGCGAATTGTGTGCATATATGAGGAGAGCGAACAATTGTGAGCACTGACTTTGTACTATGTCGTCCTTGCTAAAGACAGTGAAAGTCGCGGTAGTGTTTTTATAATCGATATATGACGTGGCTATGCTATTGTTTAACATGTATTTGTTTCTTAGTATAATCTATTGTTTCACAATTGTGAGATTTTAGGCGAATACATGGACGATATGCTAACCATATAATTGCTAGTTGATGATGTTGACGCGATTTAACTCAAAAGGATTCACTTCTTTTTATTTCCTTCTTTTTACCCATTAGTCTAGTTCTTTCTTGTTTTCTTTGAGGACAAAGAAGAATTTAAGCTTGTGGATATTTGATAGGTGTATTAATATACACCTTTTATCACGTTTATTTACTTCATTTGACATCGTATTTCGCCAATAAAAGCTATGCTATATGCATGTTTTCGTACTAATGTGTTTATTCGGAGTAATACCATTTGTTTAGGTAAAATGGTATGTTTTGCAGGTATTTTGAGACTTGGAACATTAATTATATATCATTAGGAGGTTTGCACGTCAAATTTCAGAAGAAACGGATCATAAACGGAAGTGTTGTGAAATAAACGACCCGAAGACAAAACAGTGTGTTACACGACCGTGTAACTTTAGGCCTAGAAGTTACACGGCCGTGTAACTTTATTTTGCCACGTGGATGCCAAGTCAGCTCAGGAAGTTGTCTAGAAAGTGTTGCAGAATTACACGGCCGTGTAACTTGGCCGTGTAATATTACACGGCCGTGTAATTTTTGTACTAAAAGTTACACGGCCGTGTAACTTTAAAAAGTGGCCAGATTTACTTTTTCTCTCACTATTAGTTTTTTATTCCATCTTGTGCTGTCATTCTCTTGGTGGACGACCAGATCCAGATCCCATCTGGATTTGAGGCCATGTGATGAAGGAAGTGGGTCTTGGAATGATGATGTTTGCTTATGATCAAATTACCATTTTACCCTTGGCATCTAACTATAAATAGATTTGTTGGGTTAGCCTTAGAAACATCCAATCTTCCATTCTCTCCTGTAACAAACTCTAGATACATTGTTTGTGTTATTTGTGCAACTTCAAGTGTGGATTATCTTCATTTTGTAAGTTTGTTTCTCTTTTACTAGTCATGAGTGGCTAGTAACCTTATTTTCTGGTTTTGTATTAAGGATTATGATTGTGATTTAATATAAACTTTGATGTTTGATTTTATATCTTTCTAGTGATATGATTTTGAGGCTTAACAAGCGTTTGATTTTTATTTATTTCATATTGGCCATTTGATCTCAAATATAAATCAATCTAGTCATACAAATTATGAAATCCGTAATTGTTTTATAAAATGTTATTTGTGACAATCATCTTTAATTGGTGAAAAGCATATCTCATGTTTTGACGCTTCAACGCTTGTTTAGGAGTATTGAACATTGTTGGGAACATTCACATAAAACATAATGCAATCTTTCATTCAAATTCTACGATGGTTATGTACGAGCTTTCGGCATACACTTGACTAATCTAGATTTGATTAGTAAGATTAGTCTTAGTTAACGAGCTTCTCTTGACTAAGGTACATTAGGTGAATGGTGTATGTGCGAGCTTTCGGCATACACAAAGTGCCAATTTAGAAAGATTAAAGTTATAAAACATCATTCTTATTGTTATTTCCAATCATATGACTAAAAATACAAAACCAGAATTTGTCCCCAAATTATAAAATACAAAAGCAATTTTTCTATATTTTGTCTCAAGTCATTTATACAATCGTGTTCCAACTAAACATCAAAACCCCCCTTTTTGTTACTTTCTTTACAAGTTTAAATCTCGTGAAATCAAGGTATAATCCATTAGACCATCGCTCCCTGTGGATCGACCCTACTTGCCATTTATACTACATAGTTAGTATTTATATCAAGTAGTGTAATCACGAAATATTGGTAAATTAACAAATCATTCCAAAACCATATTTCAACTCTTTTATTTTGTTGGTTACGACACTCAACAAATTGGCGCCGTTGCCGGGGAGCACGGTATTACTAATATTTTATACCAAGATCTTCACATACAGGTACACCTCTAGAGAGCGAGTAAGAAGTTAAAAAAAAAAACAACCAAAACAAAAAGGGCCATGCGTCGAGCCAACGACGTTAAACAAGTGCGCTAACCGTGAGGCAACCCGGGGGTATTTTAGTCAATTTTTGAAAGTGTGAATTTTTGTGTTTTTATAATTTTTCTGTGTATAACTTTCAATTACCAACGTGTGGAAACGATCGGAACTAAAAACGGACAACCGAGGCTCAAGATACAAAACGCGAAAATGGTAACAGAACGTTACACGGCCGTGTAACTTTTGGCCCGGCCGTGTATCTTGGCCGTGTAACTTGAAAATGTGGCCAAAAAAAAAAAAAAAAAAACTCCGTTTGTAACTTAAAAATCGTTTTTTAAGTTACACGGCCGTGTAACTTTTGGCCCGGCCGTGTAACTTGGCCGTGTAACTTGAAAATGTGGTAAAAAAAAAATTCTTTTGCCTAACAAGTGCGCCTCTAAAGAGACAAACCGATTTAGTTTTGATTTTATGGTATTTGTATGTTTAAGTTTTGTGTTTCATTTGATTTTTTTTAATAAAGTGTTTGGATGTGTTCGAAATGTAAAACCACCTCCGGGTCCGCATTAGACCTTCCGCAAGCATCGAGGACGACGCTTACATTTAAGCTTGTGGAGGTATACGATGTCCGGTATCATCGCATTTTTTTTATGTTATTTTTCTTTATATTCATTTGTTATTTCTTGCATTTTTTTCCTTAACTTTTGTGAACTCTTTTAATTGTTAAAACATGCTACATCTTTATTTTCAATATTATAGTTGCTTATTTTCCTTGTATTCAAAAATATTTTCACATTGTGAAATTCTAGATTGAGTTAAAAGACATTTTTTTGGTTAAATTTACTTAGCATACGCACGTATGAAGTGTTTATAAGATATCTATTTTAACCGAATCTATTTTTAGCAAGTACAACAATACAAAGTGCAGCTATCCCGTGAGAACTTCAATGTGTGCAATCGGCTTGGTTAATGTTACAGGTTTTGCCTTCGTAATCATATATTGGCCAACATATTTGTTCATAACACGTCAATTACCCGATATTCCCATTTTTGGTTTTTGACCATTTTGGTCATTTGTTTTAATTCAAAAAAAAATCTTTATATTTGTATTTTGAGTCCAATAAATGGTGAAATTCCAGAAATATTTTGTTTGGTTCTAAAAAAATGGTTTATTAAAAACAATTAATAAAAAAAATATATAATAAAAAAAAGAAAAAGAAAACCAAGAACCAAACATGTGTGTTTAAAGAAATTAAATTTCAAAAAAAAAAATAGAATAAAGCGCATTGCTTGTTCAAAAGTCATCAAATGAAATATCTTACGATTTTTTTTACAATTTTTTTCATATAGAGAATTGTTTTACTCATTTGAAAGAAAATCCAAAAATAGAGTATTTATTTTCTTTTGTACTTGTATTCTATTTATCGAGTTGTAATTTCATTCTTGTACTTTAATTCCGAGAAAATCATTCTCTTAATTGACAAGTTATGACAAACGTGAACGGTATGATAATTGAGGCAAAGTCATATTAACACGAGTCCAAGTACGATATCCGAGTGTAAACACCACCCTATTTCCATATGAGTGGCGGAAGACATTTGTGAGTCGCAATCAGCGAATTGTGTGCATATATGAGGAGAGCGAACAATTGTGAGCACTGACTTTGTACTATGTCGTCCTTGCTAAAGACAGTGAAAGTCGCGGGTAGTGTTTTTATAATCGATATATGACGTGGCTATGCTATTGTTTAACATGTATTTGTTTCTTAGTATAATCTATTGTTTCACAATTGTGAGATTTTAGGCGAATACATGGACGATATGCTAACCATATAATTGCTAGTGATGATGTTGACGCGATTTAACTCAAAAGGATTCACTTCTTTTTATTTCCTTCTTTTTACCCATTAGTCTAGTTCTTTCTTGTTTTCTTTGAGGACAAAGAAGAATTTAAGCTTGTGGATATTTGATAGGTGTATTAATATACACCTTTTATCACGTTTATTTACTTCATTTGACATCGTATTTCGCCAATAAAAGCATGCTATATGCATGTTTTCGTACTAATGTGTTTATTTCGGAGTAATACCATTTGTTTAGGTAAAATGGTATGTTTTGCAGGTATTTTGAGACTTGGAACATTAATTATATATCATTAGGAGGTTGCACGTCAAATTTCAGAAGAAACGGATCATAAACGGAAGTGTTGTGAAATAAACGACCCGAAGACAAAACAGTGTGTTACACGACCGTGTAACTTTAGGCCTAGAAGTTACACGGCCGTGTAACTTTATTTTGCCACGTGGATGCCAAGTCAGCTCAGGAAGTTGTCTAGAAAGTGTTGCAGAATTACACGGCCGTGTAACTTGGCCGTGTAATATTACACGGCCGTGTAATTTTTGTACTAAAAGTTACACGGCCGTGTAACTTTAAAAAGTGGCCAGATTTACTTTTTCTCTCACTATTAGTTTTTTATTCCATCTTGTGCTGTCATTCTCTTGGTGGACGACCAGATCCAGATCCCATCTGGATTTGAGGCCATGTGATGAAGGAAGTGGGTCTTGGAATGATGATGTTTGCTTATGATCAAATTACCATTTTACCCTTGGCATCTAACTATAAATAGATTTGTTGGGTTAGCCTTAGAAACATCCAATCTTCCATTCTCTCCTGTAACAAACTCTAGATACATTGTTTGTGTTATTTGTGCAACTTCAAGTGTGGATTATCTTCATTTTGTAAGTTTGTTTCTCTTTTACTAGTCATGAGTGGCTAGTAACCTTATTTTCTGGTTTTGTATTAAGGATTATGATTGTGATTTAATATAAACTTTGATGTTTGATTTTATATCTTTCTAGTGATATGATTTTGAGGCTTAACAAGCGTTTGATTTTTATTTATTTCATATTGGCCATTTGATCTCAAATATAAATCAATCTAGTCATACAAATTATGAAATCCGTAATTGTTTTATAAAATGTTATTTGTGACAATCATCTTTAATTGGTGAAAAGCATATCTCATGTTTTGACGCTTCAACGCTTGTTTAGGAGTATTGAACATTGTTGGGAACATTCACATAAAACATAATGCAATCTTTCATTCAAATTCTACGATGGTTATGTACGAGCTTTCGGCATACACTTGACTAATCTAGATTTGATTAGTAAGATTAGTCTTAGTTAACGAGCTTCTCTTGACTAAGGTACATTAGGTGAATGGTGTATGTGCGAGCTTTCGGCATACACAAAGTGCCAATTTAGAAAGATTAAAGTTATAAAACATCATTCTTATTGTTATTTCCAATCATATGACTAAAAATACAAAACCAGAATTTGTCCCCAAATTATAAAATACAAAAGCAATTTTTCTATATTTTGTCTCAAGTCATTTATACAATCGTGTTCCAACTAAACATCAAAACCCCCCTTTTTGTTACTTTCTTTACAAGTTTAAATCTCGTGAAATCAAGGTATAATCCATTAGACCATCGCTCCCTGTGGATCGACCCTACTTGCCATTTATACTACATAGTTAGTATTTATATCAAGTAGTGTAATCACGAAATATTGGTAAATTAACAAATCATTCCAAAACCATATTTCAACTCTTTTATTTTGTTGGTTACGACACTCAACAAATTGGCGCCGTTGCCGGGGAGCACGGTATTACTAATATTTTATACCAAGATCTTCACATACAGGTACACCTCTAGAGAGCGAGTAAGAAGTTAAAAAAAAAACAACCAAAACAAAAAGGGCCATGCGTCGAGCCAACGACGTTAAACAAGTGCGCTAACCGTGAGGCAACCCGGGGGTATTTTAGTCAATTTTTGAAAGTGTGAATTTTTGTGTTTTTATAATTTTTCTGTGTATAACTTTCAATTACCAACGTGTGGAAACGATCGGAACTAAAAACGGACAACCGAGGCTCAAGATACAAAACGCGAAAATGGTAACAGAACGTTACACGGCCGTGTAACTTTTGGCCCGGCCGTGTATCTTGGCCGTGTAACTTGAAAATGTGGCCAAAAAAAAAAAAAAAAAAAACTCCGTTTGTAACTTAAAAATCGTTTTTAAGTTACACGGCCGTGTAACTTTTGGCCCGGCCGTGTAACTTGGCCGTGTAACTTGAAAATGTGGTAAAAAAAAAATTCTTTTGCCTAACAAGTGCGCCTCTAAAGAGACAAACCGATTTAGTTTTGATTTTATGGTATTTGTATGTTTAAGTTTTGTGTTTCATTTGATTTTTTTTAATAAAGTGTTTGGATGTGTTCGAAATGTAAAACCACCTCCGGGTCCGCATTAGACCTTCCGCAAGCATCGAGGACGACGCTTACATTTAAGCTTGTGGAGGTATACGATGTCCGGTATCATCGCATTTTTTTTATGTTATTTTTCTTTATATTCATTTGTTATTTCTTGCATTTTTTTCCTTAACTTTTGTGAACTCTTTTAATTGTTAAAACATGCTACATCTTTATTTTCAATATTATAGTTGCTTATTTTCCTTGTATTCAAAAATATTTTCACATTGTGAAATTCTAGATTGAGTTAAAAGACATTTTTTTGGTTAAATTTACTTAGCATACGCACGTATGAAGTGTTTATAAGATATCTATTTTAACCGAATCTATTTTTAGCAAGTACAACAATACAAAGTGCAGCTATCCCGTGAGAACTTCAATGTGTGCAATCGGCTTGGTTAATGTTACAGGTTTTGCCTTCGTAATCATATATTGGCCAACATATTTGTTCATAACACGTCAATTACCCGATATTCCCATTTTTGGTTTTTGACCATTTTGGTCATTTGTTTTAATTCAAAAAAAAATCTTTATATTTGTATTTTGAGTCCAATAAATGGTGAAATTCCAGAAATATTTTGTTTGGTTCTAAAAAAATGGTTTATTAAAAACAATTAATAAAAAAAATATATAATAAAAAAAAGAAAAAGAAAACCAAGAACCAAACATGTGTGTTTAAAGAAATTAAATTTCAAAAAAAAAATAGAATAAAGCGCATTGCTTGTTCAAAAGTCATCAAATGAAATATCTTACGATTTTTTTTACAATTTTTTTCATATAGAGAATTGTTTTACTCATTTGAAAGAAAATCCAAAAATAGAGTATTTATTTTCTTTTGTACTTGTATTCTATTTATCGAGTTGTAATTTCATTCTTGTACTTTAATTCCGAGAAAATCATTCTCTTAATTGACAAGTTATGACAAACGTGAACGGTATGATAATTGAGGCAAAGTCATATTAACACGAGTCCAAGTACGATATCCGAGTGTAAACACCACCCTATTTCCATATGAGTGGCGGAAGACATTTGTGAGTCGCAATCAGCGAATTGTGTGCATATATGAGGAGAGCGAACAATTGTGAGCACTGACTTTGTACTATGTCGTCCTTGCTAAAGACAGTGAAAGTCGCGGTAGTGTTTTTATAATCGATATATGACGTGGCTATGCTATTGTTTAACATGTATTTGTTTCTTAGTATAATCTATTGTTTCACAATTGTGAGATTTTAGGCGAATACATGGACGATATGCTAACCATATAATTGCTAGTGATGATGTTGACGCGATTTAACTCAAAAGGATTCACTTCTTTTTATTTCCTTCTTTTTACCCATTAGTCTAGTTCTTTCTTGTTTTCTTTGAGGACAAAGAAGAATTTAAGCTTGTGGATATTTGATAGGTGTATTAATATACACCTTTTATCACGTTTATTTACTTCATTTGACATCGTATTTCGCCAATAAAAGCATGCTATATGCATGTTTTCGTACTAATGTGTTTATTTCGGAGTAATACCATTTGTTTAGGTAAAATGGTATGTTTTGCAGGTATTTTGAGACTTGGAACATTAATTATATATCATTAGGAGGTTGCACGTCAAATTTCAGAAGAAACGGATCATAAACGGAAGTGTTGTGAAATAAACGACCCGAAGACAAAACAGTGTGTTACACGACCGTGTAACTTTAGGCCTAGAAGTTACACGGCCGTGTAACTTTATTTTGCCACGTGGATGCCAAGTCAGCTCAGGAAGTTGTCTAGAAAGTGTTGCAGAATTACACGGCCGTGTAACTTGGCCGTGTAATATTACACGGCCGTGTAATTTTTGTACTAAAAGTTACACGGCCGTGTAACTTTAAAAAGTGGCCAGATTTACTTTTTCTCTCACTATTAGTTTTTTATTCCATCTTGTGCTGTCATTCTCTTGGTGGACGACCAGATCCAGATCCCATCTGGATTTGAGGCCATGTGATGAAGGAAGTGGGTCTTGGAATGATGATGTTTGCTTATGATCAAATTACCATTTTACCCTTGGCATCTAACTATAAATAGATTTGTTGGGTTAGCCTTAGAAACATCCAATCTTCCATTCTCTCCTGTAACAAACTCTAGATACATTGTTTGTGTTATTTGTGCAACTTCAAGTGTGGATTATCTTCATTTTGTAAGTTTGTTTCTCTTTTACTAGTCATGAGTGGCTAGTAACCTTATTTTCTGGTTTTGTATTAAGGATTATGATTGTGATTTAATATAAACTTTGATGTTTGATTTTATATCTTTCTAGTGATATGATTTTGAGGCTTAACAAGCGTTTGATTTTTATTTATTTCATATTGGCCATTTGATCTCAAATATAAATCAATCTAGTCATACAAATTATGAAATCCGTAATTGTTTTATAAAATGTTATTTGTGACAATCATCTTTAATTGGTGAAAAGCATATCTCATGTTTTGACGCTTCAACGCTTGTTTAGGAGTATTGAACATTGTTGGGAACATTCACATAAAACATAATGCAATCTTTCATTCAAATTCTACGATGGTTATGTACGAGCTTTCGGCATACACTTGACTAATCTAGATTTGATTAGTAAGATTAGTCTTAGTTAACGAGCTTCTCTTGACTAAGGTACATTAGGTGAATGGTGTATGTGCGAGCTTTCGGCATACACAAAGTGCCAATTTAGAAAGATTAAAGTTATAAAACATCATTCTTATTGTTATTTCCAATCATATGACTAAAAATACAAAACCAGAATTTGTCCCCAAATTATAAAATACAAAAGCAATTTTTCTATATTTTGTCTCAAGTCATTTATACAATCGTGTTCCAACTAAACATCAAAACCCCCCTTTTTGTTACTTTCTTTACAAGTTTAAATCTCGTGAAATCAAGGTATAATCCATTAGACCATCGCTCCCTGTGGATCGACCCTACTTGCCATTTATACTACATAGTTAGTATTTATATCAAGTAGTGTAATCACGAAATATTGGTAAATTAACAAATCATTCCAAAACCATATTTCAACTCTTTTATTTTGTTGGTTACGACACTCAACAAATTGGCGCCGTTGCCGGGGAGCACGGTATTACTAATATTTTATACCAAGATCTTCACATACAGGTACACCTCTAGAGAGCGAGTAAGAAGTTAAAAAAAAAACAACCAAAACAAAAAGGGCCATGCGTCGAGCCAACGACGTTAAACAAGTGCGCTAACCGTGAGGCAACCCGGGGGTATTTTAGTCAATTTTTGAAAGTGTGAATTTTTGTGTTTTTATAATTTTTCTGTGTATAACTTTCAATTACCAACGTGTGGAAACGATCGGAACTAAAAACGGACAACCGAGGCTCAAGATACAAAACGCGAAAATGGTAACAGAACGTTACACGGCCGTGTAACTTTTGGCCCGGCCGTGTATCTTGGCCGTGTAACTTGAAAATGTGGCCAAAAAAAAAAAAAAAAAAAACTCCGTTTGTAACTTAAAAATCGTTTTTAAGTTACACGGCCGTGTAACTTTTGGCCCGGCCGTGTAACTTGGCCGTGTAACTTGAAAATGTGGTAAAAAAAAAATTCTTTTGCCTAACAAGTGCGCCTCTAAAGAGACAAACCGATTTAGTTTTGATTTTATGGTATTTGTATGTTTAAGTTTTGTGTTTCATTTGATTTTTTTTAATAAAGTGTTTGGATGTGTTCGAAATGTAAAACCACCTCCGGGTCCGCATTAGACCTTCCGCAAGCATCGAGGACGACGCTTACATTTAAGCTTGTGGAGGTATACGATGTCCGGTATCATCGCATTTTTTTTATGTTATTTTTCTTTATATTCATTTGTTATTTCTTGCATTTTTTTCCTTAACTTTTGTGAACTCTTTTAATTGTTAAAACATGCTACATCTTTATTTTCAATATTATAGTTGCTTATTTTCCTTGTATTCAAAAATATTTTCACATTGTGAAATTCTAGATTGAGTTAAAAGACATTTTTTTGGTTAAATTTACTTAGCATACGCACGTATGAAGTGTTTATAAGATATCTATTTTAACCGAATCTATTTTTAGCAAGTACAACAATACAAAGTGCAGCTATCCCGTGAGAACTTCAATGTGTGCAATCGGCTTGGTTAATGTTACAGGTTTTGCCTTCGTAATCATATATTGGCCAACATATTTGTTCATAACACGTCAATTACCCGATATTCCCATTTTTGGTTTTTGACCATTTTGGTCATTTGTTTTAATTCAAAAAAAAATCTTTATATTTGTATTTTGAGTCCAATAAATGGTGAAATTCCAGAAATATTTTGTTTGGTTCTAAAAAAATGGTTTATTAAAAACAATTAATAAAAAAAATATATAATAAAAAAAAGAAAAAGAAAACCAAGAACCAAACATGTGTGTTTAAAGAAATTAAATTTCAAAAAAAAAATAGAATAAAGCGCATTGCTTGTTCAAAAGTCATCAAATGAAATATCTTACGATTTTTTTTACAATTTTTTTCATATAGAGAATTGTTTTACTCATTTGAAAGAAAATCCAAAAATAGAGTATTTATTTTCTTTTGTACTTGTATTCTATTTATCGAGTTGTAATTTCATTCTTGTACTTTAATTCCGAGAAAATCATTCTCTTAATTGACAAGTTATGACAAACGTGAACGGTATGATAATTGAGGCAAAGTCATATTAACACGAGTCCAAGTACGATATCCGAGTGTAAACACCACCCTATTTCCATATGAGTGGCGGAAGACATTTGTGAGTCGCAATCAGCGAATTGTGTGCATATATGAGGAGAGCGAACAATTGTGAGCACTGACTTTGTACTATGTCGTCCTTGCTAAAGACAGTGAAAGTCGCGGTAGTGTTTTTATAATCGATATATGACGTGGCTATGCTATTGTTTAACATGTATTTGTTTCTTAGTATAATCTATTGTTTCACAATTGTGAGATTTTAGGCGAATACATGGACGATATGCTAACCATATAATTGCTAGTGATGATGTTGACGCGATTTAACTCAAAAGGATTCACTTCTTTTTATTTCCTTCTTTTTACCCATTAGTCTAGTTCTTTCTTGTTTTCTTTGAGGACAAAGAAGAATTTAAGCTTGTGGATATTTGATAGGTGTATTAATATACACCTTTTATCACGTTTATTTACTTCATTTGACATCGTATTTCGCCAATAAAAGCATGCTATATGCATGTTTTCGTACTAATGTGTTTATTTCGGAGTAATACCATTTGTTTAGGTAAAATGGTATGTTTTGCAGGTATTTTGAGACTTGGAACATTAATTATATATCATTAGGAGGTTGCACGTCAAATTTCAGAAGAAACGGATCATAAACGGAAGTGTTGTGAAATAAACGACCCGAAGACAAAACAGTGTGTTACACGACCGTGTAACTTTAGGCCTAGAAGTTACACGGCCGTGTAACTTTATTTTGCCACGTGGATGCCAAGTCAGCTCAGGAAGTTGTCTAGAAAGTGTTGCAGAATTACACGGCCGTGTAACTTGGCCGTGTAATATTACACGGCCGTGTAATTTTTGTACTAAAAGTTACACGGCCGTGTAACTTTAAAAAGTGGCCAGATTTACTTTTTCTCTCACTATTAGTTTTTTATTCCATCTTGTGCTGTCATTCTCTTGGTGGACGACCAGATCCAGATCCCATCTGGATTTGAGGCCATGTGATGAAGGAAGTGGGTCTTGGAATGATGATGTTTGCTTATGATCAAATTACCATTTTACCCTTGGCATCTAACTATAAATAGATTTGTTGGGTTAGCCTTAGAAACATCCAATCTTCCATTCTCTCCTGTAACAAACTCTAGATACATTGTTTGTGTTATTTGTGCAACTTCAAGTGTGGATTATCTTCATTTTGTAAGTTTGTTTCTCTTTTACTAGTCATGAGTGGCTAGTAACCTTATTTTCTGGTTTTGTATTAAGGATTATGATTGTGATTTAATATAAACTTTGATGTTTGATTTTATATCTTTCTAGTGATATGATTTTGAGGCTTAACAAGCGTTTGATTTTTATTTATTTCATATTGGCCATTTGATCTCAAATATAAATCAATCTAGTCATACAAATTATGAAATCCGTAATTGTTTTATAAAATGTTATTTGTGACAATCATCTTTAATTGGTGAAAAGCATATCTCATGTTTTGACGCTTCAACGCTTGTTTAGGAGTATTGAACATTGTTGGGAACATTCACATAAAACATAATGCAATCTTTCATTCAAATTCTACGATGGTTATGTACGAGCTTTCGGCATACACTTGACTAATCTAGATTTGATTAGTAAGATTAGTCTTAGTTAACGAGCTTCTCTTGACTAAGGTACATTAGGTGAATGGTGTATGTGCGAGCTTTCGGCATACACAAAGTGCCAATTTAGAAAGATTAAAGTTATAAAACATCATTCTTATTGTTATTTCCAATCATATGACTAAAAATACAAAACCAGAATTTGTCCCCAAATTATAAAATACAAAAGCAATTTTTCTATATTTTGTCTCAAGTCATTTATACAATCGTGTTCCAACTAAACATCAAAACCCCCCTTTTTGTTACTTTCTTTACAAGTTTAAATCTCGTGAAATCAAGGTATAATCCATTAGACCATCGCTCCCTGTGGATCGACCCTACTTGCCATTTATACTACATAGTTAGTATTTATATCAAGTAGTGTAATCACGAAATATTGGTAAATTAACAAATCATTCCAAAACCATATTTCAACTCTTTTATTTTGTTGGTTACGACACTCAACAAATTGGCGCCGTTGCCGGGGAGCACGGTATTACTAATATTTTATACCAAGATCTTCACATACAGGTACACCTCTAGAGAGCGAGTAAGAAGTTAAAAAAAAAACAACCAAAACAAAAAGGGCCATGCGTCGAGCCAACGACGTTAAACAAGTGCGCTAACCGTGAGGCAACCCGGGGGTATTTTAGTCAATTTTTGAAAGTGTGAATTTTTGTGTTTTTATAATTTTTCTGTGTATAACTTTCAATTACCAACGTGTGGAAACGATCGGAACTAAAAACGGACAACCGAGGCTCAAGATACAAAACGCGAAAATGGTAACAGAACGTTACACGGCCGTGTAACTTTTGGCCCGGCCGTGTATCTTGGCCGTGTAACTTGAAAATGTGGCCAAAAAAAAAAAAAAAAAAAACTCCGTTTGTAACTTAAAAATCGTTTTTTAAGTTACACGGCCGTGTAACTTTTGGCCCGGCCGTGTAACTTGGCCGTGTAACTTGAAAATGTGGTAAAAAAAAAATTCTTTTGCCTAACAAGTGCGCCTCTAAAGAGACAAACCGATTTAGTTTTGATTTTATGGTATTTGTATGTTTAAGTTTTGTGTTTCATTTGATTTTTTTTAATAAAGTGTTTGGATGTGTTCGAAATGTAAAACCACCTCCGGGTCCGCATTAGACCTTCCGCAAGCATCGAGGACGACGCTTACATTTAAGCTTGTGGAGGTATACGATGTCCGGTATCATCGCATTTTTTTTATGTTATTTTTCTTTATATTCATTTGTTATTTCTTGCATTTTTTTCCTTAACTTTTGTGAACTCTTTTAATTGTTAAAACATGCTACATCTTTATTTTCAATATTATAGTTGCTTATTTTCCTTGTATTCAAAAATATTTTCACATTGTGAAATTCTAGATTGAGTTAAAAGACATTTTTTTGGTTAAATTTACTTAGCATACGCACGTATGAAGTGTTTATAAGATATCTATTTTAACCGAATCTATTTTTAGCAAGTACAACAATACAAAGTGCAGCTATCCCGTGAGAACTTCAATGTGTGCAATCGGCTTGGTTAATGTTACAGGTTTTGCCTTCGTAATCATATATTGGCCAACATATTTGTTCATAACACGTCAATTACCCGATATTCCCATTTTTGGTTTTTGACCATTTTGGTCATTTGTTTTAATTCAAAAAAAAATCTTTATATTTGTATTTTGAGTCCAATAAATGGTGAAATTCCAGAAATATTTTGTTTGGTTCTAAAAAAATGGTTTATTAAAAACAATTAATAAAAAAAATATATAATAAAAAAAAGAAAAAGAAAACCAAGAACCAAACATGTGTGTTTAAAGAAATTAAATTTCAAAAAAAAAATAGAATAAAGCGCATTGCTTGTTCAAAAGTCATCAAATGAAATATCTTACGATTTTTTTTACAATTTTTTTCATATAGAGAATTGTTTTACTCATTTGAAAGAAAATCCAAAAATAGAGTATTTATTTTCTTTTGTACTTGTATTCTATTTATCGAGTTGTAATTTCATTCTTGTACTTTAATTCCGAGAAAATCATTCTCTTAATTGACAAGTTATGACAAACGTGAACGGTATGATAATTGAGGCAAAGTCATATTAACACGAGTCCAAGTACGATATCCGAGTGTAAACACCACCCTATTTCCATATGAGTGGCGGAAGACATTTGTGAGTCGCAATCAGCGAATTGTGTGCATATATGAGGAGAGCGAACAATTGTGAGCACTGACTTTGTACTATGTCGTCCTTGCTAAAGACAGTGAAAGTCGCGGTAGTGTTTTTATAATCGATATATGACGTGGCTATGCTATTGTTTAACATGTATTTGTTTCTTAGTATAATCTATTGTTTCACAATTGTGAGATTTTAGGCGAATACATGGACGATATGCTAACCATATAATTGCTAGTGATGATGTTGACGCGATTTAACTCAAAAGGATTCACTTCTTTTTATTTCCTTCTTTTTACCCATTAGTCTAGTTCTTTCTTGTTTTCTTTGAGGACAAAGAAGAATTTAAGCTTGTGGATATTTGATAGGTGTATTAATATACACCTTTTATCACGTTTATTTACTTCATTTGACATCGTATTTCGCCAATAAAAGCATGCTATATGCATGTTTTCGTACTAATGTGTTTATTTCGGAGTAATACCATTTGTTTAGGTAAAATGGTATGTTTTGCAGGTATTTTGAGACTTGGAACATTAATTATATATCATTAGGAGGTTGCACGTCAAATTTCAGAAGAAACGGATCATAAACGGAAGTGTTGTGAAATAAACGACCCGAAGACAAAACAGTGTGTTACACGACCGTGTAACTTTAGGCCTAGAAGTTACACGGCCGTGTAACTTTATTTTGCCACGTGGATGCCAAGTCAGCTCAGGAAGTTGTCTAGAAAGTGTTGCAGAATTACACGGCCGTGTAACTTGGCCGTGTAATATTACACGGCCGTGTAATTTTTGTACTAAAAGTTACACGGCCGTGTAACTTTAAAAAGTGGCCAGATTTACTTTTTCTCTCACTATTAGTTTTTTATTCCATCTTGTGCTGTCATTCTCTTGGTGGACGACCAGATCCAGATCCCATCTGGATTTGAGGCCATGTGATGAAGGAAGTGGGTCTTGGAATGATGATGTTTGCTTATGATCAAATTACCATTTTACCCTTGGCATCTAACTATAAATAGATTTGTTGGGTTAGCCTTAGAAACATCCAATCTTCCATTCTCTCCTGTAACAAACTCTAGATACATTGTTTGTGTTATTTGTGCAACTTCAAGTGTGGATTATCTTCATTTTGTAAGTTTGTTTCTCTTTTACTAGTCATGAGTGGCTAGTAACCTTATTTTCTGGTTTTGTATTAAGGATTATGATTGTGATTTAATATAAACTTTGATGTTTGATTTTATATCTTTCTAGTGATATGATTTTGAGGCTTAACAAGCGTTTGATTTTTATTTATTTCATATTGGCCATTTGATCTCAAATATAAATCAATCTAGTCATACAAATTATGAAATCCGTAATTGTTTTATAAAATGTTATTTGTGACAATCATCTTTAATTGGTGAAAAGCATATCTCATGTTTTGACGCTTCAACGCTTGTTTAGGAGTATTGAACATTGTTGGGAACATTCACATAAAACATAATGCAATCTTTCATTCAAATTCTACGATGGTTATGTACGAGCTTTCGGCATACACTTGACTAATCTAGATTTGATTAGTAAGATTAGTCTTAGTTAACGAGCTTCTCTTGACTAAGGTACATTAGGTGAATGGTGTATGTGCGAGCTTTCGGCATACACAAAGTGCCAATTTAGAAAGATTAAAGTTATAAAACATCATTCTTATTGTTATTTCCAATCATATGACTAAAAATACAAAACCAGAATTTGTCCCCAAATTATAAAATACAAAAGCAATTTTTCTATATTTTGTCTCAAGTCATTTATACAATCGTGTTCCAACTAAACATCAAAACCCCCCTTTTTGTTACTTTCTTTACAAGTTTAAATCTCGTGAAATCAAGGTATAATCCATTAGACCATCGCTCCCTGTGGATCGACCCTACTTGCCATTTATACTACATAGTTAGTATTTATATCAAGTAGTGTAATCACGAAATATTGGTAAATTAACAAATCATTCCAAAACCATATTTCAACTCTTTTATTTTGTTGGTTACGACACTCAACAAATTGGCGCCGTTGCCGGGGAGCACGGTATTACTAATATTTTATACCAAGATCTTCACATACAGGTACACCTCTAGAGAGCGAGTAAGAAGTTAAAAAAAAAACAACCAAAACAAAAAGGGCCATGCGTCGAGCCAACGACGTTAAACAAGTGCGCTAACCGTGAGGCAACCCGGGGGTATTTTAGTCAATTTTTGAAAGTGTGAATTTTTGTGTTTTTATAATTTTTCTGTGTATAACTTTCAATTACCAACGTGTGGAAACGATCGGAACTAAAAACGGACAACCGAGGCTCAAGATACAAAACGCGAAAATGGTAACAGAACGTTACACGGCCGTGTAACTTTTGGCCCGGCCGTGTATCTTGGCCGTGTAACTTGAAAATGTGGCCAAAAAAAAAAAAAAAAAACTCCGTTTGTAACTTAAAAATCGTTTTTAAGTTACACGGCCGTGTAACTTTTGGCCCGGCCGTGTAACTTGGCCGTGTAACTTGAAAATGTGGTAAAAAAAAAATTCTTTTGCCTAACAAGTGCGCCTCTAAAGAGACAAACCGATTTAGTTTTGATTTTATGGTATTTGTATGTTTAAGTTTTGTGTTTCATTTGATTTTTTTTAATAAAGTGTTTGGATGTGTTCGAAATGTAAAACCACCTCCGGGTCCGCATTAGACCTTCCGCAAGCATCGAGGACGACGCTTACATTTAAGCTTGTGGAGGTATACGATGTCCGGTATCATCGCATTTTTTTTATGTTATTTTTCTTTATATTCATTTGTTATTTCTTGCATTTTTTTCCTTAACTTTTGTGAACTCTTTTAATTGTTAAAACATGCTACATCTTTATTTTCAATATTATAGTTGCTTATTTTCCTTGTATTCAAAAATATTTTCACATTGTGAAATTCTAGATTGAGTTAAAAGACATTTTTTTGGTTAAATTTACTTAGCATACGCACGTATGAAGTGTTTATAAGATATCTATTTTAACCGAATCTATTTTTAGCAAGTACAACAATACAAAGTGCAGCTATCCCGTGAGAACTTCAATGTGTGCAATCGGCTTGGTTAATGTTACAGGTTTTGCCTTCGTAATCATATATTGGCCAACATATTTGTTCATAACACGTCAATTACCCGATATTCCCATTTTTGGTTTTTGACCATTTTGGTCATTTGTTTTAATTCAAAAAAAAATCTTTATATTTGTATTTTGAGTCCAATAAATGGTGAAATTCCAGAAATATTTTGTTTGGTTCTAAAAAAATGGTTTATTAAAAACAATTAATAAAAAAAATATATAATAAAAAAAAGAAAAAGAAAACCAAGAACCAAACATGTGTGTTTAAAGAAATTAAATTTCAAAAAAAAAAATAGAATAAAGCGCATTGCTTGTTCAAAAGTCATCAAATGAAATATCTTACGATTTTTTTTACAATTTTTTTCATATAGAGAATTGTTTTACTCATTTGAAAGAAAATCCAAAAATAGAGTATTTATTTTCTTTTGTACTTGTATTCTATTTATCGAGTTGTAATTTCATTCTTGTACTTTAATTCCGAGAAAATCATTCTCTTAATTGACAAGTTATGACAAACGTGAACGGTATGATAATTGAGGCAAAGTCATATTAACACGAGTCCAAGTACGATATCCGAGTGTAAACACCACCCTATTTCCATATGAGTGGCGGAAGACATTTGTGAGTCGCAATCAGCGAATTGTGTGCATATATGAGGAGAGCGAACAATTGTGAGCACTGACTTTGTACTATGTCGTCCTTGCTAAAGACAGTGAAAGTCGCGGTAGTGTTTTTATAATCGATATATGACGTGGCTATGCTATTGTTTAACATGTATTTGTTTCTTAGTATAATCTATTGTTTCACAATTGTGAGATTTTAGGCGAATACATGGACGATATGCTAACCATATAATTGCTAGTGATGATGTTGACGCGATTTAACTCAAAAGGATTCACTTCTTTTTATTTCCTTCTTTTTACCCATTAGTCTAGTTCTTTCTTGTTTTCTTTGAGGACAAAGAAGAATTTAAGCTTGTGGATATTTGATAGGTGTATTAATATACACCTTTTATCACGTTTATTTACTTCATTTGACATCGTATTTCGCCAATAAAAGCATGCTATATGCATGTTTTCGTACTAATGTGTTTATTTCGGAGTAATACCATTTGTTTAGGTAAAATGGTATGTTTTGCAGGTATTTTGAGACTTGGAACATTAATTATATATCATTAAGAGGTTGCACGTCAAATTTCAGAAGAAACGGATCACAAACGGAAGAGTTGTGAAATAAACGACCCGAAGACAAAACAGTGTGTTACACGACCGTGTAACTTTAGGCCTAGAAGTTACACGGCCGTGTAACTTTATTTTGCCACGTGGATGCCAAGTCAGCTCAGGAAGTTGTCTAGAAAGTGTTGCAGAATTACACGGCCGTGTAACTTGGCCGTGTAATATTACACGGCCGTGTAATTTTTGTACTAAAAGTTACACGGCCGTGTAACTTTAAAAAGTGGCCAGATTTACTTTTTCTTCCACTATTAGTTTTTTATTCCATCTTGTGCTGTCATTCTCTTGGTGGACGACCAGATCCAGATCCCATCTGGATTTGAGGCCATGTGATGAAGGAAGTGGGTCTTGGAATGATGATGTTTGCTTATGATCAAATTACCATTTTACCCTTGGCATCTAACTATAAATAGATTTGTTGGGTTAGCCTTAGAAACATCCAATCTTCCATTCTCTCCTGTAACAAACTCTAGATACATTGTTTGTGTTATTTGTGCAACTTCAAGTGTGGATTATCTTCATTTTGTAAGTTTGTTTCTCTTTTACTAGTCATGAGTGGCTAGTAACCTTATTTTCTGGTTTTGTATTAAGGATTATGATTGTGATTTAATATAAAGTTTGATGTTTGATTTTATATCTTTCTAGTGATATGATTTTGAGGCTTAACAAGCGTTTGATTTTTATTTATTTCATATTGGTCATTTGATCTCAAATATAAATCAATCTAGTCATACAAATTATGAAATCCATAATTGTTTTATAAAATGTTATTTGTGACAATCATCTTTAATTGGTGAAAATCATATCTCATGTTTTGACGCTTCAACGCTTGTTTAGGAGTATTGAACATTGTTGGGAACATTCACATAAAACATAATGCAATCTTTCATTCAAATTCTACGATGGTGTATGTACGAGCTTTCGGCATACACTTGACTAATCTAGATTTGATTAGTAAGATTAGTCTTAGTTAACGAGCTTCTCTTGACTAAGGTACATTAGGTGAATGGTGTATGTGCGAGCTTTCGGCATACACAAAGTGCCAATTTAGAAAGATTAAAGTTATAAAACATCATTCTTATTGTTATTTCCAATCATATGACTAAAAATACAAAACCAGAATTTGTCCCCAAATTATAAAATACAAAAGCAATTTTTCTATATTTTGTCTCAAGTCATTTATACAATCGTGTTCCAACTAAACATCAAAACCCCCCTTTTTGTTACTTTCTTTACAAGTTTAAATCTCGTGAAATCAAGGTATAATCCATTAGACCATCGCTCCCTGTGGATCGACCCTACTTGCCATTTATACTACATAGTTAGTATTTATATAGAGTAGTGTAATCACGAAATATTGGTAAATTAACAAATCATTCCAAAACCATATTTCAACTCTTTTATTTTGTTGTTTTACGACACTCAACAAATTGGCGCCGTTGCCGGGGAGCACGGTATTACTAATATTTTATACCAAGATCTTCACATACAGGTACACCTCTAGAGAGCGAGTAAGAAGTTAAAAAAAAACAACCAAAACAAAAAGGGCCATGCGTCGAGCCAACGACGTTAAACAAGTGCGCTAACCGGGAGGCAACCCGGGGGTATTTTAGTTAATTTTTGAAAGTGTGAATTTTTGTGTTTTTATAATTTTTCTGTGTATAACTTTCAATTACCAACGTGTGGAAACGATCGGAACTAAAAACGGACAACCGAGGCTCAAGATACAAAACGCGAAAATGGTAACAGAACGTTACACGGCCGTATAACTTTTGGCCCGGCCGTGTATCTTGGCCGTGTAACTTGAAAATGTAGCCAAAAAAAAAAAAAAAAAAAACTCCGTTTGTAACTTAAAAATCGTTTTTAAGTTACACGGCCGTGTAACTTTTGGCCCGGCCGTGTAACTTGGCCGTGTAACTTGAAAATGTGGTAAAAAAAAAAAAAACTTAAAAAAAAAAAAAAATCTTTTGCCTAACAAGTGCGCCTCTAAAGAGACAAACCGATTTAGTTTTGATTTTATGGTATTTGTATGTTTAAGTTTTGTGTTTCATTTGATTTTTTTTAATAAAGTGTTTGGATGTGTTCGAAATGCAAAACCACCTCCGGGTCCGCATTAGACCTTCCGCAAGCATCGAGGACGACGCTTACATTTAAGCTTGTGGAGGTATACGATGTCCGGTATCATCGCATTTTTTTATGTTATTTTTCTTTATATTCATTTGTTATTTCTTGCATTTTTTTCCTTAACTTTTGTGAACTCTTTTAATTGTTAAAACATGCTACATCTTTATTTTCAATATTATAGTTGCTTATTTTCCTTGTATTCAAAAATATTTTCACATTGTGAAATTCTAGATTGAGTTAAAAGACATTTTTTTGGTTAAATTTACTTAGCATACGCACGTATGAAGTGTTTATAAGATATCTATTTTAACCGAATCTATTTTTAGCAAGTACAACAATACAAAGTGCAGCTATCCCGTGAGAACTTCAATGTGTGCAATCGGCTTGGTTAATGTTACAGGTTTTGCCTTCGTAATCATATATTGGCCAACACATTTGTTCATAACACGTCAATTACCCGATATTCCCATTTTTGGTTTTTGACCATTTTGGTCATTTGTTTTAATTCAAAAAAAAATCTTTATATTTGTATTTTGAGTCCAATAAATGGTGAAATTCCAGAAATATTTTGTTTGGTTCTAAAAAATGGTTTATTAAAAACAATTAATAAAAAAATATATAATAAAAAAAAAGAAAAAGAAAACCAAGAACCAAACATGTGTGTTTAAAGAAATTAAATTTCAAAAAAAAAATAGAATAAAGCACATTGCTTGTTCAAAAGTCATCAAATGAAATATCTTACGATTTTTTTTACAATTTTTTTCATATAGAGAATTGTTTTACTCATTTGAAAGAAAATCCAAAAATAGAGTATTTATTTTCTTTTGTACTTGTATTCTATTTATCGAGTTGTAATTTCATTCTTGTACTTTAATTCCGGGAAAATCATTCTCTTAATTGACAAGTTATGACAAACGTGAACGGTATGATAATTGAGGCAAAGTCATATTAACACGAGTCCAAGTACGATATCCGAGTGTAAACACCACCCTATTTCCATATGAGTGGCGGAAGATATTTGTAAGTCGCAATCAGCGAATTGTGTGCATATATGAGGAGAGCGAACAATTGTGAGCACTGACTTTGTATTGTGTCGTCCTTGCTAAAGACAGTGAAAGTCACGGTAGTGTTTTTATAATCGATATATGACGTGGCTATGCTATTGTTTAACATGTATTTGTTTCTTAGTATAATCTATTGTTTCACAATTGTGAGATTTTAGGCGAATACATGGACGATATGCTAACCATATAATTGCTAGTGATGATGTTGACGCGATTTAACTCAAAAGGATTCACTTCTTTTTATTTCCTTCTTTTTACCCATTAGTCTAGTTCTTTCTTGTTTTCTTTGAGGACAAAGAAGAATTTAAGCTTGTGGATATTTGATATGTGTATTAATATACACCTTTTATCACGTTTATTTACTTCATTTGACATCGTATTTCGCCAATAAAAGCATGCTATATGCATGTTTTCGTACTAATGTGTTTATTTCGGAGTAATACCATTTGTTTAGGTAAAATGGTATGTTTTGTAGGTATTTTGAGACTTGGAACATTAATTATATATCATTAGGAGGTTGCACGTCAAATTTCAGAAGAAACGGATCACAAACGGAAGAGTTGTGAAATAAACGACCCGAAGACAAAACAGTGTGTTACACGACCGTGTAACTTTAGGCCTAGAAGTTACACGGCCGTGTAACTTTATTTTGCCACGTGGATGCCAAGTCAGCTCAGGAAGTTGTCTAGAAAGTGTTGCAGAATTACACGGCCGTGTAACTTGGCCGTGTAATATTACACGGCCGTGTAATTTTTGTACTAAAAGTTACACGGCCGTGTAACTTTAAAAAGTGGCCAGATTTACTTTTTCTCCCACTATTAGTTTTTTATTCCATCTTGTGCTGTCATTCTCTTGGTGGACGACCAGATCCAGATCCCATCTGGATTTGAGGCCATGTGATGAAGGAAGTGGGTATTGGAATGATGATGTTTGCTTATGATCAAATTACCATTTTACCCTTGGCATCTAACTATAAATAGATTTGTTGGGTTAGCCTTAGAAACATCCAATCTTCCATTCTCTCCTGTAACAAACTCTAGATACATTGTTTGTGTTATTTGTGCAACTTCAAGTGTGGATTATCTTCATTTTGTAAGTTTGTTTCTCTTTTACTAGTCATGAGTGGCTAGTAACCTTATTTTCTGGTTTTGTATTAAGGATTATGATTGTGATTTAATATAAAGTTTGATGTTTGATTTTATATATTTCTAGTGATATGATTTTGAGGCTTAACAAGCGTTTGATTTTTATTTATTTCATATTGGCCATTTGATCTCAAATATAAATCAATCTAGTCATACAAATTATGAAATCCGTAATTGTTTTATAAAATGTTATTTGTGACAATCATCTTTAATTGGTGAAAATCATATCTCATGTTTTGACGCTTCAACGCTTGTTTAGGAGTATTGAACATTGTTGGGAACATTCACATAAAACATAATGCAATCTTTCATTCAAATTCTACGATGGTGTATGTACGAGCTTTCGGCATACACTTGACTAATCTAGATTTGATTAGTAAGATTAGTCTTAGTTAACGAGCTTCTCTTGACTAAGGTACATTAGGTGAATGGTGTATGTGCGAGCTTTCGGCATACACAAAGTGCCAATTTAGAAAGATTAAAGTTATAAAACATCATTCTTATTGTTATTTCCAATCATATGACTAAAAATACAAAACCAGAATTTGTCCCCAAATTATAAAATACAAAAGCAATTTTTCTATACTTTGTCTCAAGTCATTTATACAATCGTGTTCCAACTAAACATCAAAACCCCCCTTTTTGTTACTTTCTTTACAAGTTTAAATCTCGTGAAATCAAGGTATAATCCATTAGACCATCGCTCCCTGTGGATCGACCCTACTTGCCATTTATACTACATAGTTAGTATTTATATCAAGTAGTGTAATCACGAAATATTGGTAAATTAACAAATCATTCCAAAACCATATTTCAACTCTTTTATTTTGTTGGTTACGACACTCAACAAATTGGCGTCGTTGCCGGGGAGCACGGTATTACTAATATTTTATACTAAGATCTTCACATACAGGTACACCTCTAGAGAGCGAGTAAGAAGTTAAAAAAAACAACCAAAACAAAAAGGGCCATGCGTCGAGCCAACGACGTTAAACAAGTGCGCTAACCGGGAGGCAACCCGGGGGTATTTTAGTCAATTTTTAAAAGTGTGAATTTTTGTGTTTTTATAATTTTTCTGTGTATAACTTTCAATTACCAACGTGTGGAAACGATCGGAACTAAAAACGGACAACCGAGGCTCAAGATACAAAACGCGAAAATGGTAACAGAACGTTACACGGCCGTGTAACTTTTGGGCCGGCCGTGTATCTTGGCCGTGTAACTTGAAAATGTGGCCCAAAAAAAAAAAAAAAAAAAAAAAAAAAAACTCCGTTTGTAACTTAAAAATCGTTTTTAAGTTACACGGCCGTGTAACTTTTGGCCCGGCCGTGTAACTTGGCCGTGTAACTTGAAAATGTGGTAAAAAAAATCTTTTGCCTAACAAGTGCGCCTCTAAAGAGACAAACCGATTTAGTTTTGATTTTATGGTATTTGTATGTTTAAGATTTGTGTTTCATTTGATTTTTTTTAATAAAGTGTTTGGATGTGTTCGAAATGCAAAACCACCTTCGGGTCCGCATTAGACCTTCCGCAAGCATCGAGGACGACGCTTACATTTAAGCTTGTGGAGGTATACGATGTCCGGTATCATCGCATTTTTTTATGTTATTTTTCTTTATATTCATTTGTTATTTCTTGCATTTTTTTTCCTTAACTTTTGTGAACTCTTTTAATTGTTAAAACATGCTACATCTTTATTTTCAATATTATAGTTGCTTATTTTCCTTGTATTCAAAAATATTTTCACATTGTGAAATTCTAGATTGAGTTAAAAGACATTTTTTTGGTTAAATTTACTTAGCATACGCACGTATGAAGTGTTTATAAGATATCTATTTTAACCGAATCTATTTTTAGCAAGTACAACAATACAAAGTGCAGCTATCCCGTGAGAACTTCAATGTGTGCAATCGGCTTGGTTAATGTTACAGGTTTTGCCTTCGTAATCATATATTGGCCAACACATTTGTTCATAACACGTCAATTACCCGATATTCCCATTTTTGGTTTTTGACCATTTTGGTCATTTGTTTTAATTCAAAAAAAAATCTTTATATTTGTATTTTGAGTCCAATAAATGGTGAAATTCCAGAAATATTTTGTTTGGTTCTAAAAAAATGGTTTATTAAAAACAATTAATAAAAAAATATATAATAAAAAAAAGAAAAAGAAAACCAAGAACCAAACATGTGTGTTTAAAGAAATAAAATTTCAAAAAAAAAAAAATAGAATAAAGCACATTGCTTGTTCAAAAGTCATCAAATGAAATATCTTACAATTTTTTTTACAAATTTTTTCATATAGAGAATTGTTTTACTCATTTGAAAGAAAATCCAAAAATAGAGTATTTATTTTCTTTTGTACTTGTATTCTATTTATCGAGTTGTAATTTCATTCTTGTACTTTAATTCCGGGAAAATCATTCTCTTAATTGACAAGTTATGACAAACGTGAACGGTATGATAATTGAGGCAAAGTCATATTAACACGAGTCCAAGTACGATATCCGAGTGTAAACACCACCCTATTTCCATATGAGTGGCGGAAGACATTTGTGAGTCGCAATCAGCGAATTGTGTGCATATATGAGGAGAGCGAACAATTGTGAGCACTGACTTTGTATTGTGTCGTCCTTGCTAAAGACAGTGAAAGTCGCGGTAGTGTTTTTATAATCGATATATGACGTGGCTATGCTATTGTTTAACATGTATTTGTTTCTTAGTATAATCTATTGTTTCACAATTGTGAGATTTTAGGCGAATACATGGACGATATGCTAACCATATAATTGCTAGTGATGATGTTGACGCGATTTAACTCAAAAGGATTCACTTCTTTTTATTTCCTTCTTTTTACCCATTAGTCTAGTTCTTTCTTGTTTTCTTTGAGGACAAAGAAGAATTTAAGCTTGTGGATATTTGATATGTGTATTAATATACACCTTTTATCACGTTTATTTACTTCATTTGACATCGTATTTCGCCAATAAAAGCATGCTATATGCATGTTTTCGTACTAATGTGTTTATTTCGGAGTAATACCATTTGTTTAGGTAAAATGGTATGTTTTGCAGGTATTTTGGGACTTGGAACATTAATTATATATCATTAGGAGGTTGCACGTCAAATTTCAGAAGAAACGGATCACAAACGGAAGAGTTGTGAAATAAACGACCCGAAGACAAAACAGTGTGTTACACGACCGTGTAACTTTAGGCCTAGAAGTTACACGGCCGTGTAACTTTATTTTGCCACGTGGATGCCAAGTCAGCTCAGGAAGTTGTCTAGAAAGTGTTGCAGAATTACACGGCCGTGTAACTTGGCCGTGTAATATTACACGGCCGTGTAATTTTTGTACTAAAAGTTACACGGCCGTGTAACTTTAAAAAGTGGCCAGATTTACTTTTTCTCCCACTATTAGTTTTTTATTCCATCTTGTGCTGTCATTCTCTTGGTGGACGACCAGATCCAGATCCCATCTGGATTTGAGGCCATGTGATGAAGGAAGTGGGTCTTGGAATGATGATGTTTGCTTATGATCAAATTACCATTTTACCCTTGGCATCTAACTATAAATAGATTTGTTGGGTTAGCCTTAGAAACATCCAATCTTCCATTCTCTCCTGTAACAAACTCTAGATACATTGTTTGTGTTATTTGTGCAACTTCAAGTGTGGATTATCTTCATTTTGTAAGTTTGTTTCTCTTTTACTAGTCATGAGTGGCTAGTAACCTTATTTTCTGGTTTTGTATTAAGGATTATGATTGTGATTTAATATAAAGTTTGATGTTTGATTTTATATCTTTCTAGTGATATGATTTTGAGGCTTAACAAGCGTTTGATTTTTATTTATTTCATATTGGCCATTTGATCTCAAATATAAATCAATCTAGTCATACAAATTATGAAATCCATAATTGTTTTATAAAATGTTATTTGTGACAATCATCTTTAATTGGTGAAAATCATATCTCATGTTTTGACGCTTCAACGCTTGTTTAGGAGTATTGAACATTGTTGGAAACATTCACATAAAACATAATGCAATCTTTCATTCAAATTCTACGATGGTGTATGTACGAGCTTTCGGCATACACTTGACTAATCTAGATTTGATTAGTAAGATTAGTCTTAGTTAACGAACTTCTCTTGACTAAGGTACATTAGGTGAATGGTGTATGTGCGAGCTTTCGGCATACACAAAGTACCAATTTAGAAAGATTAAAGTTATAAAACATCATTCTTATTGTTATTTCCAATCATATGACTAAAAATACAAAACCAGAATTTGTCCCCAAATTATAAAATACAAAAGCAATTTTTCTATATTTTGTCTCAAGTCATTTATACAATCGTGTTCCAACTAAACATCAAACCCCCCCTTTTTGTTACTTTCTTTACAAGTTTAAATTTCGTGAAATCAATGTATAATCCATTAGACCATCGCTCCCTGTAGATCGACCCTACTTGCCATTTATACTACATAGTTAGTATTTATATCAAGTAGTGTAATCACGAAATATTGGTAAATTAACAAATCATTCCAAAACCATATTTCAACTCTTTTATTTTGTTGGTTACGACACTCAACACCGACTCATATGT
>JAKNSD010000036.1:20000-167319 GCA_023525715.1 Cichorium intybus | reverse complement strand
CATTTCCATTAGATTTCACTTGTTATTAATGGGCATGTGCCTTGCATTTAAGGGCGTAAGAGTAATTTTTATCTCTTAACGAAAGCCCTTATATACTAGTATTTTATTTGACATCTTCACCCACTCTCCATTTTATTTGACATCTTCACCCACTCTCCATTACCATCGTCTATGAAAAACTCTCGCGTAAAATAACCAGTAGCCCCTTATTGAGGATAGGATTTCAGTTTCACTTGTAGACAGCGTAACCACAAGTTGTTACTTGGATGATTCAGGTTACTAAACTATGCTAAATGAGATAAAAGGAAATGTAGTGTCATATTAGAGTATTTACAATGTTGGTGGTATCAGTGCACATATAAAGCTTATCAATGCAGCTTTCTGCATTATAATACCATTGACATAGTTTATTATTATTATTTTTGGAGGGGGAGAGGGTGGGGGAGGGGGTATTACGACAAAAAAATTAATTTTTTCCTATATACAACAACTCTAACAAAAATGGAGTCTGACAACGCCTAGTAATATCAAGTATTTTAGTCGTTGTTGAGCCCTATTCTTAGTGAATTTATATCATATATACTGTGATATTCTCACGTTTTGTGTCAGTGCTTGTTGGGAAAGAAATAATGTAAACAGGGACCAAACACGTACAAAAAGGAAGAAGTTTGAGGATAAAGACAAAAACAGTCGAATTCGCACGCGCGCCGCGGTGATGAACAAGGTTGCGACGCGCTGAGTCAGCAATGAGGCGGTGGAGAAGATTCAAATGCCGTAAAAACGGGGATAAACCCACACGCGCGACGCGGAAGGGAGATTGGCGCGGCGCGGTCTTTTATCGTTTCTAAACTATAAATGGAGCTTTCTAGGTCGAAATCAGTAGCAAAGAAACGACCCCAAGGTAGATACAAGGCTTTTCTGGCTTCAGGATTCGGAATTCAGCTACCATACGTGGTATTTATGTTTCTTTAATTTAATTTTCAATTAGTCTAGTAGTTTTAGTAGCTTAGCTTTGTGTTAATTGGGTGTGACAACCATTAGCACCAGGTTTAAGGTTTTTGAATTTTTATGTTACTGTTTTGAACAACTTGGATTGAGTTGAATGCAAGTGAATCATTTGGTTATGATTAATTGTTCTTTTTACATTTTTTATGCTTTGAATGAGATTTGGATGTGTGATTGTTTTGGATTGATTGCTATTGCTTCTGTGAATAGTATTTCTGATTTTAGTAAGTAATTAGGTTAAGTTTTGGTGTTGATTATAGTTTGGTTTTATGTTTGGATTGGATTTTATTGGATTTGATGATTTTGAGGTTGTGTTGGTAAAAATTAGGAACTAGTCCTCTGGTTGTAGAAGTGACACTACAACTGGTAATCTGTTGCCTACCTTGACCACCAAACTCCTGTGGATCGACCCTGACTACCACTATACTAGTGTGAGTGAGGTATTTTACTATTTTTGACCGCACGACGACCTAGGCATGTCAAATTTTGGCGCCGTTGCCGGGGAGTTGTGAGCTTGAGAGTAGGTGATCTGTAGGATTTAGTTTCTGATTTTTGTATGTTTAATTTTAGTTTGATGAGTTTTGGTATGTGTACGTCTTCATAATGGGCGATCACATGTACCCAGATCAGTATTATGAGTATTATGAAAATCCGGCCGACACCTATTACAAGGATGATTACTACAATGGATCATTCGATGAGAATGGATGGCGGACCAATGAGTCATCTCAACCTGAAAATTCTGTAACTTGGGCTCAAGTATTGGAGCTCATGGCTGACATCCACTAAGTGCAGAAGGTTCAGGCTACTGCTCTTGTAAGAGTACAATCTTCTTCAGATATGTTAGAGAAAAGTTGGGAATATTCGCCACCCTCGCCAGAACCGGTGGCGAGTGATTTTTATACCAATAATAATGTTTGTGAACTTGCATCACCTGAACGTGTGATGGAAGGGCGTACACCTTTGGAAAGTCAAGAGACCACTGAGAGGGTCGAAAATGTTGTTGATGAAGAGGTTATGGGTGACAATACTACCTGTGACTCAACAGCCTTTGATGTTTTTGAAAATGTTGATCCGGTGATGAGTGAATCCATACAATCACCAGACAATTTGGTTGTTGAGGATGTTGTAGAGGGGGCTGTAAGTGACAGTATAGACCCCAGCCCAACAACTCCCGAAATTGCTGAAGTTGTTGACACTATTGGGGAAGGGGGTGTAGATGACAATACTACCCCTGAACCTATAATTTTTAAAAATTTTGAGCATTTTGAAAATAAGGATCCGGTGATGGGTGACTTTATACCACCACCAGATGAAACCAGTCGCTCATTCTTAGTTCCGATCCACCTGTTGGACGATGATCAGGAAGATGAGACCGACAAGTTAGCATTTGAAAATAATAAACATGACTTTATCGCCACTCATGATCCATTCATGAATGGAAAATTAGATGTAATCAACACCATCGATGAGGACATATGGAAGCATCCTGATATGTTGCCTTCCGATCCCATTCGGTTGGAAAATATTTATTGGTACTGCAAGCCAAAATTGCAAACTGAAGATAACACGCGATATGTGAGCAACAAACGAGGTGCAAAACAACTACTGGGAGCAGCACTGGGAGCGCTTCACATCAATTCAGTGTTCTTGAAGAGATACAGAAGGAAGGATCGAGCTTGGAGGTTCAAAGCTACCTCCAAGTGCTCGCAGGAAATCATTGGGAGACGGCAACCGGGAAGCAGCAGAGGAACCGGCAAGCCATTCGACCCAAGAAAGTTTGAGGAGCAGTGGGTCAACAAAGGGATGGTGGTGACTGAAAATTAGTGAAGAAAGAAGGCATACGATCCACTGTAGCGGTAGAAGGACTCTCCGTCTGGCTGAAGACGTTAAAGTTAGCGCTTGTTGGGAGGCAACCCATCTGTTATAGATAGGTATTATATTAGGAAATCATCATTATCATCATCACATGTATAGTTGGTCTGAGGCAAGTGTGGGGTCACACGAGGGAATTTGGAAGTTTTGAAGACCGTGACGCGATACGGAGATTGACGCGCCGCGTGATTGTAATGCAACCCGATGCGCAGGTGTTGGATTGGAGACACGCGCGCCGCGGCTAAGCCCTTGCCCGCGACGCGGGATTTGATCGGACAGTTCCTTCGCTATAAGGTAACGATTTTTAACTCATTGTGACCACGCCGCGCTCCAGAGCATCGATTGATCAGAAAATTTTCTTGCTTCTTTTTCGTGTATTTCATTCCTACAATCAAGGTGTTGGATTAGGTGTCTAAGCCATGACTTGTAATTGAACTTTTATCTTATGGTTAAAAGCAAAGTCCATTTGGGTTGCCCTCATGGGTGGAGGAAAGATAGTTCAGTAGAGAGAATAGTTGATTTATTAATCGTATAATAAATCAATAGAAAATATATATATGGTTTATTAATATATTTAAGTGCTAATATATTAATTAGAAACTATAATAATTAATTAAGATTTAATCTAGAATTAATTGGATTTAATTTGGAGATTAAATTAATTAATTAAAAGGTGCAGGGACTGGTTTGGCATTTATTCAATAGTTGAATAACTGGCCAGGAAAAACCAGGGACCAAAAGTGGCGCCAACTTGGAGGCTCCTCCAAGGGATTGGCGAAACCCTAATTAGGGTTTGGTAAGCCTGGTCCAAGTGGTCAAAAGCCTTGTCCAGTTGGAGGCTCCTTAGGGTTTCAGGTGTAACCCTTGGAGGCTATAAAAGGAACCCCCTGGCACCTCATATTCACGCCACCTCTCTCTGGATTTACTCTGCTGGACTGATTCTTCCATCACCTGGGTGTGACTTTCATCTGAGGCAGGATAATTTTGCTGCTGCTTAAAAGGATCATAAGATCTAAGGTTGGTTTTTCTTGATTCTTCTTTAGAATTGAATTGTATCCTTTAGGTTCTTAGTTCTAATCTTCATAGAAGAAAACATAGATCAATATTAGGGTTGCATGTGAACCTTAGGTTATTTTGTGTTCATTGATTGCATAGAAACCCTTCAGTGGTATCAGAGCTAGCTTGTTTTCTTGTGATTGATTATGAACTGCATAAACTGTTTTGTGCCTTAGGGTTTTTGCGAAAATAAACCCTTGGGAGGAGGCTAAATTCGATCCCAAGGCTAGGGTTTCCTAACCCTAGCCGCCACCCTCCTTGGTCCCTTCCTTGATTGCTTGATTTGCTTGCCTTATTTGTGTGTTGTTATTTTTGGTAACTAAATCAATTAAAATAACTTGAACCCTTTTATTTGGCATGTGAATTTCGAAAATCTAAGGGCCAATACAGATTAATTAATTTGATTAATTTGGTAATCTGTAACCTAGATTTAATTAGTTTAATTAATTGATTAATTAAAGGACCAATTAAATCGGATTAAAGAATTAATTAATATTTTCAAAAAATTAGTAATAATTTTAGAAAATTAGAACTTAATTAATTCTAAAATATTTTAATAAGATTAAAATATATCTTATATGTATTTATGATTAAAAGTTAATTTGATACATATAAGAAAATTGGTTAGTCTACCGCTAGTAAGCCTCATTCACAAAACTGTCCTATAAAGAGGGTATAAGGCGACTGACTATAAAATGTTAGTCTAATGGGTATCTACTCTTACCCACCGCTCTCCTGGTCAGTCGAGTGTCGTTAGCTGAACGGGTATGATAGAACCGCTAAGCCTCTTAAAAGTATAATGCTATAATTGAAAGTACTAGAACCCTAAAACAAATCCCAATCTAGTTACTTTAGGAAAATGTGAATTTGATGCTACCCCATGAAATTGCACATTGCACTTTATGAAACGTTGGTGGAGCGTGTGTGGTTTACCGGCACACCAATAGGGGTTCATAAAGAGTGGCAATGGGTGTCTCGGGTGTTATCATTGTTGATGGAGCGTGTGTGGTTTACCGGCACATCAATTTGAGATGATAATGGACCCCGAGAGCACCAAGCTAATTTGCATGGTTATTCACACCCGGTTTGTGATCCTCGGCATCCCAGTCACAAACGGTGGGGCATATCCGAGATTAAACATGCTATTGAACAGTTCAATAAATCTCATAAGAAACTAGGAATTCCATTTATAATAAGATTATTTTTCCGCGGTGGAATCGGCTGAATCGTCATTCGCCTACCTTTATAAAATTTGCTTATGGATTACGGCATCCCTCTTCTATGTTGCAAATTGTTATAGTTGGATCCTAGCCTTATTTTATATTGGGTTATTATAAGGACCGACAAGTATCTAATTAAACTTACCTTCTTTTATAGATGTCTTCTGCTGATCAATCCGCTCCCCAATCAAACTCCAGTGTTCCCTCAATCCTCTCACTATGTTCCAGGGTTCAATTGAACGGGACAAACTATAATGACTGGATTAGAAACATCAAGATGGCTCTGAGGTATGAGAACAAAGAGTATGTTCTCGAGACCGAGCTTGTCGATGTCGACCCCGAAACTGCTACTCCCGAGGAAATTGCCTCGTACCAAAAACATACTGATGATGCAACCAAAGTGGCCTGCATCATGATCGCCACAATGAACCCCGAATTGCAGAGAATATACGAAGACTACTGGCCCTATGAGATGCACAAGGAGCTTGCAGAAAAGTTCCGCAAGCAAGAGCGCATCGAGAGGTGCGAAGTGGTCAAGGACTTCACGAACAGCAAACCCAGAGATGGAGAGTCCATCTGCGCTCATGTGCAAAGAATGCAAGGTTACGTGGAGCGGCTTAGAAAGCTTGCGATGCCTGTACCGGAACAGTTGGCCGTTGACATAGTGCTTAACTCGTTGCCGAGTTCTTATGACCAGTTCAGGCTGGCTTATCATTTGAACAACAATCAGGCTAATATGACTGAGTTGCATCGCATGCTTCGAGTAGCTGAAGACGGGATGAAGGGTAAAAGTGTACCCTCGGTTAATCAGCCCGTTCTAACCATTGGAAGTGGCAAAGGAAAGAAAAGGAAGGGCCCTCCTAAGCAAAATTGGAGGGAAAAGGTTCAGGCCGGGTCATCCAGTAATGGCTCGAGAACCAAGACTTCCCAAATTCCTTGTGTGGCCAACCCCGATGAAGCAAACTGTTTCTACTGCAAAGAAAAGGGTCATTGGAAGAGAAGCTGCCCCAAATACTTGCAGGATGTCAAGGATGGGAAAGTAAAGCCATCAACAGCAGGTATATACACTATCTCTAAAAACTCACCATCTTCTAATTCTTGGGTCCTTGACACAGGATGTGGTTTTCACATTTGTTCTGATATGCAGGGCCTAAAGGAAAGCAGGGAGGTGGAGCACGGTAGACTGAACTTGATCATGGGCAATAGGAGATCGTCCCCTGTTACCAAGATTGGAGTTTATAGTTTAGTGCTTAGTAGTGAAGTTTGTTTAGATTTATTAGATTGTTGCTATTCGCCAGAAATGGCAAGAAATATTATTTCACTTCACGCATTATTCAGACAAGGATTTCATTTTTCTTTTGATAATAATATTGGATCTATTTCTGTTTTCAAAAATGGTATTTTGAATTTTACTGCTTATCCTTGTAATGGTGTGTATGAAACTGTGAAATGTGTTGACAATCTAGGACAAAGTGTAAATTATATTGATTCTACTAGTGACGTGGAAAAGGCATGTCTGTGGCATAGTCGGCTCGGCCACATCAGCAAGAAACGCATCGCCCAACTCCAAAAGGATGGAGTGTTGGAATCATTCGACCTCAAGTCGGATGATGTATGCGAATCTTGTCTGTTGGGCAAGATGACTAAATCACCTTTCAAAGGGTCTTTTGAAAGAGGTGAGGGTCTATTGGACATTATTCACACGGATGTGTGTGGTCCATTCAGATCAACCACAAAGGATGGCACGCGGTTCTACGTGACTTTTACCGACGATTTTAGTAGATACGGTTACATCTACTTGATCAAGCACAAGTCGGACACCTTTGAAAAATTCAAAGAGTTTAAGAACGAAGTAGAGAATCAATTAGGCAGGAAGATAAAGATGCTCAGATCCGACAGAGGCGGAGAGTATCTAAGTATCGAGTTCCTGGACTATCTAAAGGAATGCGGAATAGTTTCGCAGTTGACACCTCCCAGGACACCACAGTTGAACGGTGTTGCAGAGAGGCGCAACCGAACCCTGTTGGACATGGTTCGTTCCATGATGAGTCGAGCTTCACTTCCCATTCACTTCTGGGGGTATGCCTTAGAGACTGCCGCCCATATCCTCAATCTTGTCCCAACTAAGAAGGTTGCGAAAACACCTCATGAGATGTGGACGGGGAAAGCTCCCTCGTTGGCACATATCAAGGTCTGGGGTTGTGAGGCTTTCGTTAGACGAGAGACTCAAGACAAACTCGCAGACAGAAGCGAAAGGTGTTTCTTCATTGGTTATCCCAAACAGTCCTTTGGATATCTATTCTACAGACCGAGCGAGGACGTGGTCTTTGTAGCTAGACGAGCAGTCTTTCGAGAGAGAGAGCTCGTATTCAAAGAGGACAGTGGGAGTACCATTGATCTGGAAGAAATTCAAGAGTCATCAGATGACGCAACCTTAGGAGAAACTAGCAACCAACATGAGGATGAAGTTCCTGTTGGCCCGACAGATGTATCCTTACCTCTTAGGCGTTCTAGTAGGGTTAGCATGCCACCCGAGTTTTATGGGTTCCATATAACTTCGGATGGGGACACTTTTGTCAGTGATAGGACACTGATAAATTTGGATGAACCAGCTAACTACCAGGAAGCAGTGGCGGGCCCTGAGTCTGCCAAGTGGAAAGAGGCCATGGATAGCGAGATCAAGTCCATGTATGACAATCAAGTTTGGAACTTGGTTGACAATGTACCGGGTCGAAAGACAGTCGGGTGCAAATGGATCTTCAAGAAGAAGACAGACATGGACGGAAAGGTACACACTTTCAAGGCAAGACTGGTTGCGAAGGGCTTTACTCAAACCCCAGGGGTTGACTATGACGAGACCTTCTCACCAGTAGCTAAGATAAAGTCTATTAGGATTATGCTGGCCATAGCTGCATTTCATGACTATGAAATTTGGCAGATGGACGTGAAAACCGCTTTCCTTAATGGGAAGCTGACTGAGGATGTTTACATGAATCAGCCAGAGGGTTTCGTCGATGCAAAGTATCCTAATAAGGTGTGTAAGCTTGAGAGATCAATCTACGGATTGAAGCAAGCTTCTCGCAGCTGGAATCTTTGTTTCCATGAGAAAGTCAAAGAGTTTGGCTTCTCTAGGAGCGAGGATGAGTCCTGCGTATATGTCAAGGCTAGTGGGAGTATAGTCACTTTTCTGGTGCTGTATGTCGATGACATACTGCTCATGGGAAACGATATTCCAACCTTGCAAGATGTTAAGGCTTGGCTTGGGAAATGTTTCGCCATGAAGGACCTAGGAGAGGCTGCCTATATTCTTGGGATTAGAATATTGAGAGATAGGAAGAAGAGACTGATTGGACTCAGTCAGGGTACATACTTGGATAAGGTACTAAAGAGGTTTAGTATGGAAAATTCCAAGAAGGGAGAGCTGCCTATCCAAAGTAATGCGAAGCTGAGTAAGACTCAAAGTCCGAGTACAGACGAGGAAATAGCTGAGATGAGTCGAGTACCATACGCTTCGGCTGTGGGATCGATCATGTACGCTATGACGTGTACTCGCCCTGACGTGGCTTTTGCCTTAAGCATGGTCAGTCGGTACCAGGGTAACCCTGGAAGGGCGCATTGGATAGCTGTGAAAAATATACTCAAGTATCTGCGAAGGACAAAGAACATGGTGTTAGTCCTCGGTGGCAGTGATACCTTGAGAGTTGAAGGATATACAGATGCCAGCTTTCAGACGGATAGAGACAGTGGTCGGTCTCAGTCGGGCTGGGTATTCCTTTTGAACGGTGGAGCAGTGACTTGGAAAAGTTCCAAGCAAGAAACAGTGGCTGATTCTACGTGCGAATCAGAGTACATAGCAGCAAGTGAAGCGTCAAAGGAAGCGGCTTGGCTGAAGAACTTTATCGGTGACCTTGGAGTAGTCCCGAGTATTCAGGAGCCCTTGGAACTGTTCTGCGATAATGAAGGTGCGGTCGCCTTGACAAAGGAACCGCGAGATCATGGAAAGTCCAGACATATCGACAGAAAGTACCACTACATCAGGCATAGGGTAGAAGAAGGTCACCTCCTTGTAAAGAGGGTATCATCGGAAGATAATCCTGCAGATCCCTTGACAAAGGCTCTGAGTAGGATTAAGCATAATCAGCATGCTAGGAGCATTGGATTAAGAGATGATATAAGTTTTAGTAATTAGATAGGTTCGAAACTTGTAACAATGTATTGTATTTGACTCTTGTGATTTAATAATAGAGATTTATTATGGTTTACTACTCTTGTCAGTACTTTATCATTGTGTTTCATTTTGCATGTTTTACTTCCTGAATAATTGGATTATTCAAATATCCACAGTCGATTACACTTTAAGGGAGTAAGTGTGAAGTAAGACTGTCATGAATTGGTAATAGATTGTCTAAGGAGTTAGACATTGCAATTGGATTGCTGAACCATTCGTGAGTACTTGGAAATGGAGATTTGAGTATTGGATAAACCCGCGCTCAATGGATTGCTTCATGGATTACATCACGAGCAATGTTGAGACGATAATATCTTTTGATCTTTAAGCTAAGACATATGAGTTATGATTTATTAGACGGTTGTTCATTGATAATATGAAAACGCATCGGTAACTCGGTGTTATAAAACGTATTGTTGTGAGTGATTTGTCTGGTAAAAGACATAAGTATATGAGTCGAAGTTTATTCGTCCCTTGACCCTAACGGGAAACAGATATCTGTAGGCCTCTCGATGATTTTGAAGTTGACTAAAATGGTTGGCCAACCGGGACTAAATTGGTAGTCTAAGAGTCATATGCAAATCGGAAATCGAGGAACAGTGAATCAGACCAGATTGATTTTATCCATGTCTTGAGTCTGAAAAAATATCTTGTTGGACGGAGGATCATCAGATCACTTATCTTTGGACTGAACTGACTGGGTCAGAGTTCAGACAATTAAAGTCATAGACTTATCCAAGTGGGAGACTGTTGGATTAGGTGTCTAAGCCATGACTTGTAATTGAACTTTTATCTTATGGTTAAAAGCAAAGTCCATTTGGGTTGCCCTCATGGGTGGAGGAAAGATAGTTCAGTAGAGAGAATAGTTGATTTATTAATCGTATAATAAATCAATAGAAAATATATATATGGTTTATTAATATATTTAAGTGCTAATATATTAATTAGAAACTATAATAATTAATTAAGATTTAATCTAGAATTAATTGGATTTAATTTGGAGATTAAATTAATTAATTAAAAGGTGCAGGGACTGGTTTGGCATTTATTCAATAGTTGAATAACTGGCCAGGAAAAACCAGGGACCAAAAGTGGCGCCAACTTGGAGGCTCCTCCAAGGGATTGGCGAAACCCTAATTAGGGTTTGGTAAGCCTGGTCCAAGTGGTCAAAAGCCTTGTCCAGTTGGAGGCTCCTTAGGGTTTCAGGTGTAACCCTTGGAGGCTATAAAAGGAACCCCCTGGCACCTCATATTCACGCCACCTCTCTCTGGATTTACTCTGCTGGACTGATTCTTCCATCACCTGGGTGTGACTTTCATCTGAGGCAGGATAATTTTGCTGCTGCTTAAAAGGATCATAAGATCTAAGGTTGGTTTTTCTTGATTCTTCTTTAGAATTGAATTGTATCCTTTAGGTTCTTAGTTCTAATCTTCATAGAAGAAAACATAGATCAATATTAGGGTTGCATGTGAACCTTAGGTTATTTTGTGTTCATTGATTGCATAGAAACCCTTCACAAGGTACGTTGTTCTAACTTATTTCTACTGAGTATTACAAGCATTTAGGCCTGGAAATTGGTTGATTTCTCCAAATTTGAAAAAAACTTAGAAATCGGTAATGCTACCTTATAGGGTGTTTATTTTGCCAAATAATGACCCTAGATGAGTTAGTCGGTGCTTAGGTACCTTGTAGTAGTATTAGATTGAGTTTTAACAGGTTAAATCGCGATCTTGGGTTTGGAACTCGAACCAGACGCTCGACGCGCCACGCCCTGTTCTTGGGCCGCATCGCGGCTCGTTGGGGGAGAAAAGGACTGATTTTGCAAAAAAAAAATTTGGTATGTGGTTCAATTGTGCAGATGGTTATCAGACGTGATCACCCGTTCCTACAGTTCCCTGACGTTCTAGACAGGACACTGGAGTACAGACAGAGGAGAGATGATCTAGCTCCCTGCCGGATTCTTGAGGCGACGATTTTGGATCGAGACATTTTGGGTCAGGCTGGACTATGGGCAGAGCTGGAGCCATTTTTGCACCGCACCTGGTCTGCAGGTGGCTTCACATTCACCTACCACGGTTGGGACAGACTGCTGGCCACTGCGGAGGACATTGTTTACGCACAGTTGGTGGTGGAGTTCTTATCCACCAGTCGCTACACACCAACCTCGGAGGAGCCGAGGGGGAGGATGATCCACTTCCGTTTGGGGGGCGAGAGTCGTGAGTGCAGTCTCCGGGAGTTCGGGAGACACGTGGGGATCTACACCACGGAGGAGTTGGAGAGCCGCCATTTCACACCTTTTATTCGGGCGTGCATCCAGGGGCAATCAGACCGAGACATCAACGCAGTCATTTGGGCTGCGTTGTCAGACATCCAGTACGAGGCGGGGTTGGCCAAGGAGAGCCAGCTCTGCAACCCTCTCCACCGCCTCATGCACCGTATCATCTCCACTTCTGTTATGTAGAAGCAAGGAGGTGAGAAGGTGTCTGGGGAGGATATGACGTACATGTAGGCTCTCCTCCACCCCACCAGATTTTTGCACCTACCGTTTTCCTTGGCGGTCTCCCTATCCACCCGAGCTGCGGGTACATCCTCTAGCAGTCCCATGGTGGGCGGGCACTACATCACCTGTTTGGCCAGATCTTATGGCCTGCTCACCGCAGAGATTACGGCGACACTGACAGCGATCCCACCTGTCCGCACCACAGCCTGTTCCCTAGAGAACATGGGGCTGATTGAGCAGCCGCGTCCATGTCACTACGTGAGGGTGGCGACCGAGGCACCTCAGGCTCCCCAGCCAGCTTACGCCCAGCCAGGCAGGAGACGCCGGAGACCGGCAGCACCGGTGGAGCAACAGCCACAGCTATCTGATGTGCTGGCAGCCATCCAGGACCTGAGCCAGAGGATGTCTTCTAGGGAGGCACATGTTCGGTGGATAGCGGAGACACAGAGGATGATCATGCTCCGGATGCAGATCGACGATATTCCACCTCACCCTTCCGAAGGAGATGATGGGGCAGGTCATCTGGGACCCGCCATGATAATGAGTGATGTATTTTTTTCTTTCCTTTTGAGATACATGTACTGTACTTATAACACTATTATTTTTTGTTTGTTTACATATTTTATATTTGTTTGTTTCTGTTTGCATTTAATATTTTCTGTGAGTGATGCATGTAATACCTGTATGGAGAGTCTGTGGAGGATTTGTTTCAGGCAAGTGTGGGGTCACCGTGCCCCCGCTACTTGCCTAAATCACCGGCGTGTTTACTGTTGCGCTACAACCCCTGAATTCTGAATCTCGGAGGATTGTTCGTGTTTTTGCAACTGTGTCAATCAAGTACCATCAACCAAGTCTACCGTCTAAGGGGTAACTCTTTCTCCCTAGTTCTAAATTATTTTTTGTACAACGAGGGCGTTGTACGGTTTTAAGTGTGGGGTGTGGACGGTCGAAAGAGTGTTTTTGGAATTTTTGTGGGAAATGATCGATTTTCAAAATATTTTAGCAATTTTTCAAAATTTTTAATAGGTTATAATTTTGAAACGAATAATTACTGAATGTCATAGCACATGGTGTTTTTCAAGAAATACTATTTAGTTGTTATCATGCTATTAGTTTAGTCAAATAAGTTGAGTTTTAGAAGTTAGAAAATTTGGTATTTTAGGATTGGAATTTAGGAAAGGACTATCAATCAGTGGCCTTTGTTTTTCGAGTCGGTAGGTCTAAAATGGGTGGGCCTTATGACCTTACCACCTAAGATCGTCTGGTCTGGGATGGTATTTCTGAAAGCTCGTTACACAGACAACATCAAAAGTCATAGACAATTCTTTAATGGCCTTTAGAATCTGAATGAGTACGTACACTTCATTGTGGACAGAAAATTTGTAATCAAGGGTTCTTTAGAAAGTCATTAATTCCAAAGAATATTCCAATTATGTTTTCATTCTAACTCCTGAGGCAATAAGCTTTGAAACTAAACACATTCAAAAATTGTTTGTGTCTTTGTTAAAATCTATTAAAAACTCTTTTGCTTGGGGACAAGCAAGGCACAAGTGTGGGGTGTTTGACAACGCCTAGTAATATCAAGTATTTTAGTCGTTGTTGAGCCCTATTCTTTGTAAATTTATATCATATATACTGTGATATTCTCATGTTTTGTGTCAGTGCTTGTTTGGAAAGAAATAATGTAAACAGGGACCAAACACGTACAAAAAGGAAGAAGTTTGAGGATAAAGACAAAAACAGTCGAATTCGCACGCGCACCGCGATGATGAACAAGGGCGCAACGCGCTGAGTCAGCAATGAGGCGGTGGAGAACATTCAAATGCCGCAAAAACGGGGATAAACCCACACGCGCGACGCAGAAGGGAGATTGGCGCGATGCGGTCATTTATCTTTTCTCAACTATAAATAGAGCTTTCTAGGTCGAAATCAGTAGCAAAGAAACAACCCCCAAGGTGGATACAAGGCTTCTCTGACTCCAGGATTCAGAATTCAGCTACCATACGTGGTATTTATATTTCTTTCACTTAATTTTCAATTAATCTAGTAGTTTTAGTAGCTTAGCTTTGTGTTAATTGGGTGTGACAACCATTAGCACCAGGTTTAAGGTTTCTGAATTTTTATGTTACTGTTTTGAACAAGTTGGATTGAGTTGAATGCAAGTGAATCATTTGGTTATGATTAATTGTTCTTTTTACATTTTTTATGCTCTGAATGAGATTTGGATGTGTGATTATTTTGGCTTGATTTCTATTGCTTCTGATTATGAATAGTATTTCTGATTTCAGTAAGTAATTAGGTTAAGTTTTGGTGTTGATTATAGGGGTGAGCGTTAATCGAATTAAACCGCGAAACCGCTCGAACCGAACCTTATACGGTTTGCGGGTTCGGGTTAAACGGTTAACGGTTCGGTTAACGGTATGAATGATCGGTTTAAGCGGTTTACGGTTCGGTTTGCGGTTTGGTCAAAATAATACGGTGCCCGCCCGAAAACCGTTTAAATATATTAATAATAAACATTTATAAAATATATTAAATATTAAATTACCCACTTACCCCTTATGTTTAGGGCACGCCTTCACTTCACTTCTGAGTTTGATCTACGATTACGAACACAAGCAACATTATGTTCATTCATTGTAGACATGAAGACTTTAAAAAGATCTGTCGAGGCACAAAATCCAATGGGAAATTTGCACATATAAAATACAACCAAAATGCCCTCATGAACAAAACAAAACAAAACAAGTTCTTCTTTGACTTTGCCTCCCAGAGAACCTGTTACATACAAAGAATCATCATCTCCAAGCAATTCATTCCCAAAAAAGAGCCAAAATCACATCACAAAGTAAATTTTTAAAACACTAAAGTAACCAAGTTTGAAATAATGAAACTTGGATAACTTGTTTTGTAGCAAAAAGTAAGTGTAATGATGGGCTCCATAGAATATATTATATGCATCCCTTTTCTTAGCAAACATTGCATGTTCAAATCATTATATAACTTAAATTAGTTAACGTAAAATTCTCTACTATATACATTTTATCAAAATTTGATGTACATATTCCAAGAAATATTAAATACGGGATTATTAAATTTATATCAAAACAATCATATTACAATGTACGAAATAAAGTCTATCACTATTAGATAGGTTTTACTTAAATGGGTTAAACCAAACCGAACCGTCTAAACCGAAACCCGCCCAAACCGCAAACCGCTTAACCCGTTTTTAAACGGTCCGGTTTACGGTCGGTTTGGACTTCGTCCCCAAACCGACTAACCCGAACCGCCTAACCCGTGAAACCGCAAAACCACCCGTTGCTCACCCCTAGTTGATTATAGTTTGGTTTTATGTATGGATTGGATTTTATTGGATTTAATGATTTTGAGTTTGTGTTGGTAAAAATTAGGAACTAGTCCTCTGGTTGTAGAAGTGCCACTACAACTGGTAATATGCTGCCTACCTTGACCATCAAACTCCTGTGGATCGACCCTGACTACCACTATACTAGTGTGAGTGAAGTATTTTACTATTTTTGACCGCACGACGACCTAGGCGTGTCAGAGTCTTACATTGCAAGTCCATGGCCAAACAAGTAATATATATATATATATATATATATATATATATATATATATATATATATATATATATATATATATATATATATATATATATATATATATATATATATAGATATGTTCAAATATAAATTCTAAATATTGTGTGAATGTAAGACCAATTGTGGTCCACTCATTTATAAGGGGCATGATGGTAAATTTATCTCTTTGTCTCTCTCTCTCTCTCTGTCTCTCCTCTTCTTCCCTTCTTATACGAGAACATCTATCAAGCCCTAATTCCACATCAATCGCGACCCACAGGGACCAACTCCATTACCGTCAACCACCACCGGCCAGTCGTTGGCCCTAAAAGCCACCGGAGAAGCCATCATAAGCAATCTACATGCACACACACCGATTGTAGGTGGGTGTGCTTCTTTATTCATTCCGATTTCTATTTCTTTCTCCCCTGATTTATGATGTTGAAGGACGGATTTGTTGTTGAAGGACAAAGTGTATGATTTCTTTTGGAATATGTTCAATGACGACATGGAAGATGAAGAAGACGATGAAATCAAAGGACAAAGTGTATGATTTTCAGGTCTAAGATTAAATGCTTGATCATTCTCCGAGAATGATTCATTTTTTTAGCAATGTATTTTTTTATCAAAAGGCATTCTCTGAGAATGTCTTTGAGAATGGTTCATGTTCATTCTCAGAGAATGGTTCACTTTTTCGCTCTGTAATTCTTTTTATCAAAAGGAATTCACTGAGAATGTCTTTGAGAATGCTCAGAGAATGGTTCACATTAACCCAGTTTCTTATATTTGGTTACATATTCTCTGTACATATTTTGTCTACTCTATACATCAAATTCTCAAAGAATATGGTTATCTCTTTTCACTTATACCCTAACAATTACAACTATTTAATTAATGAATATATTCTTTTAGAATACACTAACAAATGTACGAGTTATGCAAACAAAAATAATTCATTCAACACAACTATTCTTTGAGAATGTACGAGTTATCCAAGCCATATGCAATGACAGTTTTCAAAGGCATTCTCAGAGAATATGTTGTTTTGATTGTATAACACTTTTCAAATGCATTCTCTAGAATGAGTTGTGGTGTCGCTATTTTTTGGTAATTTACAGGGTATGTGAATAACAGTTTTCAAAGACATTCTCAGAGAATGGGTGATAGAATATATAACAATTTTCAAACAGGAACTTGATTAAAAAAACGTTAAGATTAAAATTGAAAATTCAATCTCGTATCCTGAAAATCCTCAATCTCAAAGTCTTGAACTGCTGCGTCTTCCTACCATTGTTGATCTCTGATGCATGCACCTCTCGAAGAATGCAGATGTAGAAGAATTGTTCTTGCCGGAGTTAAATCGGAACATCGAGTTGTAATTTGTTTGATCGTGTAGTTGGATTCTCTAATTATTGTGTGTTTTTGTAACCGATTACAAATCGTATCCGTAATATTAGCAAACTAAGATTACATGTCTTAGTTATAGCTTGGGGTTATATTACTATTATACCCTTAATCGTATTTTTTTAATTAAAATAATTAAATTCTTTAAATTTGTTTACAAGAATGCCATTTGATCATATCCATTGATTCTCTCAATCTAACGGTCCAAATTCTATCCTACAATCACACTATAATTAAAGAACTCATTTAATACTAACTATATATATATATATATATATATATATATATATATATATATATATATATATATATATATATATATATATATATATATATATAATACTGTGTTTTCATAGTACAATGCTTAAATAAGGGGGAAAACTAACGAAAAAGAGAGCCTTTTCTGCACAATCTGCCCAATTAGAGCTAGGATGCTTCAATTTTGATCCAGTGATTCATAGCATAAAGTGAAAAGGGTAAATAAAAAAAAATCAATAGCCTTTTTGTGTCATCCCAATGGTGTCAAATTATTCTTCATAGCTAAATCATATGACGTCTATAGTTTAAACCTTTAATGACACACAAACTATGACATGTAGTAGATTTATGACATACAAAATATATGTCATAAGAAAATGTCTATCTTTTTTAAAATCTGAAAATTTTATTACATACAAAATTGTATGTTGTAAATCTATGCCATCTTTTGTAATTTTACGACATACAAAAATGTATGTCATGTTTTAGTTTCATAATCAGAAAAACTAAAAACAAACAGTACATTTTATCAAATATGTATGTCATCGTGAAAAAATCGTAATGCCTTCTTTTAATTTATGCCCCTCCTTGCATAACCCTACCGTTCTCATCATTCCCCGCTTCAACGTAATCGACCCAAATCTACCTACGGTTCAAAATGGTTTTGGACTATTAAGGGTTTAATCAACGTTTCCACATCCCTTTCGTCCTTACCACTTCCATCTCCACTCCTCATCGCCTATGATGGTATGAGTCTTTTAAATGCTAGAATGTGTTGATACATGGTGCATTGATTATGAGATTAATGTATTGCAGGTGAATATTATATAAATACCATGTTATAAATCATTTATATGATTAATGTGTTCTGAGATAGTAGTATGTTTGATGTAGTATGAATCATTTATATGATTAATGTGATATGAAATAATGGTATGTTTATTGTGATAGGAATCATTTGTATCATTAATATCACCACAAATAAAATGACATTTAGTGACATAGAAAAAGTGCCATTAAAAACTGAAAAAGTGCCACTAAATGTCTGTTAGGCAATCAGCGGCACAAAACAATGTCACTAAAAGCGCTGCCACTAAAAACTTTTAGTGGCACTTTTTGATTGTGCCGCTGCAGCCTTATTAAGTTTTAGTGACACTTTTTATTATGACACTATTGCACTTGTAGGTTTTAGTGCCACTATTTTTATGCCACTGTTTAAGTTCCAAACTTTTTTCATGCTTTTAGTGACTTTTTTTTAATACAAAAAAGAACTATATTAAAAAGACTAGGAATGATTTATTTAAAAAAAATTAAATGGAACATGAATTGATAATAAGACGATTAAGATAATAAATGGAAATGTAATATCATTAGTTCAATTATAACTTGTCTAACGAAACTATTCACAAATATTTAAAACACAAAAATCTTCTAAAAAGTTTAATAAATCTTGTCTTCATTGACATTGTAAAAATGGTCACGATCCTTAGCATCAACAACTGTATACTTCTATATAGAGCCATTATTCATCAAAGTTGAACTTGAACCATTCCCCAAAATCCACAAGCTATATCTATATATAAATCAAGCAGAATAATCAACAAGGTAAAAATCCCATATTACAAGGACATTTTTCAATTTACTCCAAATTTTACCAAAAGGGAAGAGATTAAGAAAGTACATTCATACCAGAAAGATTGTAACGTCCCAAATTTCGTAATAAAATTTTCATTTTAAAAACAACTTAAATATAAGAAAATAGTTACCACATAAAACCCTTAAATTTAAAACTTAGTATTTACACATATAAAACGTATTTATCAAAACATTACAAACATTGTCTAGCGAAGACATAGTCATTGAAATCTTCAGATGAGGTACAGTCGCACCGTGCTCCAAGCTTAAGCTAGTATTTTGTTGAAAAACAGATAGGTTAAAAGGGTAAACATGAAACTTAGTGAGTTTTCCAAAAATAGCAAACAATCCATCACATAAACATCGTCATCGGCTTTCGTCGGCAAACATCGTCATCGACTTTCGCTGGCAAACATCGTCATCGACTTTCGCCGCCAATCATCGTCATCGGCTTTTTCTGCCAATCATCGTGATTGGCTTTCGGCGACAATCATCGGCTTTCTCCGGAAAACATCGTCATCGGCTCTCGCCGGCAAACATCGTCATCGGCTTTCACCGACAAACATCGTCATCAGCTATCAAGCCGGCACTATCGGCCCACAGTCCGGCAGTCATCAACTTTCGCCGACAAACACGTAAAGCATAAATAATCACATTATTACACAAAGTAATAAAGAGTATCTACGCATGTAACATCACCCATACCTTGAAGGTGGAGGGTCCGATTGACGACATCAGCGTAGGAGACGACAGTGGAGGGTCTGATCAGCGACGACGACGACGTAGGTGGCAGCGATATACAACGATGACGAAGCCGCTAGTCGGAGGAGAGATATTCGACGTTGGTTCGATGGTCGAAGGGTTGTGCGATTTTAGAGAGAAGAGAACGTTGGAGGCTAGATATAGTGCAAGGGCGTAACCGTGATATACCACTCTATTATTTAGTCAGAGAAATTTTCAAATGGACTCAGCCAAATCTAAAAGGACCCGGTCAGATGTAATTTTTCAGCATACCAAACGCTTGGACTCGGACCGAGTCAGACATCAGGTCTGACCGAACCCGGTCAGATGCAAATCAAAAAACCCCATAGTCAATTTTCTTGCTTGACACAATTTTCACCAATGGCGTTTTCCACAATGTCCATAATGCCCTTTTTGGTCACTTTAAACTTATAACATCTAGCACAGTGTAACAATAAATTAATTCACATCCATCACACATTCTCAATTATTTGGCTAGTGACGAAACGAGTGTTATTTCATTTCTTATATAGTATACTTTTTCTTCTTTTGAAAAAATAATAACAAAAATTTAATTTTCTATTAGGGATATATTCAGGAAAGTCCTTATATTTTGACTATATATTCGATTAAGCCCTAATTGTTTATTTTTACTCAATTAAGCCCAACATTTTGTTAAATGTTTACAATTTTGGATAGTATCTTGTTATGTGGTTTTTATATTTTTTTCAACTGATGATGTATAGGTCAAAAAGGACTTAATCAATAAAAACTGAAAATTCAACTATAAATTGTTAAAATTGTCAATATATAATGACTTTAATGAATATTTTCTTTTTATATATGACTAAAGTTGTAATCATTTAACAAAATACTTGGCTTAATTGAATAAAAATAAACAATTAGGGCTTAATCAAATATGGAGTCAAAATATAAAGCCTTTACTAAATCTACCTCTTTCTTTTATGGATCACTATTGGGCTAGTGACGAAATGGGGTTGGTTGGGGGTCGAGGTATGGTGGCGTGGTGATGGCGGTGGTGCTGATGGTTGTAGTAGTGGTAGTGGTAGGGATGGATGGGTGTGGGGGTAAGGATGGATGGGGTAATATTCTTTTTATTTACCTCATTAATAAATTTAGTAAATAACAAATAAGTTACAATATTAAAAAATCTTTTAGTAAAGTTTAAAATTAGTATATATATATATATATATATATATATATATATATATATATATATATATATATATATATATATATATATATATATATATATATATATATATATATATATATATATATATATATATATATATAAAAGCTCAAATGATAACTCAAATTAAGGTGATAACCGAAGAATGTTTTATCTACACATTATTTAAAAAAACACACCAATTTTTTTTTTCAAGCGTCTAATACATTCCAATTTTTTTGTGCAAATGCATATGCAGATATACCAAAAATTGGTTATCTTGAGGGTTTTTTTTTTTTTTTTTTTTTTTTTTTTAAATTTTTTTTTAGAATATCTGGTAGTCGCTATGATATATATGTATATTTGTAGTGTTTTTTTTTTCTATATTATATACACATGAAAATGTACACATGTGCATATACACCAAAAATTGACTTTTTATTTTTGAATATTTTATGTGAAAGCGTTGGAAGCTTACTTCGAGTGATCAGTCCAAAGAAGAAAATAAAAGGTAACCGGCCCTCATATAAATGGTAGCTAGTGTCATTTATAGTTTTAGGGGATAGTGAGTGAGTTCCATGAATGCCCTCTTCCTCCGGGAGTTGCACTTTTTTGGCAAGGAAGTAACCTTAAAAGGTGATCCCGAAGCTATAGTGGTAACTTGTTTCTTATATATTAGAGGCAGATAATGTCTTAATATCTTAAGGGATGCCAGTTGGTGTATAGCAACGTGTAAATGAGACAACATAAATAATGGATAGGGTTTATGGCGTCTACTTGTTGGATATGTAATAAAGGTAGCATTGTGAGACCATGAGTTGTATGGTGGCTGGGTGCACATGCTTAGGCTTGTTTATAATGGCGGGATTATGCTTTTATATTATATATTTGGTATTAATGTTGGAGACAATTCTCGGGTCCACACGAGAAACTTGAACGATGTGCCGTTCATCCAATGAGTTCATATAGACCGAGCTCATAGCCGAGCTAGGAGAAATGAGACATGAATGCAACTCTTTGGCTATTAGATTAATGGATGTGTATCAACGTATTGATTTGATTGAATTACAAGAAGAATATGTGGCCAATATAAAGCCTTTACAGGAGGATATACAGGAAGAAATTAAGCTATACATTGCAACTAAAATATGGTAATTATTTCTATGGAGATGATTGATGGATTTTGGAGATATTTACGGAAGTATCCATAATACGCCCCCGCAAGATGGAGGCTCCATTAGTGACTCCAATCTTGGATCTAAATTTGAGAAAAAGTCGTCGAGCGAGCGGCTTAGTGAGAGCATCGGCCGGTTGATCTATGGAGTTGATGTGATAGACTTTTAGCAGACCGGCAGCAACCTTTTCCCAAACGAAGTGGTAATCTAGTGCTACATGCTTCATTCTTGAGTGGTAGACTGGATTGGCGCATAGATACGTGGCACCCGTGTTATCGCAATATACGCTTGGCGGTTTTGAAGTTGTGATGTGAAGTTCCTGTAACAGATTTTCAACCCAAGTGACTTCTGCTGCAGCATTAGCCAAAGCCTTATATTCGGCTTCCGTTGAGGATCGGGAGACGGTTTTCTGTCGTGTGGACTTCCATGAGACTATGTTTGATCCTAGGTAGATGAGATATGCCGAAGTTAACCGGCACCATCATTGATGCCACCCGAGTCAGAATCGGCAAAGGCAGTAATGTTAACAGGTGCTCCTCGCTTTAAAAACAAGCCATAGTGAATTGTGCCTTTTAAGTACCGCATGACCCGTACCGCATGACCTGTTTCAGAGCTTGCATGTGTTTTGTGGTGGGAGCATGCATGTATTGTGACAATTTGTTGACAGCGAAGCAAACATCCGGGCGAGTGAATGCTAAATATTGGAGAGAGCCAATGATTTTCCTGTAAATAGTTAGATCAATTTTGGATGATCCATCGTCCGGAGAGAGAGATTCTGATGAGCTTAACGGAGTGACCACATCTTTCGCACCATCCATGTGAAAGTTGGTGAGAAATCATTGATGTGTCTGTGTTGAGATAAAAACATGCCTTGAGGAGTGGAGATAACTTCTATGCCCAAAAAGTGATTAAGAGTACCAAGGTCTTTGATGGAAAATCTTTTGGATAAGAGATCAACAAAGTTGTTCATGAAGCTTGTGCAATTTCCTGTCAAAACAATGTCATCCACATACACCAAGAAATACATCAGTATCCCGTTACGACTATAGATAAAGAGTGAGGCATCCGATTGGGACTTCTTAAACCCGTAACTCACGAGGAAGGTTTTAAGTTCCATGTACCATGCTCGTGGTGCTTGTTTGAGACCGTAGAGCGACTTCCGAAGTTTGCAAACGTGATTTGGAAGTTTTTTGTTGGTATACCCCGGAGGTTGAATCATGTAAACATCCTCATGTAGTGTACCTTGTAAAAAGGCGTTGTTGACATCGAGTTGACGAAGAGTCCAAATTTTAGCAAGGGCGAGTGATAGAACGACTCGAATGGTGACCGGTTTAGTGACCGGACTAAAGGTTTCAAAAAAGTCTTTGCCCGGTTGTTGATGAAAACCTTTTGCCACTAGACGTGCTTTATACTTATCAACGGAGCCGTCAAGTTTTCGTTTTACAAGAAATACCCATTTGCAGCCAATCGGTGTGTGTGACGATGGTGGAATAAGATCCCATGTATGGTTGTGAAGTAGAGCGTTGTACTCATCGTCCATGGCTTTTCTCCATAAAGGGTCTTTGATGGCTTGAGAGACACAAGTTGGTTCGACGGTGGGAGGGAGGGGATGAATTGTGGTGTGGTTAACATAGTTGTCACCATAGTATTTTGAGTTGAGTTTTCGGGTTCATGGAGGGAGAAGTGGTGTTCGGTTGGGTGGGGATGGCGTGATGGTAGGGGAGGTAGGAGGTGTGAGAGGGGATGTGGGAGTGACAGGCGTTAGTGCGGGAGAGTGATCAGAAGTATCATGTGGGATTGTAGGCGTTGGGGAGGCGGTGGGAGTTGGTGCGTGAAATAGGTGTTGAGAGGGGGAGGGGGTGGGTAATGTAAGAGATGGGTTTATAGTAGGTTGGGTAATAGATGTTGTAGGGACAGTAGGGTGATGGACGTGAATTGTAGCAGGGGTTGCATGAGAAGTGTGGATAGTGGATGAAGTTGGGGAAATGGGAACAGTGGGTGAAGGATGTATATTGGTGGAGAAAAAAACATCAATTTTAATGGGTGTGTTGGTGATGGTATGTGGGTCACGTGACGGGAAGATGTGAGGCACAAATTTAACATGACGGGAATGATGAAGGCGTTTGGTAACAATGTCAAGACATTTGTAGGCGGACTTGGAGTTGGAGTAGCCAAGAAAGATACACCGGGAAGATTTTGGATGAAGTTTTGGATGGAGAATACGGTTTGAGCCACGGATAACAAAGGCAACCGGACGGCCTAAGTTTTGTGTAATTCGGTGGTTGTTGATACAATTGTTCATAAGGGGTTTTTTAATTGAGGACGGGTGTGGGTAATCGATTGATTAAGTAAGCCGCCGTTTGAAACACATGTGACCAAAAACGTAAAGGTAGACCGGCATAGTGTAGGAGAGCTAGTCCGGTTTCTACTACATGTCAGTGACGTCTTTCAGCGGTGCCATTTTGTTCGGGTGTGTGGGGCGGTGTGGTGAAGTGCGAGATACCAAGAGATTGGAAAAGAGGAATGAGGGCTTGGTATTCCCCCCGTTATCCGAGAAAATAGATATGATAGGTGTTTGAAAGAAATGCTTAACTAACTTTTTGAAGCGAGGAAATAGTGTAGAGACATCTGATTTATGGGACATGGGATAAAGCCATACATATTTAGTGTGGAAGTCAACAAATATTACGTAGTATTGGTAACCATCAATAGACTTTTGTGTTGGTCCCCAAACATCCGTATATATAAGTTACAAAGGTTTGGTAGTCACAAATGAGGTGTCATTAAATGGAAGTTTATGACTTTTATTGATGGAACATGACTCACAATGAAATTTAGGATTCAACATTTTATTTGAATGAAAACCGATACGTTTTGCAATAGATTTAAAAGTCTTGATAGATGGGTGACCAAGACAATGATGCCAATCGTGAACGGTGGATGCCGTGACCGTGTTTACTCGGGGAAGAGATGAAGCCGGTGCATAGTACACATCATGGTCGTTCACTCCCCGAAGTAAAGGCGCCCCCGTGAGTAGATCCTTCACAAGAAAACAGAAGGGAAAAAATTCGACAGAAACTTTGTTAGTTTTGCATAATTTGGCAACCGAAATTAGATTACGACGTAAATTAGGAGCACATAAAACTTATGGAAGAGAGAGAGAGAGAGAGAGCGAGACGAGGTAGAAATACTACTCTCGCCGGTGTGAGTGATTTTAAGGCCCGTACCATCGCCAAGGATAATTTCATCGGGCCCTCCGTAGTCCATTGGAGTTTGCATGTTGGAGCGATCTGATGTAATTTGATGTGATGCGCCGGTGTCAAAGAGCCAAGTGGGTTGAACCAGATTTGTTCTAGTTGTTGTGGTATTGACCAGGGGACCTGTGTTGATTTCAATGTTATTCTCACATAGAAACCGTGAGAGTTTGCGACACTCCTTTGTGTCATGGCCATCTATGGAGCAGAATTGGTAGTGAGAGTTGGAGCGGTTGTTGCGATTTTGTGGTTTTGACCATTGTGGGCGAGGGTTGCATGACCCTAGGCGAGACCCATGATTTGATAGAGGATTGGAGGCCGAGGAATTGATGGACCTGTTGGATTGAGTAGACCCATTTTGTGAAGTATGGGTATAGTTTGCTATGAGAACATCACTGGAAGGTGTTTCTGTTTCCTTCAAGAGTCTTTCAAAGTCTACCAATTTTTCATAAAGTTCAGAGTAGGTAATTGGGTTCTCATGGACTTTGATTGCAGCTACGATGGTTCTGAAGTCATCTCCTAGTTGATTGATGATATGAATCATCAAATCTTCATCATTAATAGGACTTTGGGCCAAGGCAAGCTCATCGGCAATTGATCGCATGTCACGAAGAAATTCAGCAACATTGCGTGATCCTTTGGGGTTAGTTGTGAGTTTGGATTTGAGTGAGATGATTCTAGAGCGGGAAGCGTTTGCATAGCTTGTGGTAAGACGAGACCAGGCTTCATGAGATGTTTCAGCGGAAGATAACAACGGTTGTATAGCATCGCTGCAACTACCGAGTAAGGCACTGATCAAGATTTGATCTTGTCTATACCAATGAGAGTACTCGGCACTGGTTTTCGTAGGGGGTGTTGAAGGGCCTTCGATGAAGTGGTGAAGATCTAGGCCGATTAGTGTGGAGAGGACTTGTTTTCTCCAAACGGGAAAATTGGATGCAGTGAGTTTGATGGGGAAGTGAGTAGTGGCGGTGAGATGAATGATAGTGGTAGAAGTATTTGACTTTTCTGCCATGATTGTGATGCTTTTGAACTGCAGGTTTGAGATGATGGAAGGCAGTGGGGATCGAGGTTTCTCAGAGGAGAGAAAAGGCTCTTGATACCATATCAACGTATTGATTTGATTGAATTACAAGAAGAATATGTGGCCAATATAAAGCCTTTATAGGAGGATATACAGGAGGAAATTAAGCTATACATTGCAACTAAAATATGGTAATTCTTTCTATGGAGATGATTGATGGATTTTGGAGATATTTACGAAAATATCCATAATAATGTGGAGGATTGGCTTCATGATCTTCAAACAAATGAGGAAGCTGGTGTTGTAGTATCTTCAAGGATGGAAGCTGGTGCGTCGTAACCTATAATGAGATAAAGTAAATAATATAGAGGGTTTATGTGGCCTGCTTGTTAGATATCTAATAAAGGTAGCATGGTGAGACCATGCGTTGTATATTTCTTGAGTGCATATGATTAAGTTTGTGTATGATGATGAGATTATGATTTGTATTGTATTTTTTGTATTAAGCACTAGTACAGAAGACCTTTGTTGGTGCGGTTAAAATGGTATTTAGGTACGGTTATTCAACCGCACCTACAAAATGCGCATTATCAAATACCACATTTATTAGTGCGGTTTACCAAACCGCACCAACAATGAATAAACCGCATCAAGTGAATTTTTCTGAAAAAATAGAACACCGCACTAAATACATATAACTCACATCATTAAAACAACGCATCATATAATTGTAACTGCATCATATAATTTGGCTTAGGCTTACCACATGAGCTTAGTCTGCCGTTAGGGCTTAGCGTGACACTTGGGCTTAGTCTGCCATTTGGGCTTAGCCTGACATATATGGGCTTAGTCTGTTGTTTAGGCTTAGCCTGACATATGGGCTTAGTCTGTTGATTGGGCTTAGCCTGACACATGAGCTTAGTCTGTCACATGGGCTTACTCTGCCATTTGGGCTTAGTGTGAGACATGGGCTTAGTCTGTCATTTGGGCTTAGCCTGACACATGGGCTTTGCGTGCCATATGGGCTTAGTCCTACCTAGTAACTGTGACCCATGATACAAAAAACAACCAAATTGCACCAAAATTTATTTCGGTCCATGCATATAATCATATATTACACACTCTAAATTTATTTCGGGTCATTATACAAATATTTGTTCCAGTACCAACATTCACAATTATATACAAATGTGTATCTTATAGAGTACAATGCTATAATGCTATAAACATATGTCCAAGAACAATGCTACACAAAATCGTATCTTATTGAATATTCTTCAGCCGACCTTCAATCTCCTTGCGAACTAACTTTGGCATTAGATTTAATACTATTTGCTCGATATCATCACGCGACATCAACTTGTTGTTGTTCCAAAACTAAAAGCAATTACAACAATATTATATTGAGGTATACAAAGAAAGAAAAATGATATTTTTATACGAAAAGAACACTTACTTCTTCAGTGGGACAATTGTGTTGAATCGTCTCAACAAACTCCTGCATATGTTTGATAACTACAAAACCACATTCCCAATCATCTTTTTGTTTGAAGCACTGTAATTAAATCACAAATAAATATTTTCAACACCTTCATATAAATTGAAAAGAAAATGAAATTTAAAACAAACATTTGCAATCTTCCATTTATATGTACTCGGGAAAGCTTCATCAATAATAGACACAATGGGGTATGAGGCCAGTGTAGCGGAACGTTTTAAAGAGTCAAGAACATACGCGATTCCCTTTTTCGGCTAAAGAATAATAAGCACCCAATGTCTCCTACAAAAATATAAATCATAAAACATTTAGGCTTTCCGTATGTTTAGTGTGTATATGTATGTGGATGTATTATGGAAAATTATATATTACCTAAATAAATATGGTGCAGGAAAAAAATCTTTCTTCTCATGATGCAAAAGTAATTCTTTTATATGATGTATCATGGCGGCCCGTTTTGTTTGGTCGCCGTCGTCTTTAATAATTGCCGCGTCAACGAAAGCGCAAGACAAATTCTTTGGCTGCTCATAAAAATACCTTAATTATATTATATAAGGTTAGTCAATTAAATCATATATAAAATGATAATTTATAATTTCATTAAAAAGCAATAATAAGTAATAAGAACTTACGTTGAAAACCATTGTAGAATGTTGAGATCAAGCTGACTGTTTAACAATAGTTGTAAGACCTCCGAAAGTACGATGTCATATTCAACCTTGTTGGGTTACAACCCTTGCGGTGACAAGGTATTAAAAAAATATTCACACCCAAACAGTTTGGATAGTTGATCAACTATATTCGTATGTTTCTTTCGTTTTATTCATATTTCGCTCAACAATTTATCCACTTCAGGGTTAACAAATTTTTCGAATGATAGTTAGTGTACATGTACTGAAGTGGCCATTTGTGATATTAGCTAAAAAATCACAACACATACAATTAGTATTTATATTCTGATTATATATATTAACAACGTAACTAAATAAAGGAATTTGAAGACTAACCAAATCTGTAAAGGTGCGATTCGGGCTAAAACTTTCACTTTTGTTTAGTTGAAACTAAAATAACAAACAAAATGGGATAAGTACTTTTAATAGTTCAAACTATATAAATTACTATATAATGAATTGCAAGGGGTTTCTAGAAGGTTTGGTGGGGGGTAGGGGATTTTCCGTTTTTAAGGGGGGTGGATGTTTACTTCCAATCAGATTGTGCCATTTGTTGTTCCTGAAAACACTTTCATCGTCACCTTTTGTTTCAGTTTTACTTTTTTTCCAATTCTACTTTTGCTTCTTTCAAGATTTCATAAAATAGTTATTGTGAAGAGTACAACTTGACGAAGGAAATTGAGTTTGAAGAACGGAAGTTTTAGGTTTGCGAAAATAGGATTTTTTTTTCCGGTTGGTTCTTTGGTTTCAGTTTTTCTTTTTTACAATTCCTTTTCTACCTTTTTCACTAATTTGTAAAACAGTTTTTGTACAAAGTACAAGCCAATACAACAAGTTGATGAGGCTGAGTTCTGAATATGCTTTTCCAGTTTATTAAAGGACTACAAATTGAATATTTTAAATAATGGAGGTTGCTTAACTGATGGGTTTTCGTTTTTTACAGAGCTTCAGTCTTGTATTTAGAATTACATTTAGTATTTTGCTTTGCTGTGATACGACCTTTGTTTGCTGCCTTTTAGATTTGGATTGATGGTTATTATGAGATGTTTAGTCTTGCCACGTGTTTCATACGTGGTTTCTCTTTCTTTTAAGATCTCTTCGTTTTATTATTTTTTCGTTTTCCACTTCCATCATTACCTTCCTTCTCTTTCTTTTTTTCTCAAACCATAGTGCTGACACTTCTTACACTTTCTTTTCTTCGACTTATTTTTGTACATCTTCAGTTGTGCTGCAGGCAATTTGATTTTTTTTTGTTTTTTTCTCTTCTCTTTTTATGTGATGTTGAATTTTGAGGTTGGGCAGTCATCTGGAACCCGTGTTAACCCGTGTTTCTCTTATTGATCGTTCTCTACCTTCATATGGTGACAATGGTGACTGTGTTTATGTTTGTCCTTATTGTTATGCTGAGTTTTGGTGGGCTGAAAGAACTATTAATGTTTCAACTCTGGCAAATGCTATTTACAGTCAGTGTTGTAGGCAAGGTGATGTTGTATTGCCTATACCTTTGATGCCTCCCTCCTATATATTACGTCTGATTCAAAATAAACATTACGTGGATAATATTAGGGCCTATAATTCAATGTTTTCAATGACCTCATTTGGAGCTAAGGTTGATGAGACAATCAATCGTGGTCATGGGCCTTATACTTTCAAAGTATCGGGATAAATTTTTCATACAATCGGTTCTTTTTGTCCTGAGGGATCTGATGCACCACGGTTTTTGCAATTGTATGTTTACGATATGGACAATGAAGTTACCAACCGGTTGCAGATTTTTGAAAACAGTGCGGAGACTTTGCAGTCTGACATTGTAAAGGGATTATCTACAGTTTTAAATGGAATAAATGAGTATGTGCGGATGTTCAAAAATGCAGTGGACATAGCTACACAAAAGAAGTTACATAATTATGCTATAAGATTGTATAACAATGTACCTGATGTGAGATATGGATTCCCTTACGGAGGTGCTCTTGGGGGTATTGTTACAGCTGATGATCCGAATGCATCCAAATACGATATTATTGTGCATTCTCATGGGGGCTGTCCTACACGTGTAAGCAAATTGCATTATTCATACATGCCTTTGCAATATCCTTTATTATTTCCATATGGCGAAAAAGGTTCGTCAACCAGATTTAAAGTACGTTCTAATGGTGTTTCAACATCAAAGTCAATTACATTAAACATGTATTATAGTTATTTAATACATAGCCTTAGTGGTATGTACACCTTATTGTTACAATGTGGGCGTTTATTTCAACAATTTTTTATCGATGCTTATTTGTGTGTTGAAGAAAACCGGCTTGATTATATACGTAACAATCAAAACAATTTACGTTCTGAGCATGTAAGTGGTATTTATGATGCTATTTCACAAGGAGATTCTGATGGTAAAGCTATTGGAAAGCGATTTATTTTACCTGCATCCTTTGTCGGTGGCCCTAGATATATGTACAAGCATTATCAAGATACGATTGCTATCTGCAGAGTGTATGGAAACCCGCAATATTTTATCACTTTTACTTGTAATGTTGGGTGGCCAGAGATTACCAGGTATATGGCGGATTTTGATATTAAGTCCTCTCATTTTCGTCAAGATATAATTGCTAGAGTGTTTCAGATGAAGGTGACTGACTTTATTAATTTCTTGAGAAATGACAAACCGTTTGGAGATGTTACTGCTTGTAAGTGTTTTTATCTTTAATATCTTTTAAATTCTTTTCTTATGTTTTATGTTCTAATTGCTATTGTTATTTTCCAGATTTATATACCATTGAGTTTCAAAAGAGGGGACTGCCTCATTGTCATACGCTTCTTTGGGTGTCGGCATCTTCGCATATAAAAACTCCCGCTGATGTTGACAGGTATATATCCGCGGAGTTGCCAGATCCTGTTGCTGATCCGTTATTATATAAAACAATTACCAGTTGTATGATTCATGGGCCTTGCGGTTTGTTGAATTCTCAATCGCCTTGTATGCGTGATGGTAAATGTAGTAAGTCGTATCCAAAAGATTTTAATGATCACACCTTTTTTGACAAGCAAGGCTATGTGCATTACAAAAGAAATAGTTTTGCATCTCATGTTTTGCATAGTGGAATACGGGTTGACAATGGCTTTGTGGTTCCGTAGAACAGACGACTCTCCAGCAGGTTCAATGCGCATATTAATGTTGAATATTGCGGATGGAACATGTTGATTAAATATCTTTTTAAGTATATTGCTAAGGGAGTTGAACGTGTTAGTTTTGCTAATCAAAGAAATGAGTTGGCTTCTACATCTACTTCTATTGTGCCACCTGCTGAAGTGGATGAGATAAAAAACTTTGTTGATGGTCGATTTATATGTCCACATGAGGCTGCGTGGCGCATTTTAAATTTTACAATTCATGAGCGCATTCCTTCTGTTCAAGTTCTTGCTGTCCACTTAGAAAATATGCAAAATGGAACTTTTAGAGATAACGATGATCTTCAATCCGTGGTCAGAAATCCAAATTTTGGTAAAACTACACTTACCGGCTGGTTAATTAATAATCGACATGATGTTGCTGCTAGAAATCTAAAATATGACGAGTATCCGCAACATTTTAGATGGGATCTTAGTTGTCATGAATGGATACATAGATCGTCAAATAGAAACCAGCTGTTTCAAGACTTGCATATATTCATCCGACTTGTGTAGAATCATTTTATTTGATAATGTTGCTATGTCATCAAAGAGGCTGCTGTACATTTTCAGATATAAGGACAGTAAATGGAATTCTTTACCCTTCATTTCGGCTAGCATGTGAAGCACTTGGTTTAATTGGGGACGATAAAGAATGGCAGTTTGCTTTGGATGATGCTTCTTCAGTACATCTTCGTGCTTTATTTTGTCATATATTGTTGTTTTGCGACATAGCCAATCCGCGACAGATGTGGGAGTATGCACAGTCAAAGATGGTTGATGATATATGCCACACTTTTTCTACCACACTTTTTCTTCAGCTTTCCAGTCGAAAAATGTTTCTGTGCCAGCTGATATCGTTCAGCAGCAGCTTCTCCTAGAGCTTGAAAAATACTTAAATGCCTCTACACCATCTAGAAGTCTTTCAGATTTTCAATTACCATTGCCAGCTTCCAGTGCATATGAGATTCTTAGAAATAGATTGCTTTTAGAAGAAACCAGTTATGATAAAGTGCTATTGCAGCATCAACACGAGCAAATGGTTTCTCAATTAAATTTGGAACAATTGGCTGTTTATAATCGTATATGTGCAGATGCAGTGAACAATGTGCAGTCGCTGGTATTTGTATACGGACATGGAAGAAAAAGAAAGACTTTTTTGTGGTCCGTTGTATTAGCATATTTTACATCCAATGGAAAAGTCGCGTTAGCCGTCGCAGCCTCCGGTATTGCAGCTATTTTATTACCTTCTGGTCGAACAGCACACTCCAGGTTCAACATACCTATAGATATATCTAACACATCTGTTTGCAACATCAAAAAGTAGTCACAACTCGCTGAACTTTTAAAGGTTACTTCGGTAATAATTTGGGACGAGGCTACAATGACAGATCGTATTTGTTTTGAAACTGTTAATAGATCTTTTCAAGACATACTAGATAAGCCTGGTGTTCCATTTGGAGGTACATCTGTTCTTTTAGGAGGGGATTTTAGACAGACACTTCCTGTTAAAAAAAAAGGCTTCTAATCCGGAAATTATGGCTTCTACCTTACCAAATTCTTATTTGTGGCCGTTGTTTTCTGTTTATAAACTCTCTTCTAATATGCGCTTGTGCTCAAATGATAATAGTACACTTGAAACACAACGATGCTTACAGTTTGCAAGCTGGCTTTTAGATATTGGAAATGGTAAAATTGGAAGACCCGACTCTCAAAAGTCTATAAATGCTTCAATTGTGGATATTCCTGAACATATGTTAATCGATGAATCTGAAAACAATATTCAAAGTCTTATGGATTTTGTCTATGGATCTGGTGTTCTGGTAAATCCCATGCCTACAGTTCTATGTAATAGAGGTATTATTTTCCCGAAGAACGAAACTACTAATCAAATTAATCGAATGGTACTGGATATGAACTGTGCAAGATCGAGGATTTATCGAAGCACTGATACAGTTACTCCACGCACAGACAAACTCGCATATCTTGATTTGTTGTATCCAGAAGAGTATTTGAACCAGTTATCATTTCCAGGTCTTCCTTTACACGAATTGCTTCTTAAAGAAAATACTCCAATTATTTTGCTAAGAAATATGGATCCAGCAAACGGTTTATGCAATGGTACCAGACTCATTGTTAGCTAACTTTTTCCTGTTGGATTAGGTGTCTAAGCCATGACTTTATATTTATATTTATCTTGTTAATTGAAGCAAAGTCCATTTGGGTTGCCCTCATAGCCGGAGGTCAGGATAGAGTTCGGTAGAGTAAAATGTTGATTTATTAATTGTTTAATAAATCAATAGAATTAATTAAATGGTTTATTAATATATTTAAGTGTTAATATATTAATTAGAAACTATAATAATTAATTAAGATTTAATCTAGAATTAATTGGATTTAATTCAGTGATTAAATTAATTAATTAAAAGTGCAGGGACTGGCTTTGTAATTATTCAATAGTTGAATAAAAGGCTAGCCAGTGGAAGCCTCAAGTTGGGCGAAATTATGGAGGCCATCTCCATAATTTCGAAACCCTAGTTAGGGTTTTTAGAGGCTTGCCCAAATGGATAACAGGCTTGTCCATTAAGGGGCTTCTCTAGGGTTTCTGCTGTAGCCTCTTGGAGGCTATATAAGGAACCCTCTGGAGGCTCAAAACCTGTGCCAACTTCAACCAGAGAAACTCTACTGTACTGTCTTCTCCATTGCTGTGGGTATGACTTGCATTTGAGACAGGATACTTTTGCTGCTAGCTTCAAGAACAAGATTCAAAGGTTGGTTCTTCTGATTTGAACTTTAGAAATAATTGTTGGCCTTTAGGATTTAGTTTATTATCTTCATAGAAGAAAACATAGATCTTTCTAGGGTTGCATGTGAACCATAAGATTATTTTGTGTTCATTGTTTGCTAGAAAACCCTTCAGTGGTATCAGAGCATAGGCTGTTTTCTTATGAATTGATATAAACTGCTTAGATGATTTTTGCTTTGAGTGTTTTTGTGAAAAACCCTCTTGGAATGGCCTTAATTTTGTGGCCTAGGCTAGGGTTTCCTAACCCTAGCCGCCACCCTCTTTATTCCCCCTTTAATTGCTTGATTTGCTGCCTTAAATAGTTGGTTGTTGTTTTGGTAATTATTGGATAATTAAATAACTGGAGCCCCTTATTCTTGGCATGCAATTTTCGAATTAGGGAATAAGGATAGGAAATTAATTTTATTAATTTTGTGGTCCCCCATTCTTGATTTAATTAGTTTAATTAAACTGTTAATTAAAAGACCAATTAAATCAGCTTAAAGAATTAATTACATTTTCGAAAAATAGTTTAAAATTTGCGAAAATTATGAGATAATTAATTCTAAAATATTTTAATATATCTTATATATTTATGATTAAAAGTTAATTATTTATATATAAGAAAATTGGGTAGTCTTACCGTAAGTAGGCCTCATTCACAAAACTGTCCTATAAAGAGGGTATAAGGCGACTGACTATAAAATGTTAGTCTAATGGGTATCTACTCTTACCCACCGCTCTCCTGGTCAGTCGAGTGTCGTTAGCCGAACGGGTTTGATAGAACCGCTAAGCCTCTTAAAAGTATAATGCTATAATTGAAAGTACTAGAACTTTGAACAAAACCCAATCTAGTTACTTTAGGTTAAAAATGTGAATTGGTGCTAATCCATGGAATTGCACATTGCACTTTGTGGAACGTTGGTGGAGCGTGTGTGGTTTACCGGCATGCCAACTGGGGTTCGCAAAGACTTACAATGGGTTTCTCGATTTTGTCATTATTAACGGAGCGTGTGTGGTTAACCGGCACGTTAATTAGAGATGACAATCGACTTCGAGAGTACCGAGCGTATTTGCATGGTTATTCACACCCGGTTTGTGATCCTCGGCATCCCAGTCACAAACAGTGGGGCACATCCGAGACTAAGCATGCCATTGAACAGTTCAATGTGTCTCAACAGATCTAGGAATTTCATAAGATGAAATTGATAAGTGTATTATCTACCTTAATGACCATTATGTTGTGATTACGGCATCCCTCTTCACACCATAGTTGGGGTATTTTGGGTCCTAGCCTTAATAAATAATATATTGGGTAATTATTTAAAAGGATTAATTAAGCTAATAAATTCTGTGTATTGTAGATGTCTGAAACAAGTGTCTATTCTCTTCCCTCTCCTCCTTCACCCTTTTCTGAGAGCATCAGAAAGCACCTGCTAAATATGGAAAGGCTGACTGGCCTTAACTATATGGTATGGCTTCATAAATAGAGAATAGTTCTCTGTTTTGCTAGCAAGCCGTGTCTGACTGAGTGTCTGCTCCCCAAAGCATGACATCACACAGTAGCTTGTGATGAGCATGACTCCTTGATTGTTAAGTCAAGCAAAGTTCGTTACCTAATACTATTGATCATTGACCCTGAGTTCCGCAGGAATTTAGAATTCCTGGGTCAGATTAGTTAACACAGCTAGTTGTGGAAAGGTTCCATGAACTGGTTAAGAAAGGACGAGCTAAGATCTTCAACGAGTTTGAAGTGTGCAGGAAGTAGCACCAGTTCACATGTTCTCAAGACTGAGAGACACATAGGTGAACTGTATAAATTTGGTTCCCTTTATGATCGGGAGTTAAAAACATTAGCTCGACTCGTTGATCCGTTCATCCTAATGTACAGGAAGGGAAACCAGATAAGACAATCGTGGATATGCATTCAATGTTGACTCTGTATGAGTCGTTCATAGAGAAACATAGTTCCATTGGTTCAGCTACTTCGGGATTGAGTCCAGTAATAGGACACATCAAGAAATGATCCAGATCGTCTGGACCGGTCCTCGATGTTTCAAACTGGGAATCCACAGGGTGGGACACAGTCACGGAAAGATTGGAAAATGCTCCGAGGCCGAACAGTTTGGCAACTCAGGAATATCTTAAAACTCAGAACACCTGATCCTTAGTTCCTTGATACAGGATGTGTTTCTCACATTTGCTCTGTATGCATGGACTCTGTAGGATGTGGGATGTTGTTGCATAGGAGCATATTCAGATTGGATCTGAAGCTCATGCAGTTTTAGAGTTTAGTTAGATGCTGAAATCATGTTATTAGCTTATCAGATGCGTATGACATTGTCTATCATATGATACATTATTCAAGGATTTTGTTTTAATAAAATTGTCAACTTTCTTTTAACACATGTTGTTTGAAATATCCTTGAAATGTTATATGATTGTGTTGAATGCATGATTAGTAATAACTTGAATATTGATACATCCAAAGTGTTTGGATTTAGGAATTGTGTCTTTTATGATTGTTAAGATAGATATTATAAGAATCAATTCAACCAAAGGTCCAGTTGGACAGGACTTTGGAATCATTTGACTTAGAGTCACATGATGAATTGAGTTCTTAATGTGTTAAGAAATGAATCAACCAATGATCCAGTTGGACAGGACTTTGGAATCATTTGACTTAGAGTCAGATGATAATTAAGTTCTTTATAAAGCACATGTGGCAAGAAATGAATCACCCAAAGATCCAAAGGATAGGATTTTGGAGTCAGTTGACTTAGAGTCAACTGAAGATTGCAAGTCTTGAACAGAATTAACAAAGTCATAAGTTTACATAGAGATGTAAAAGAGATTGAGATTAGAAGCAACGAACACATTAGTTGCTGTGTATTGCTCGAATCTCCGAATAGAACAAAATTGTTTGTACTTCACGATATTTGTCATTCGGTATGACGAATATGACTTCGCTTATCAGAATAAGCGATTGGATTGAATCCTTGAATAGCTCAAGGACTTCAAAGGAAGTACAAGACCCACAGAACCTGAGTAACAAAATAAACTGGGAAAATTCTTCACAATTTATTCCCTTCCAAGAACATTAATAGTTATAATGTGTCTTAGGGAAGATGATGGAGCGTTGGTCGAAACAGTTCGATCCTCAATGTATGAGATACATTGAAAATTAGGTTCCGATACATTGAATATTAAACCAGTCAGACCATATTCCAACCACATCTTCGACTATGTAGGTTTTGCAGACACTGTCTGAAATGTAAAGCTGGGATTGTCCCACTTGTACATCAAAGGTCCAGGGTCTTGTAGTGTTTATCCGAACCTCATGACTGGCTGAACCAAATCAGAAATGTCATTTCACTGGCTATCCTGCTGTACCTGGAAGAGAAAGATCTCTTTTAGAAAGAACTCAGTTTCTAAGGAAAGAGTGGGAGTTTGGGATAGTCCTGAATGAGTTCAGGATTAGCCAAGTGAAATAACCTTTACTCATCGCTAGGCTTAGAGCAGAGATCAGATTTCTGTTTTAATACTGACATAACCTTCTCTTGACCAGTAGTACTGATCACTGCCATAAATAGTTATGATCGGGGTGACATACCGAATAGTGGTAAAACACTATAGTTGGTACGGATTTTCAATCCGACTACTTGGAAGCATTGGTGAGCCCGGTTGCTGCCAATTAAGAGAACCTTAGGACGAGATACAGTCTATGTAACAGTTTGATTGATTTTACAACTGTTAGAACCAGTGGGAGTAATCATCAAAAGAAACCAACATGGACAGAAACGTACTTTCAGAACATCTGGTTGAGTGAGACGATACTCAGAGTTAAGTAATTGACTTCGAGAGAAGCGCTCTCAATAGAAGATGAAATCCGAAAGGATACTGCATAATGTAAGTCGTTAGTGGAGCGCGTGTGGATCACCGGCACACTAATGAGGACTCATAAAGAATATGCCAGTATAACGGTACATGGGCCCGGGATTTCCCCGCGGGCATCTCCAAGAAAGGATATTCAGATTCTCGAAATATGCAAAGGATTAGATTTTGAGAATGAGCTGAAAGATATCCATTAAGATGTCAGAAAGGTTTGGAGTCTCAAAATATACCAAAAGCTCTGGATTTTGTGAATAGTCCATAACCGTGTCAAAGCCAGTGGGAGTATTGCTGTTATCTATCTCAATATTTGTGTTACATAATGTTTCTAGGAAACGTCTCTTTTCATTACAAAGTGTAATGACTTGGTGTTAAGAGACGGATCGCTATGAAAGACTTAATAAAGATACGGCATGCTTGAGTGGTTATAAACGTCTATGAGATAGATCGAAACTCTGCCAAGATGATCTTGATGAGACTCAAGATGCATAGCTCAGGAAAAGAGTTTCCTGTCATTGCAAAGTGTAATACAAAGAAGGTGCAGCATACTCACATAATCCATAGACATCTATCAGATAGATGTTGTCATCAGTATAGACCTGGCCATTATAAGCATGATCTTGATAAGATTCAAGATGCATGAGAAAAAGTCTCCGAAAGGATATAGTTATTAAAGGTCGTGACACAAGGATTATGAGTAATCCTAAGATTCCAAAAGGGTTTGGAATAGGACTGGATCGAATCCAACAAGTTTCTTGGATCGATCAAAAGTGTCATGAACATGTCTTGATGACTTAATGCTTAGAGCATACTGAGTCAGATTCAGGATATGACCTGGCTGGGAATACTTAATGGATTTTGTACATACATCATTAGAAAATGATTAGGGGTGAATGTTGATAACAGTTTGAAAAGAATTTTTCAAATAAGGACTTAATGGTTAAAGAATTTCGTTGGCATTCCGATGGAGCGCGTGTGGCTCACCAGCACATCGTAACACCTCGAAATAGTCTTAGGGTGCAGTCATGTGGACTAAAGATCCCGAGAACCATGGAAAGTCAAGATACATAGAATGGAGTTGTTAGTGAGAATGACGGTATGACCAAAATTGAAATATCATCGGAAAGATATCCGATCGGATAAAGTGTATGACATTTGAATACATAGAAAGAGTGAAGGGTCATGTAGACATAGATACATAACACGAATTAAATAAGTATCTAGAAACCGATAATAGTTTATGTAAAATCCGACTTGGTGATTACCTCGTGGAGACTTGGTAATTAGGCAATAGTAGCCACCATTCAGATTTTAAGTTTCAATTTTGCATGTTTCACTTCCCGAATAATTTGATTATTCAAAGGTCCACAGTCGCTCGTACTTTTCGGGAGTAAGTATGAACAAAGACTGTCGTGAATTGGTTGTAGATTGTCTAAGGAGTTAGACATTGCAGTAAGACTGCTACAACGTTCATGAGTACTTAGAAATAGAGATTTGAGTATTGGATAAACCTGCGCTCAATAGATTGCTTCATGGATTACATCACGAGCAATGTTGAGACGATAATATCGTATGATCTTGAAGCGGAGACATATGAGTTGAAATTTACGAGTCGGTTGTGCATTGATGATGTGAAACGCATCGGTAACTCGATGTTATAAAACGCATTGTTGTGTACGATTTGATAAGTAAAAGACACAACCATATGAGTCAAAGCTTATTCGTTCCTTGACCCTGATGGGAAACAGATATCTGTAGGCCGCTCGATGATTTTGAAGTTGACTAAAGTGCTGGCCAGCCGGGACTAAATTGATGTGTTCAATTAGAAGTCTTAAAGTCATAAGCAGAATCGGAAATCGGGAAACAGAGTATCGGACAGAGATTGATCTCAATCCATGTCTCGTGTCTGAAAATATCTTGTTGGACGAAGGATCATATGATCACTTATCTATGGACAGAACTGACTGGGTCAGAGTTCGGCAGCAGTTTCTAGGAAGCTGCAGATTGTTTATAAATCAGAAGATAAATTAAAGTCATAGACTTATCCAAGTGGGAGACTGTTGGATTAGGTGTCTAAGCCATGACTTTATATTTATATTTATCTTGTTAATTGAAGCAAAGTCCATTTGGGTTGCCCTCATAGCTGGAGGTCAGGATAGAGTTTGGTAGAGTAAAATGTTGATTTATTAATTGTTTAATAAATCAATAGAATTAATTAAAGGGTTTATTAATATATTTAAGTGTTAATATATTAATTAGAAACTATAATAATTAATTAAGATTTAATCTAGAATTAATTGGATTTAATTCAGTGATTAAATTAATTAATTAAAAGTGCAGGGACTGGCTTTGTAATTATTCAATAGTTGAATAAAAGGCTAGCCAGTGGAAGCCTCATGTTGGGCGAAATTATGGAGGCCATCCCCTTAATTTCGAAACCCTAGTTAGGGTTTTTAGAGGCTTGCCCAAATGGATAACAGGCTTGTCCATTAAGGGGCTTCTCTAGGGTTTCTGCTGTAGCCTCTTGGAGGCTATATAAGGAACCCTCTGGAGGCTCAAAACCTGCGCCAACTTCAACCAGAGAAACTCTACTGGACTGTCTTCTCCATTGCTGTGGGTATGACTTGCATTTGAGGCATGATACTTTTGCTGCTAGCTTCAAGAACAAGATTCAAAGGTTGGTTCTTCTGATTTGAACTTTAGAAATAATTGTTGGCCTTTAGGATTTAGTTTATTATCTTCATAGAAGAAAACATAGATCTTTCTAGGGTTGCATGTGAACCATAAGATTATTTTGTGTTCATTGTTTGCTAGAAAACCCTTCACTTCCGTATGTGATAGAAGCATCTATAATGACTGGTACATCTGTGGGGAAGCGTGTGTATATGCCTAGATTCAAACTTATACACAAAGATGATGAATTGCCTTTTATTTTTATTAGAAAACAATTTCCTTTGAAGGTGTGTTATGCAATGACTATAAATAAAAGTCAAGGTCAATCGTTACAGAGAATTGGTATTTACTTACCAGAGGCAGTCTTTACACATGGCCAACTTTATATTGCTCTTTCCAGAGCTACATCTCCTGATTCTATAAAGATTCTTATTGAAGATATTCACGGTCATGTGTCAAACAAGACTACAAATATAGTATTTAAAGATCTCCTTAGAATGATTGAAAATGTTGAGGTTCAAAATGGAGGACCATTTATTATATCTATTATTTCTTTTTAAAATATGAATACTTATACTTTTTTTTCACAACAGGTAAATCGCTATGACCAGAATTTCTGAACTTACAAGTGGTTGTCCAACTCATCGTCTATAAGTACGAGTCATTCGAAAATGGATTCCGCATTTTAGACCTCAAGAAACATGGTTTTTGGTTGTAGATGACAAGGTAAAGTATATATTACAGTTTACTCCGATTAATACTCTACGACTTCACGTATATCCTTACCGTTGATTGGATTTTATAGGGTGATTCTATTCATGTTCTTGCTGAAAAAACGAACCAGTCATATGTAGAATCAAAACTTCAAGTTTTGGGCTGTTATAGTCTTGGAGATTACACATGTTCAAAAACAGAGTCGTACAGAAAAATGTTCCAAAAACATATCCATATAAATGTTGGACGCGCATAAAAAATAGAACAGATAACAAATATTGCTGATATACCAACACAATGGTATTATCCATCAAATTTCGAAGACCTTCACAACCTGCTGATAAGTCAAGATTACTTTATTCCAGGAACTCTTTCTATTCCAATACTTTATTGCTCATGACAGTCTATATTATTTTCATAACCCTTTATATAAATGTTATGTTGCAGACTTCATAGGTTTCTTTAAGTCTTATGAGCGTGGAAAAAACAAACAAAGCGATCGTTTCATGTATCTAAATTTAGTGGGAAATGAGTAAGCTCATTAAAACAACAAGCATGTTTTTTAAAAAATTTGCAAATGTTTGTTGTTAATCCTATTTTGAAATATATTATAGAGGACATCAAATTACCACCACACTTTGGAAAGATTGTTACCAGTCTCCAGAAAAAGTTAACCATCAAGCCTTATTGGATACAACAATTGGCACTCCAGTGGCAATTACTAATGTAAAAGTTGAAAGTTATGGAGGTAATAATCCACTATCTGAACTTTTATATGAACAATTAACCATGTAATTCTGCAGTTTTTATTATACTAAGAGCTTAATAATCACACCATTAATATTACTGATAATAGGAGTCCTCAAATTAGCCTCTACAGATGCCACTCATGTTATTATCAATTCACTGTTAAAAGAAGGAATCCTAGATCTGCAAAGGTATGGTTTATTACCTTATATACATATTATATAATTATTAAAGTAATTATCTTTTGGTATCTTATAGGATTCGTACGGGTTCATCCAATGTTATCACTCTACCATATACTATAATGACCATAAGCGAACTTTTAAGCAAACATCACTCGGAATTATTGGTACTTTTCACATATATTTCTTTAAATAATATACTTGATATCGCTAATTTTCATTATATATTTGTGTGTTCTAGAGCAAAAGAATTCTCATTGAAGCAGCTATACAAAGTTGTCAATATTCAGGATCTTGGTATATGACAACATGTCCAAAGTGCAATGAGCGAATTGTAAAACAAGGAACTATTTGGTTCTGCATCAGTGATGGACGAGTTGAAGAGCCAACATTTTAGTAATCAAACACAAAATCCTCTATTCAATTGAGATTAATTCTTATATAAACTTAACTAACTGTTTCTTCTTTTATAAACAATTACAGCTTTTCTGTAAATCTTGTCGATGATACCTGCACAATACTTGCCATTGCTACAAACACCTTTGTGGAAAACATGACTAATTGCAGCTGTCAAAAGTTAATAATTGAAGACGTGTTCGATAATGACTGCATCATACCTCCAGTTATCGAAAAACTTATAGGGAAAACACAAAACTTCTTAGTTGAAATGACAACACGTTCTTCTCCAAATAAAATAACTTTTGTTATAGTTGATATCATAAAAACCTCAAGTCCAAAAACTATATCTCCAAGCCAACCAACTTCATCAACACTTTCTCTTACGGATATCGCTAAACAAACAACAACCGAAATTATAGCAGCTCAGACTTCAAATGTAACACCACCTCCACCTACTCCAGATCATACTCCACCAGACCAAAAAAGAAGTTGCCCACAAAGATACTGAAACTGTGGAGAAGGCAGATTACGGTCCGAAAAAGCGTCTATCTTTTGAATATAAAGGTGAATGACATTCGGTTACGTATAAAACTTAGTATACCATAATGCATTTTAAACCTTGCTAATTTTTGCAGGTGACAATCGTGAAGAAGGAAAAAAGAAAAGGCAGTAATGTAAAAGTTAGTGCTTATAAACAGACATAACTATCAATGTCATAGACACCTTTGAAAGTTTTTGTAATACATATATATATAATCCAGTTGATATAATCGGTTTTCTAACACTGATGTCTAATTCAACTCATATAATATCTTTTTAGATGTATATTTATACCTGTAAAATATTCTTTGAAACTGCAACAAACAAGTGTAAAATATCTTTCATAACTTTATAAATTACAATAAACATATGATTATGAGACACTCTAAAAATTAATACTTGTATGCATAAACTTCTTTAGAAAGAGAAACTACAATGTCTAAAAGTGTTGAGATATTTCACAACGAAAACAAATCCATAAAACCAAATGGTACTAATCATAAAAAAAATTCATAAATAATATTAAAAACGTAATAAATGCTACTACTAATAAAGTAATTGCAAATGGAAGTTAATAAACTATATATTTAAATACTAACACAATAATTACATATACGAATTTTTTTAAAACAAATATTTCAATGTTACTTATGACAAATTAACACAAAGACTTTAGAAGCAACATAAATCCGTATACTTAACTTATACGTACTATAAAAATAATTCACGAACACAAAAATTTCTCTACCATAAATGTTATCATTAATAAACCAATGATGATCATAATCTAAAAAGATATTCATTGGTATTCCCAAAGCCGACCTGCTATTATTTCTCATTATAAATATTCATTTTTTTAACATACTCTTTCACATTTATCAAACTAAATAATACTTTTATAATAATTTTATCTTTTTACATTTTAAAAATAACACAGTTCATCACAATAGCTTATGAACTAGAAAATATCTTCGCCACATCAATACAAAAGACACATAAATACGACTATTTAGTAACATAACGAACTGAACACTATAATAAACAAATTGAATTAAGAATTTATTAGCGTAATTATTACCAGAAAATTATTATTCTCAGCTTAATAATGTATTACTTAAATCAACAAAAAAAAATGATCTTCTTCATCCATTATTCAAACCTAATGCACTTAGGAGAATTAAAGATTCAGACTCCTCAATCTTATATTTCATGAAATTTTAGAATGTAACATTAAGAGCTTCGTACAAAGATATTTACTATTTTCCAACCCAAAAGTAATTAAATTTCTACAATAAACACACAACTCCAACTACATTTTCACTGAAGTAGCCATTCACATTTATGATAAATTAGGCTCTTAGGACACAACAACTTTCATTATACACGTTAATGAAACCTCGTGATTAGCAAACTGTCAACTCAATTTATTTCTCAAACCTATTTTACTATATATACATATCATACAACTCCATCATTACCATAAATAATATCAATACATATACCAATTTCAAAGATACAATTTTAATATTTTTTATCTATTCGTCTATAAACCCCATCAAAAAATATCAATTGTGTAAATTCTATAATCAACTACAAAAATGAGAAAAACAAAGACAAATTTTAAAATTTATAATCCTTTTAGATTTACCAAAAGAAAAATATCTGATAAATAAGAGCCTCTTTCCTAAATTTATTATTTTCAAGAAAACCCAAAAAAAATTTATAATATTGTTATCAAAAGTTTTTTTTTTAAAAAATAAAGGTAAAATTTTTTTATTTTAAAACTAAAAACGTCTTTGAAACAATTTAAATTTATTTCATTTTTTACACCAAATATAAAATGATAATAACCTCACATTATATGAAATAATGTTTTCATTAAATTTTTATTTTCAATATATCAGTAAAAACTATAAAAATACATAGCGGATCCTAAAATGCCGGTTACCTTTTTTCTTCCAACACAATCGCCACTCTTTTCTGCATTATTTTATTTTTTCAATTTCAAATGTTATATAACTTATACTGATCCTACAAAAAAAGATAAAACAAAACACGATTAACAACCGCATTAATAATCAACCACAACATTTAATATCCACTAATAATAGCATTTCACCAACGCCGACTATACGTCTCATCAGGTGTGTTTCGAGGGCGGTTATACGTCTTTTGATTTGAAAAACATTTAAAAGAGTATTAATTATAGAAGCAACTTAACCTCCTGAAACCCCTCTATATAAGAACGTATTATTTCTTTCTGCAGCATAACAACAAACCACTTACTCCAATCGCATCCAACACAATGAGAGCACAATATATCCTTTCCCTTCTCTACAACCTGATGAACAAAGCCGAAAAGAATCGCAAAGTTATCAACGAGTTGGAGAAAAAATTTCAAGAAGATTACAACATCAAGATGGAACTGTTCGACTTTCTGGATACTAAACTGAAATATTTGAACTACGTGCTGGCTGAAGAGGCGGAAAAAGAGACAAAGGAGAAAACAGCAATGGTGATTAATCTTCTGCATCAAATCGAACAACTTCTGTCGTCTGAAGTGGAAGCTTACAAAGACAAACTCAAACTCGTCCAGTACGAGTTTGAGTTCCAGAAGTAAACATCAACAATCAAGAAAAAAGGTGGAGGCATATGGGAGTTTTTTGGGCAATCTTATGTGTTATCGTTTTAGTTTATCAGTTTGTCGAATGATAGTATGTGTAGCTTTTGAATGAAATCTATAAACGTATCGATATTAAAATATTACCGTGCATACCTTTTTACCCTATGCGTCTTTCGTAAACGAATACCTTTTTTTTGGAATGGCAATAAAATTTTTATTAAATTGTAACTCCAGCGGGGAGTTGGAAAAAACAAGAAAAAAACATCAAGTTTAGAAAAGAGATTACATACGGTCAAATAACTAAATCAAATTCAGATAAGCATCAAAAAAAGCAACCCAAAGAAGGATTAAGACCAGCTGCATTTGCACCGGCCGACAATCCAACTGAAACCAAAGAGAACGGAATATCAAACACAGCAGAACTCCATAACTAAGCTTCATGATTTGCAAAGACACCAAAACTTCCAAACTTTCAACTAGGCCTTCTGCATACTTGTAAAAGATACCAGGGTTATTTTCGTCCAAGTGCAAAGCAACACCTGAATAGCTTCAAAATGCATCAGAAACCAAGCACTCATATAAAGAAATAACAGAATAATACGCATACATACAAGGTTTCGCACGTGATCAATCTAGTTACCAACAAATGTAAATTTGTTGGTACGAGTACATGTGACTTATAAACTGGTGTCATATCATTTTGTGTTGGCGGCGAGGTGTGATTTGATCCAATTGGTGATGAATTGGTCGGTGCGTTGTTGGTCGCAAGCTATAACATTTTGTAATTTATATTTAACAACTAGACGAAACCCCGCGCGTTGCGCAGGTTAAAGTTTTGTAAGAAAAAATTTATCATTAACATTATCAATGAAATAATAATTCTCCCACAAAATTGATATATAAAATTGTAACTACTTTGAACAATAAACGTCTATTACAATTACAACACTCAATGGTCGTTACCCGCGACTTGTGCTTGAATAAAGTTAAATATAATTCTCAAATTAGTGTTACTTTTTCTATTATGATTATTAACTAATTTAAATATTACTTCTTGTACCATCTTTTTTATTTCAATCATAATAATTATTTAAAATAACAACCATTCTTTAAAGTTATATAATATAAATTATAATTTATGTTACTATATATTATTATTATCGTTAATTAAGTTTAAAATCAGTTATTATTATTAAGTTGCTCTAGAAGGCATTTAAAAACAACTTATTATTTATTTATTTATTATAGTACATTAATAAATAAACTCTAAATCATTACTAAAACAACAATTAAAAAGTTGTGTGTGTATATGTGTCAAATCAATATAATGTACATCTTTAATAAATATAATAATTATTTTATATTTGAATATTTTTTTGGAATATTTGTAACACAAATAAAACTAACAATACGTTAGTTCTATGTTTTTGAATTTTTTTTTTATTATAGATTATTATTGTATAATTGTTTCATAGTAAAGTTTCAAACCATGTGTTCTAAAATATGATTATCGAATGAATGTGTGAAGTTATTTGACAGTAAGGAATTTGTAGGTCTTTAAAGCATTTCATTGTAGGAAATGTGTTTATATTATATTCATTAGCATATAATTAATCAACAATTTAAAAAATATCATATCATTTTTAAAAAACACTGGAACTATTTGATTATATAAAAACCTACAAACTCATTATTATAAACTTAATTATAATATTTCTAAGTATACATGTATTTGTTTATTGATTTATATTAACGTATTCATGAAGACTTTGTATTTTTATGAATTAAAATACTTAAGAAACACAAATGAGTTCTTCTCTAGTTATTACCATTTCATGATTGTAGGTTATTATACATATACATTCATTGTTTTATATTGTTGCACACTATTTTTAAGCTTAAGCTTGTGTAACATATATACATATGAGATATATTCATTATCAACAAATGATTAGAATGTAATAGAAAAAAACACAAACTTATAATTATGATTTAATAATTACAATATATTTTCATTTTTCTATAATTTGTTTTATATTATATTATAATTGGACATCTTTTTCATGTTGTCATATTACTACAATCATTAATATAAATATATATATATATATATATATATATATATATATATATATATATATATATATATATACATATATATATATATATATATATATATATATATATATATATATATATATATATATATATATATATATATATATATATATATATATATATATATATATATATATATATATTTGTGTGTGTGTGAGTAAAATATTCATCAATAAAATAATTCTAATTTTCTAATTATATTAGTTACACACCCAACAACGAAATCCAATCAAACAATTATATAGGATATTACAAAATAAGAACATACATCTTCAACATATTGTAATAAATAAATTGAAATATAATCATTTTTTATTGGATCTAAATGTATAACATAAACATTTTATTTAAATATTCATCAAAAAAATAATTACACTTTTCTCGTTATATCAGTTACACACCCGACGACGAAATCCAATCAAACAATTATATATGATATTACAAAATAAGAACATACATCGTCGACATATTGTAACAAATAAATTGAAATAGAATCAATTTTTTCCCTTGGATCTAAATGTATAACATAAATATTTTATTGAAATCTAAAGAACGTAGAAGCAAAAAAAAAAGTGAATACAAATTGAATAAAAAATAACTAAAATAAGTTATAGCATTTTAAAATCTTGATTGACATACCCGTCTTTAGTTCTTTCTAATACACAACTCTTTGTTTTAGATATTAGATGACTATAGATCTCTTGCATCTTCTTTTCCATCTTCATACACTTTAGATAAGAACAACAAAAATATGAGAAGAAAATACATGCAACAAAACATGAAAATAATGTTCTTATATAGGGAAAATATTTAATTAACTAAATAATTAAGTGGAAGAAGTTGAAAAGGTGGAAGTTTCAAATGAATTTGGTGCAAGAATGAGACCTATCTTGAACCATATCATTTGGATGACCTCTATTATAAGAGTTACTAGGCGTATTCCCGCGCGTTGCGCAGGAGTAAATTAATATAGTAAACATATATTGAACGATCAAATATAAACATAAACATTTTATATCTAACCAAAATATGCAAAACTAAAAATAAATCAATTATATGACGTTTATATATCAATAATAATTTTTCATCCAAACATTGAGTGAAAAACATAGTCACCTTTTTGGAGTAAGTTACTATAGACGGTTTAAAATTAAAAATGTGTGAAAATATATTTACACAAATCATCTCAAAATTTAAAATAAATATAAAATAAAACATAATAAAGATAGTATTTTAGAAACATATTGTTGTGTTTCCTTTTTCGTTAGACTCATATGTGTAAATAATACTTCAATAATATTAACAAAAAATAATATTGTATTTTTTAAATAAAAAATTTTAGCTGATAAATATTTCATAAAAATATATGAATATGGTTCTATTAAACTTATTATTCAAAAAATATTCGATCATTTTTGAATCTCTTATTCACTATAATTTATACAAAAAGTTACTTTATTAGAAAGTTTTATCTTTCTATATCTTCCTCTAGTAAAAATTTGTTCATAAAAACTTTGAAATCTTAAATGTTTAGACATACACTTGAGTTGATAAATAATATTGAATTAAATTTTGTCATATTTATTTTTATCTTGTTTTATATATTTAAATTCAAAATACATCTTATTAACTAACATAATCATAAAAATATAAACAAACAATATAAGATAGAGAAAATGGTTTTATCTATTTTTCTCAAAAAAAAAAACGAAAATTATTTAAAGACTAAGTAGTCAAATAAAAATAATATGAATTTGGAATTTGAAACATGATGAGAATTTATATAACAATTAAATATTATCATAACTTTTAGTTTCATTTGATTAAAAAAGTAAACATTGTTTGCTTTCGATCTATTTATCACCATTTTATATTATTTTTAGAAAATATATATTGTAAAATAATAACCAACTTTCACTTTTGCTAATCTTATTATCTACATTTTAAGACTATTTATCCTAGAGTTTCATTTTAGTTGTACTTATGTGAAAAAAAATCTAAATTTTTAAATATTTAACAACTGAAGTTCAATTTATATTTTGATTTTGATTTTGCATTTAATACCATATTTCACTCAAGAAATTAAATGTAGTATATTGGTAATTAAAAAGTTTAACTTAGGTTTTGTATTTAACACCATACATTAATTAAAAAAAATTAAGTATGTTATATTAAAAACTCGAAAAGTCTATCATTAAGATGATAATATTTTATATTTACTAAAATAGTTAATGGTAGATGTTGAATAGTTAGGAGTTTTAACTCAATATGGTGAAAGTAAAAATTCTTCAATAAATGTAAAATTAATTATAAAACGTTAATCGCAATGGATAATTTGTATCAATAATAAAGTTATTGACTAAAAGTCGAACAAAACAATATAATCATCTATTTTAAGTCAAGTGTATATGGACAATTCAACATTAAAAATATAGTATAACAACACATTGACATGAACTTTGTAAGAATCTAATACAACAAAAAAACGTACTAACAATAATACATAATGTCACAACTTTTATATCATTTTCCTTGTCAAATAATGTTAATTATAGAAGCATTAAGATGTTTTATTGCTAAAGTATTAAGATGTTTTGTTGCTATAGTTTTTTACTTGTATATATGTGATTTTTTTTAATTTCTCAATGTTTAATATTTTATACGACAATAATGTAACAACTTTTATATCATATTTCTTGTCAAATAATGCTAATCTTTCTACCAACAAAAATGACCACTAAATAGTTCATCAAACAACATAAGGTCACTTATTCAAACAATATAAAACCATTTTTTGATAAATATGGATTGGTAAACATTATATACAAAGAATAAGCTATTATACTAAATGTATTATATATTTCTACCGTTATGTTGGGATAGAACCAATTTGCACTTTGTCTATTGTCTTGCAACTTGTAATTTGCTTTAGATTCTTCACATTTCTTCTTTCTAATACAATATAAACATATGGATATCCAAAGTACATGTTAGCAACCACGTCGTTTCTCTCTTGCATTGCGACTTGTAATTTGTTTTAGTTTTCTTCATGTTTCTCCGTCGGAATACAATATAAACATTTGCAACTTCAAAGTGTATGTGTTCTCAAATCAACTTTTCTTCCATCATATTCTCCAAGCTAGAATCTAATTTATATGTGAATTATATATAACTCTTATATTAATTAGGTATGATAAGTAACAATTAAGTATCATATGTTAAAAAACTCTTGAGTGATTTCTATTAATTAGTTGAAAGATGAAGAGTTATGGAGGTTTCAAATGAATATGGTGCAAGAATGAGACTTATCTTGAACCATATCATTTGGATGGCCTCCTTTATAAGATTTACTAGGCGAATCCCCGCGCGTTGTGCAGGAACAAAATTATGTAGTTAGAATAATAATATATGTGTTTTGTTAAAAAAATATCTAAGTCATTGTTATCTGGTATGTACTAACAATTGTATATAAGAAACAAAAAGTTGATGTATCACTAATAAATCATCTTATATCAAGACATTCGTTCTAAAAAAAACCACGAAGTAAAGAAATAATTAGTTTAATAATATAATAATAAATAAACAATAAGAAATTTCAGGACAATAGTTAAAATAAAAAAAGAATCATAGTATAGCTGGAATCAGTATTGTGGAAGTTTTTAGAGTTATTGGTAATGAACTAACATATTTTTATCGTCAACACTTAAACAACTAAATACTAATGTTTAATTAAAATAAAATGCCTTAATTAATATGATAATATCATTATAATATTTAACTTTGTCATAATATTTACAATTACAAACTAATGATAATGTTTGTATTGATTTAATAAACATACTAAAAGCGTGTTTTTACATACATTTAATTCTAAAAATTACATATACAATAAAATTAAAATCATGTTTCATCATCTATTTTAAACAATTAAAAACTAATATTTATTTAAAATGAATCACCATGATTCAATTGATAATATCATTATAATATATAGTTTATCATAATATGTTGATTATAAACTAACGTTAACATTATTATTAAAAAGAACATTAAAAGTCATAAGAGTTTTAAATAAATGTGATTGGAGTAAAAATACCTCTATTAATAATTATAATATGTAGGTAATTGTAAAATGTACTTATATATATTAGCAAACTTTATTTATTAGAAGATAATTATAATATATGATGAAGTAAGTATTTTGTAAAAACTATTCAATTTAATCAAATTTAAGTATATTATATGTATGATTTACTAAGTATTTTGTAAAATCATTCATTTTGATCAAATTAAATTATTAAATTATATTTTTATTACAAATGCAAGATTTATTATTTATTGATCTACTTTCTATATTTTTTTCAATAATCTCTTCAAGTATTCATGTGTTTTTTTATAAATCACAAACATGGCATATGAGTAAAATAATATTATTTTTAACACTCTCATTAATGGTTTACACTGATGAAATTTAGACACATGTTTATCAAAAATATCTCTTCTTATTACATTTATTTAACCATGGAAGCCATATATATAACAATTACTTCTAATACGTAAAGTTAAAAATGAAACAAACAATTAAAATATGATTATCTCAAAATACAAATAAACACGACATCATTATACTAAAAGTTATAATAGAAACATGAACGACCAAACACGATGACAATATAATATTAATATTTTTTCACGCACACTTGATAACAAAATCTGAAAAATGTGAAACAAAAGTATGAGCGACTAAAAATAGAAGTGAAGCATGATTTGAATATTTTAGTGTTCTTTTATATGTAGAGTCTATTAAGTAACCCATCAATAAAGTCAATTATACTATTGATTTATCATAAGTTTAACATTGTTACTCACACATTCATCAACAACTTCTCTTCTTATTACATTTATTTAACCATGAAATTTATGTATATAACAATTACTTTTAATAAGTAAAGTTGAAAATGAAACAAACAATTAAAATACAATTCTCTCAAAATACATATAAACACGATATCATTGTGCTAAAAACTAAAATAGAAACATAAAAAAACAAAACCATAAATGTATGAATAGAAAGGTTCTCCTTTTTCAGATAAACATGACAAAATAGTATCAATCATAAAAGTAGCAATCATAATATCAATCATCACAATCATAATGTGCAAAAAACATGACAACATAATATCAATCATAAGAATATTAATACAAATGTTCTTTAAAAATTTAGAAAAATGATCTATATACAAATAAAAACTTTACATATTTACACCTTATTTTTCTTTTTCATGCACTCTACATAACAAAATCTAAAAAAACATGAGAAACGAATGTGTGAGTAACCAAAAAAAAAAGAAAAAAGAGAAGCAAGTATGATTTGAATATTTAGATGATCTTATATAAGCACAAACTAACTTTTTCAATTCTTCATATTTGAATAACAAATCTCTTCAAACACATGTATCTTTTTTGTGAGCAAAACTTACTTATATACTACTAATATAAGTTACAATGTGTATGAATGAGGAAAATAAAAAGTCATTACTAATTAATAATCATAACTTAAAAACTCTTGAGTTGTAAATATTAAGTACATATAAATTAGAAAACTCTTGAGTTGTAGTGGGAATTTCAAATGAATGTGATGTTAGTATATGAGTTATCTTGAATCACATCATTTCAATGGCCTCTATTATAAGAGTTATATAGATATAGATAGATATAGATATAGATATAGATATTATAGTAAAATACATTCATATTCCTTTTAAAAAAATATACCTTTAGTGTATATCTAGGCCACTGAATGATTGCATGATACAAATCCTTAACAGTTCCAACTTCATCTGTTATTGTGACTGAATGGACTGGCGGGTCCTTAAACATTTCAACGATTTCATCAATTTGTACTTTGGCACATCCCTCTTCAATCGGTTTTCCATGTATCAATGCTCCTGGGCTGGGCCATTCTGTACCAGAAGCCACACTCACTTGAAAGTCAATCACGTTGATAAGCAACTCACATGAGGTCCTCTTCTGCAAACCAGAAAACATATTAAATTACAAACTCAAAACTACAAGTTGTAATTAAAATATTAAAATATTACCTCGATAGGTGGATAAGTGGGAGGTGAAACATCCCCACAACTAGACCCACGAACACTTGACCCCGTATTAACCGAGTCTCTACCAAGGTTGACATTTCTAATCAATACACCCTTAACCTTGGTATGACCAATGATCCCGTTAACGGTCCGTGATCGTCGCCCATGCTCTGGTACCAAAAGTCGGGTTAAAGGGTCTTCCTTATTTAAATAGTATCTTCCATCGGCCTTCATTTTTTTCTCTTCTTCTTCCTATAAAATTTTCCTGTTACCAATTGTTTTACAAAAAAACGTAATCTAGAATAATTAAATAAAACAAGTGTTTACCAATCGTTTGTAATCTTCAAGGGCGCTAGGTGGAAGTTCATACAAGTTTGTTTCCTTAGTTTTTTATGGCAGCACCAACCAAATACCTCTTTGATCGAACATCGGCTAAACTTTCAACAAAGTTGTGTTTTTCTACAATTTGATCCCAAATAAGTTCTTTATTTTTTTCCATAGCCTTCCAGCCACCTCGTCCTAATCGGGGCCTCATCCTTCTCTTGACATTGCTGGCTTTTGCTTTGTCGCTTTTTGACTTCCCACACAATATCACAAATTGTTATAAATAATTTACTTGGAAACATATACCGGATAACATTAAAATTACGTAAATTTTGTATTACATACCAAAAATTCTGGGCTAGTTTTTTGTAAGACAAAGGTTTCCTAATCCACCAGATCAATAAACGTATACTTCTCACAAGGAGACTTCTCTGTTTTTACGTAATCTTTCACAAGCCTTGATCTGAAATTTGTACAGATTTTCACAGCCTTCTTTCACATGAAATCTTTTGAAGCATCGGTCTGGATGTTCCAGGTCGTCTATAATTTAAAAAATGTTAACGATGCATATGTTTATTTATTTTACTAACATAATGTCGTAAACTATATATGTAAATGCATACTTGACTCCACATACCTTCATTTCCAACCATATCTTCTCAAAAGCTTCTTTATCCAGTTTACCCATATTGATATGAACGGGTACGCTATGTTGAATCGTCATGCCAAACCAGGACATGAAATCTTTATTCACCGGGATATTATTTTCATGAAACTCAACGTGATAATCTTCCTTCTCCATCTTCTTTGTAAAAGACGCTATACCACGTTTGCCTCTTCGTCTTTTCCGTGTTTCTTCCATTTGTGATATATGAGACATGGAATCAACAGAATGTAGAATGCTAACTTGAAGGACTGATGGGCGAATCCAAGAGAACGGTGATCGTTTGTATGGTTTTAAAGAAACCTTTGATAACGTAGACGTCAAATAAAGGGAATGTAGAATATGAATATGTTATTGTATTGTGATTACTGAGACCCGTAAGATGCGGGATAATCAAAAAACTGAAATTAACATAAAGATTTGGTGCGATCGGTCTCTGTTGGTGCGAATTCCCCCCAATTTGTTGGCGGGAAAATGAAATTTTGTTTTCCTGATGTGATTATCTAATGGGTTTTTAGGGTTTATTGTTGCGGTTATCAGAGTTCCTTGGTATGAAAAAAATAAATGCCATTAAAAATAGTATTCATAATCCAAACATTCAATTTGTGGTACGAAAAAATTAAATGATAAAATATAAAATGCCAAGACCAAGCTTCGAACACTGCTCTTGGCTGGGGGGGGGGGGGGGGTAACATCTTCCCACTTCAACCATTGGCCTCATCCGACAACTGTCCTTTTTACAAATTTATGTTACGTTCCCCCTTTTCCTTACTTTTTATCTTAATTTATTTAATGATGCGTCATATAGTTTCATTCATTTGTGCGTTTACGTAATTAATTGATGCGTTTAACCTATTAATTGGTGCGGTTTGACATTATATCCTTATGAATAATTATTACGTACAAAATCATTTCGAGCAAAAATACCGATGACATCATTATGCTAAAATGTCAACTGAGTAGGTTGACATCACTATGCATGAATATACGATTAATTTTGGTGCGGTTAGTATTTGTTAGTGCGACAAATTAGCGGGAAACGTAACTTGTGGTGCGAAAATAATTAAAAAGTTATTAAATATTGCCAAGACCAGGCTTCGAACACTGATCTTGGCTGTGGGGGGTGGGGTAACATCTTCCCACTTCGACCAAAGGCATCATCCGGCGATCTCGTTTTACAACTTAATAATCTATCTTCCGTTTTCCTTAGTTTTTGTTTTAATTTATTTACTGATGCGTTTTATCGTTATATTCATGATAATTCCTTTTTATTTATTTGGTGGTGCTTATTCATTCATTTGCACGATGAACTTATTATTTGGTGCGTTTTATTCATTCATTTGTGTGTTTAGGTTATTAATTGTTGCGTTTTAAATAAATAACATAACATAAACACCTTCATATAAGGAAATTAATTTGTCATATTAACAAAGTAATACAGTCTATTAACATTCCATATAAAAAATACAATTCCCTTATCCATCTACAAATGTTACAAATAATGGTTGATGATGATGATGAATAAATGACGAATGATGAATGAATGTTGATGATGATGGTTGATGATGAATGATGAATGATGATGATTGGTGATGAATGATGATAGATGATGAATGATGATGAATGACGATTGATGATGATGATGATGGTTGATGATGATGATGATGAATGATGATTGATGAATGAATGATGATGAATGATGATTGATGATGATGATGATGGTTGATTATGATGATGAATGAATGTTGAATGATGAATGAATGATGATGATGATGGTTGATGATGATAATGAATGAATGATGATTGATGAATAAATGATGATTGATGATGAATGAATGATGAATGATGATTGATGATGATGATGATGGTTGATGATGATGAAGAATGAATGTTGAATGATGAATGAATGATAATGATGATGGTTGATGATGATGATGGGTGATGATGATTGATGATTGATGATGAATGATGATGATTGATGGTTGATGATGATTGATGATGGTTGCTGATGATGATGAATGATGATGATTGATGAATGAATGATGATGATGATGATGGTTGATGATGATGATGATTGAATGGTGAATGATGATTGATGATGAATGCTGATGAATGATGATTGATGAATGAATGATGATTGATGATGAATGATGAATGAATGATGATGATGATGGTTGATGATGACGATGAATGATGATGATTGATGATGAATGGTGAATGAATGATGATTGATGATGAATGATGATGACTGATGATTGATGATGATGGTGATGGTTGATGATGATGATGAATGAATGATGATTGATGAATGAATGATGATTGATGATGAATGAATGATGATGATGATGGTTGATGATGATGATTAATGAATAACGATTGATGATGAATTATGATGATTGATGGTTGATGATGAAGATGATGAATGATGATGATTGAAGAATGAATGCTGATTGATGATGCATGAACGATGAATGATTATTGATGATGATGATGATGGATGATGATGATGATGAATGAATGTTGAATGATGAATGAATGATGATGATGTGATGAATGATGATACATGATGATTGATGATGAATGATGATGAATGATGATTGATGATTAATGATGATTGATGATGATGATGATGGTTGATAATGATGATGAATGAATGATGATTGATGAATGAATGATTATTGATGATGAATGATGAAAGAATGATGATGATGATGATGCTTAATGATGATGATGAATGATGATGATTGATGATGAATGATGCTGAGTGATGATTGATGATGAATGATGATGATTGATGATGATGATGATGATGATGATGATGATGATTGACATCACAGCGGTCGTCATGCGGTCAAAAATAAGAAAAATTACCTCACTCTCACTTAGCACAGTGGAAGTCAGGGTCGATCCACAGGAGTTACGTGGTCGAGACAGGTGACAGATTACCAACTGCAGTGTCACGCTATAGTCAGAGAACCTAACTCCTAACTTTTGACTACTAATCCCTAAAGAGCCTAAAATCCACTAATCCAAACAAGCATTAACTAAACTAAACTACTAACCAAACATAGTCACTTACTGAAATCAGAAGTACATCTCCAATCCAGAAGCAATCAAAGGCAAAACACAATCCAGTTACTCAAAAGTTCATTCACAAACATAAATACCGAAAATCCAAGCAAATAACATAAACCAAATCAAACATGAAATAAACTAACTAAATCAAGATTACTTACTGATTCCAGAAGTGAATTCCAGAAGTGAATTCCAGAGAGATCAGAAGCAATTACAATCCAACAAACATCCAAACATCAATAATACCAAAAAAATGCAATATACTTGAACCGAATGATTAACTTGATAAATCAACAACCAAATCAGATCTAAAGGTTTAAAATCAGAAAACAACTATCTAAAATCAGTAACAAAGACTTAATGCCACTGGTTGTCACTTCCAAAGACACTAGCCAACTATCACTAATTGTTTAACTAATTGAAAACTAAAACTAAAAACATAAAATTACCAATTTATGGTTCCAGAAACTAAATCTCAGAGTCAAAGAGCCTTGAGGGTCGATTTTACACCAGCTCTTCGCTTGTTTTTTCGACCTAAAAGCCTCTATTTTTAGTTGCAAAAATCTCGAGACCGCGCCGCGCATAAGTGAATCCCGCGTCACGCGTGCTGGCTTATCCCCGTTTTTTCGGCATTTGAACGTTGTCCACCGCCTCAAACCCACGTCGCGCTTATTTTGTTTCTGCGGCGCGCGTACGTATTTTCCTGATTTTTCTTGATCTTCACAATCCTTCCAAATTGCACGCTTTTGGTCCCTGTTTTCATTATTTCTTTCCAAACAAGTGCTGGCACGAAAAGTGAGTAATACCAGTAGACATGTGATATAATTTCACTAAGGATAGGACTCAACAACGACTAAAATCTGTGATATTACTAGGCGTTGTCAAACACGCCACACTTGTGCCTTGCTTGTCCCCAAGTAAGAGAGTTTTTAATAGATTTTTACTAAGATTTAAACAATTTTTGACTGTGTTCAGTTTCAAAGCTTATTGCCTTATGAGTTAGAGTGGAATAGTTCGTGAAAACATAATCGGAATGTTCTTTGGAATTCATGGCTTTCTAGAGAACCCTTGATTACAAACTTTCTGTTCACAATGAAGTGTACGTACTCATTCAGATTCTAAAGGCCATTAAAGAATTATCCATGACTTTCGATGTTGTCCGTGTAGCGAGCTTTCAGAAATACCATCCCAGACCAGACGATCTTAGGTGGCAAGGTGCATAAGGACCACTCATTTTAGACCTACCGGCTCGAACAACAAAGGCCACTGATTGACAGTTCCTTCCTAAATTCCAACTCTAAAACAGTCCAATCTTCTAACTCCTAAAACTCAACTTATTTGACTCAACTAATAGCATGATCACAACTACATAGTATTCCTCGAAAAATACTAATGCTATAACAATCACAAACTATTCATTTCAAAATTATAATCTAATAAAAATTTTGAAAAAGTTGCAAAAATTTTGAAAATCGGTCATTTCTCGCAAAAATTTCAAAAAATACTCTTTCGACCGTCCACACCCCACACTTAAAACCGTACAACGTCCCCGTTGTATAAAAAATATTTAGAACAAGGGAGAAAGAGTTACCCCTTTGGACGGTGGATCTCTTGGTTGGTGCTCAGTATCACAGGTACAAATATGAACAAAAAGGTCCTCGATTTCACGTTCTGGAGTTGTAGCGCAACAGTGAACACGCCAGTAGTCAAAACAAGTGGAGGGGGCACGGTGACCCCACACTTGCTTGAAACAACTCCCCCCAATTTTGGTATAACATGCATGACTCAACAAAAACATCAAATGGAAACAGAATAAACAAATAAAATATAAACAACTAAAAGATAGTAGTGTCATACGTACAGTACATATACCCAAAAAGAAAAGAAAAGAAAATACATCACTCGCCACCTGGTGGCCTGGAAGAACAAGCCTCATGATCATGTGCTCGGGCTGGGAATGGTCGGGGGCGTTGTCCCCGCTGTGTGGCTAACTCCAAAAGTACCTCCCCGATCCACTCCAGCTGGTCCTCCATCCTGGCGACTCGATCCTGCAGTCGCCTCATCTCTGTCACCTCCTCCTGCTGTGGCTATGGTGGCGCTGGATCTGCTGGTGCTGGGGCTGCCGGTCTCCGTCGTCTCCTCCCCGGCTGGGCATATGCTGGCTGAGGGTCCTGGGCAGCCTCGGTCGCCACCCGCACATACTGACCCGGACGCTGCTGCTCAATAAGGCCCATATTCTCTAGAGCCCGTGCTGTGGTACGGACCAGAGGTAGGGCAGTCAAAGATGCCACGGTGGCAGCGGTAAGGATCCGGTATGAACGGGCCAACCGGGTGATGTAGTGTCCGCGGGCCAGTGGACTGCTAGATGATGCACCCGTCGCACGGGTCGAAAGAGAGACAGCTAGGGCGAATAGGAGGTACAAGAACCTGGAGGGGACAAGAAGCACGCAGAGATATGTCATGTCCTCACCGGAAACCTTCTCGCCCCTCCCTGTGCATGATGTAGGTGGAGACGATCCGGTGCATGAGCCAGTGAAGCGGGTCGCGGAGTTGGCTCTCCCTGGCCGACCCCGCCTCGTAGAATATGTTGGACAAAGGTGTCCAAATCTCTGCTTTGGCGGCCCTCTCAGGCTGCCCCTGAATGCATGCCATAAGGAACTGCGTGAAATGACGATGCTGGAGGTCCGCCTCCGTGTAGATGCCGGTACGCCTCCCGAACTCCGGAGGTTGCACTCCTTGTGCACACCCCCTAATCTAAACCGTACGAGCCTGGAACGGGCCTCCTGAGAACCCGGTGCGTAGCGTACAGTGGATAGGAACTCCAACAAAAGCTCAGTGTATACTGTATCATCCTGGGTGGCCATGAGCCTGTCCCAGCCTCGGCACGTGAATCTGGCCTCTCCATCGACCCATGTACAGTGCAAAAATGGCTCGATCTCGCCCCAGAGACCAGCGTCTCGCAGAATGTCCCGATCGATGATCGTCGCCTCGAGAACTCGACAACCGATGAGGGCGTCCCTCCGTGAAATATACTCGGCTGAGCTATCCAGCTCAGCGGGGAACTGAAGAAACTGGTGGTCTAATCTAAACGACATCTGCACAAAAGAAAAAAATTTGCAACTTTAGTCCTTTTTCTTCCCCACCGCACTGCGACGCGGCCCAAGAACCAGGCACGTCGCGCCTAGCGGCTGTTCCGAAATCCAAACTCAAATCCACGATCTAACCTGTTTAAACTCAATCCAAATACACTACAAGGTAGCCTAAGTGCCGACTAACTCATCTAGGGTCATTATTTGGCAAAATAAACACCCTACGAGTCAGCATTGGCGATTTCTAAGTTTTTGAGTTTTTGGAGAAATCAACCAAATCAACTGCCTAATCACTAGTTTTAACAAGTAAAAGCTAGTTAGAACGACGTACCTTGGTAGTAGGAATGAAATGAGCAAGAAAAAAACACGAGAAATTTTCGATGATTAGAGCTCCGAGGCGCGTGTGTGTGTGAATAGTGTATGGGTTTACCTTAATATCGAAGAATTCCGACCGATCCATTCCCGCGATGCGGATAAGAGCAGACCATGACGCGTGTGTTCCCAAATCAACCCCTGCACATCGGGTTGGTTTACGATCCCGCGGCGTGCCATTTGCTTGACCACGACGCGGTCATCAAAATTCCATTTTTTCAATTCAACCCCACACTTGCCTTGGACCAATAATACCTGCAATTGACGATGATATAATTTCCGAATTATTCCTACGAATACAGTACCTAACCTATGAAAAGATGGGTTGCCTCCCAACAAGCGCTAAGTTTAACGTCTTCAGCCAGACGTGTTGTTCCTTCTCCTATTCGTCTTGAATTCCTGATGGCATCTCCTTGTGATTTGGCGCAAAATTATGGGCCATCATTGACATCAACGAGGTGAGCTGAGTCATCCTGTCACTAACCCCGCTAATCCATTGTTGATGGGCTTCCAAGAGCTGAAAGACCTTTGCTTCTCTTTCCCTTGCATCCTTCTCATACCGTTGGTGTCTTGCTTTCAACATCTCCATCATATCCAGCAGTTGCTCCTTGTCAATAGTGGACAACGGATGCTCCTTGGTGTCCTTCAAGACTTTCTCTTTTCCTTCTTCTCCCGGTCGCGTCCATATTGTCCTTTTGTCCTTAACCCCCGACTCCATCAGCAAGTTGCTGTCTAAATTCTTATCGTCATACCCTTGAGGTAGAGATATGGGACTTCCAAACATATTTATCCTTCTTTTTCTTGACCCGAAGAAGATGTCCAAGTCTCCTGTTTTGCAGTCAATAACAGCGCCGACTGTAGCCAAGAACGGGCATCCTAATATCAATGCAGGCGCATCTTCCTGACTCTCATACTCTATGACTAAAAAGTCCACTGGGTAAAAGAAGTCCCCGACTTTCACTATGACATTAGTAAGCTTACCTCGGGATACTCGAGTTGACTGATCAGCCAGCTGTAACACCGTCTTTGCCGGCTCTAATTCCTCATTCTTGTATTTATCATACAAGTATCCCGGTAGCACATTTACACTTGCTCCCAAATCCAGCAAGGTGTTCCTAATAACCACATCTCCTATAGTAGTAGTGATCAATGGTGACCCAGGATCCTTTTCTTTCTGGGGCAGTGTTCCCAACAGTGCCTCACTAGCCTTAATGGTCAACCTTACAGTGTCAGGTGTGGGATTCTTACTTTTTCCATTTTTCTCACACATTTCCCGAAGGATTCTTGTATCCTCGGGAGCGTTCTTAAGTTCATCCCATAAAGGTTGGTTCATCAATGGCCCTGTCGATTTAGATGCTTCTTGCTTTGTCTTCCTCTTCTTGTCCTTCTTTCTTTGTTTGATCCCAGCTATGATCGGCTGCTTTTCCTCCTGACCATCCTCATTCTCCTTCGGTTGAGCTCCCCGCTCAATAGGAATTTCCTTTAACTCCTCGTCTTCCCTATTTACCTTTTCAATATCAACCTCTTCCTTAACTTCTTCTTCTTTACTCTCTGCCTCACTTCCAGATTCTAGCAGATCTTCCAGGGTGACCTTCCTCCATTCAGCATCGACAGTGTTGACATGTTCCTTTTCGGCCCGCTGACCATGGGTCGGATTGACTTCTGTGGTACTTGGAAGCTTCCCATTATCTCTTTTTCGTTGGTCTTCAGCCATTTGGGTGATTTGCCTTTCCATATTGACAATGGCTTTTGCATTGGCCTGCGACTGCTGCTGTGTTGTATTGAACATTTCATACATTTTTGCGACCAGATCCTCCTGCGTCCCTGGGGCATTGTTGACGAAGTTATTGGGCCCCCTATTGTCGATACTACCATTTCCATTGACATTACCACTATTGTTCACCGGTTGATGCTGCCTGGGCGGGTTGGATGATTGCCGTTGGTAATTATTTTGCCTCTGGTTATTGAAATTCTGCTGACCTTGATTATATGGCCTGTAGGGTCGTCCATTGCCATATTGTCCTTGACCCTATCCATAGACTTGACTTACTTCTTGAGTCTTTGGTCCTCCTTGACCTCCTTGTGGTTGACTCTGAGGTCCATTCTGCAGAGTAGACACGAGCCTATCAAATTTCCTATTGAGCTCACTTATCTCCTTCTTTACATCCTTTTTCCAGTCATCATCGGCTCCTATTACTGCGGCAGTGCCTACCGTCTTCCTTGTAGAAAAGTTCGCCTTGGAGCCATTACTTAGCTGCTCCAAAAACCGCCAAGCCTCCTCCAGGTCTTGCATCATAATAGTGCCACTAGATGACGCGTTAATCATGGCTTGGTTCGTCTCACTTGCTCCTTCAAAAAATACCTTGACTAGTTGCCACTTGGGAATATCGTGATGAAGGCATGACCTCATCAGCTCCTTTAGACGGTCCCATGCTTCATGAAAAGCTTCTCCAGGCTTCTGCTGGAAATCCTGAATAGCCCTCCTGATTTCCGTCGTCTTGCTTGCCGGATAGAATTCTTGTAAGAACTTAGCTTTGAGTTGATCCCATGTAGTGATGCTATTCGAGGGTAAGGATGTAAACCAATATTTGGCTTTGTCCTTAAGATTGAATGGGAACAATCTTAGTCTAAAAAGGTTCTTATTAGTATTCCTAGGGGTGTTAGTATTGGCTATGGCTATAAACTCATACAAGTGATTGTATGGGTCATCCTGTTTGTACCCCCTAAATTCCGGTAGTATCCCTAACAACTGAGGCCTAATTTCTACTTGAGATTCTATATCCTCATGAATATAAATGGGCGATGAGTCATTGTACTCTCGTGGCTGGAAGTGCGATGCAACTGATTTCCCTCTCGGTTGTGCAAAATACAAGGGTTGAGCAGGATTACCGTAAAAGTGATGATCATTATATCTCTGTTGACCTTGTGGTGGTTGATGCTGCTGTGTTCTTCTTGGAGGTCCCCGACCTCGGTTCCATGGTTGCTGTGGTGCTAGTGGAACCCTTCCTTCGTCTTCTTCATCATATCTCTCCTCAGCCTCTTGATACTGGTACTGCTACTGCTGAGGTGGTTGCTGGTATTGTTGTTGCAGTGGTATAGGTTGGAATGTGGTTTGAGGATTAAAGAATACTGGTGCTGGTTGAGAAATTGGTTGGGAGATAGGTGTCTGCTGTCTAGATACTGGGGTGCCATCACGGGTCGGTGCTCCCCAAGACATGGCAAATGTAAATGGGTTTGTGGATTGAGGTTGGGATAAAGGTTGAAATGGTGGAATCGACAGCACAGTGCATGAAGGTATAGGTGCAGGGGCTGAAACCGCACCACCAGTAGCACTCGTGCTCCCAATGTTAAATTCTGAAACCGGGGGAATAAATGACATCCCCGTTGCCTCACCTCGAGGGTTCCTGGGCAACACTTACCATACTACTACTGACATTACTGAAACTCATTGTATTCAAACACCTACGTGCACGGATTTTGCACGCAGTTCGCTCAATCTCTGAGTCAAAATGCAAAGGGGAAAAATTGCTCACCCCTACGGGTACGCATGCACGAATGCAACACACCCGAAAAATCAAAAACCAAAAATCAAAAATACTACCAACTAAAAAGAAACTAAACTAACAAGTCCTACAAATCATCTATGCTCGAGCTCACAACTCCCTGGCAACGGCGCCAAAATTTGACATCACAGCGGTCCTCATGCGGTCAAAAATAAGAAAAATTACCTCACTCTCACTTAGCACAGTGGAAGTCAAGGTCGATCCACAGGAGTTACGTGGTCGAGACAGGTGACAGATTACCAACTGCAGTGTCACGCTACAGTCAGAGGACCTAATTCCTAACTTTTGACTACTAATCCCTAAAGATCCTAAAATCCACTAATCCAAACAAGCACTAACTAAACTAAACTACTAACCAAACCTAGTCACTTACTGAAATCAGAAGTACATCTCTAATCCAGAAGCAATCAAAGGCAAAACACAATCCAGTTACTCAAAAGTTCATTCACAAACATAAATACCGAAAATCCAAGCAAATAACATAAACCAAATCAAACATGAAATAAACTAAATAAATCAAGATTACTTACTGATTCCAAAAGTGAATTCCAGAGAGATCAGAGGCAATTACAATCCCAAAACATCCAACAAACATCCAAACATCAATAATACCGGAAAAATCCAATATACTTGAACCGAATGATTAACTTGATAAATCAACAACCAAATCAGATCCAAAGGTTTAAAAACAGAAAACAACTATCTAAAATCAGTAACAAAGACTTAATGCCACTGGTTGTCACTTCCAAAGACACTAGCCAACTATCACTAATTGTTTAACTAATTGAAAACTAAAACTGAAAACATAAAATTACCAATTGATGGTTCCAAAAGCTAAATCTCGGAGTCAAAGAGCCTTGAGGGTCGATTTTACACCAGGTCTTCGCTTGTTTTTTTGACCTAAAAGCCTCTATTTATAGTTGCAAAAATCTCGAGACCGTGCCGCGCATAAATGAATCCCGCGTCGCGCGTGCTGGCTTATCCCCGTTTTTTCGGCATTTGAATGTTGTCCACCGCCTCAAACCCACGTCGCGCCTTTGTTGTTTCCGCGGCACGCGTACGTATTTTCCTGATTTTTCTTGATCTTCACAATCCTTCCAAATTGCACGCTTTTGGTCCCTGTTTTCATTATTTCTTTCCAAACAACTGCTGGCACGAAAAGTGAGTAATACCAGTAGACATGTGATATAATTTCACTTAGGATAGGGCTCAACAACGACTAAAATATGTGATATTACTAGGCATTGTCAATGATGATGATGATGATGAATGATGATGATTGATGATGAATGATGATGAATGATGATTGATGATGATTGATGATGAATGATGATGAATGATGATTGATGATGATGATTGTGGTTGATGATGATATGAATGAATGTTGAATGGTGAATGAATGATGATGATGATGGTTGATGATGATGAATGATGATGATTGATGATGATTGATGATGAATGATGATTGATGATGATTGATGATGATGATGATGATGGTTGATGATGATGATGAATGAATGAATGATGATTGATGATGAATGAATGATGAATGATGAATGAAAGATGATGATTATGGTTGATGATGATGATGATGAATGAATGAATGATGATTGATGATGAATGAATGATGAATGATGAATGAATGATGATGATGATGGTTGATAATGATGATGAATGATGATGATTGATGAATGAATGATGATGAATGATGATTGATGATGATGATGATGGTTGATGATGATGATCAATGAATGATGAATGATGAATGAATGATGGTCAATCATCAATCATAATTCATCATCATCATCATCAACCATCATCATCATCAATGATCATTCATCGTCATTCATCATGAATCATCATTCATCATTCATCAGCATTCGTCATCAATCATAATCATTCATCATCATCATCAACCATCATCATCATCATTCATCATCCATTCATCATCAATCGTTATTCATTCATCATCATCAACCATCTTTATCATCATCATCATCAACCATCATCATCATCATTTATTCATCATTCAACATTTATTCATCATCATCATCAACCATCATCATAATCATCATCATCATCATCATCATTCATCTTCATTCATTCATCAATCGTCATCATTCATCATCATCATCAACCATCATCGTCATCATTCATTCATCATTCATCATTCATTCATCATCAATCATCATGCATTCATCAATCATTATTCATTCATCATCATCATCAACCATTATCATCATCAACCATCATCATCATCATATTGTTGGATTAGGTGTCTAAGCCATGACTTATAAATTTTATTTATCTTATTAACTGAAGCAAAGTTTATTTGGGTTGCCCTCACAGCTAGAGGTTTGGTATAGAGTTCAGTAGAGAGAAAGTTTGATTTATTAAATGTTTAATAAATCAATAGAAAGAAAATAAATAGTTTATTAATATATTAACGTGATAATATATTAATTAGAAACTATATTAATTGATTAGAAATTAATCTAGAATTAATTGGATTTAATTTAGTGATTAATTTAATTAGTTAAAAGTGGAGGGACTGGTTTTGTAATTATTCAATAGTTGAATATTGACTGGCCAGTGGAAGCCAAGTGGTGGGCAAGATTATGGAAGGAGCCTCCATAATTTCGAAACCCTAATTAGGGTTTTAGAGGCTTGGTCTATTTGATAGAAGGCTTGTCAAAAGTTAGGCTCCTCTAGGGTTTTGACTGTACCACTGACAACGCGCGCCGCGGGATTCACAAAGGCGCGACGCGGTGATGAGGCGGTGGAGAACATTCAAATGCCGAAAAACGGGGATAAACCCATACGCGCGCCGCGGAATTCATCTGTGCGCGACACGTTCGCATAATTTTTGCAACTATAAATAGAGGGTTTTAGGTCGAAAAAAGCAGCAAAGACCTGGCATAGGAACGACTCCCAAGGCTTCTTTGTCTCCGAATTTCAGTTTTCAGCAACCATAAATTGGTATTTTATGTTTTTCTCTTTAATTTTCAATTAGTTTGATAGTTAGTAGTATTTGGCTAGTGTCATTGGGAGTGACAACCATTGATACTTAGTCTTAGTTTTTGTTTTGGATCTTTTGGTTACTGTTTTGTATCAGTGGATCTGAGTTTTTTGGTTAATGAATCATTTGGTTACCAGTAATTGCTTCTTTTCGGTATTTTTTGCTTTGGAATGAATTATTGGATGTTTGATTGTGATTGAATGTTGGTTTGATCTTGATTGTTCTGAAGTTCATTTCTGATTTCAGTGACCAATTAGGGTTAGTTATTGGTTTGGACTTTAGTTTAGTGAATGCTTGTTTGGAATTGTTTTAGTTTATGATCTTTAGGATTGTTTGGCAAAAGTTAGGAACTAGATCCTCTGACTATAGAGTGACACTACAGTTGGTAATCCTTTGACCGCACGACGACCGCTGCGATGTCAAATTTTGGCGTCGTTGCAGGGGAGTTGTGAGCTTGAGATAGGTGATTTGTAGGACTTTTAGTTTCTGAATTTTTGTGTTAGTATTAGGATTTTCATTTGGTTAGTATCTTGCTTTTTGATTTCTCGGGCGTATTGCACTAGTGCATGCGTACCCGTAGGGGTGAGCAATTATCCCCTTTGCGTTTTGACTCAGAGATTGAGCGAACTGCGTGCAAGATCCGTGCACGTAGGCGTTTAAATACAATGAGTTTTAGTAATGTCAGTAGTAGCTTAGAGCATGTTGCCCAGGAACCCCCGGGTGAGGCAACGGGGATGTCATTTATTCCCCCGGTTTCAGAATTTCACATTGGGAGCACGATTGCTACTGGTGGTGCAGTTTCAGCCCCTGCACCTATACCATCATGCACTCTGCCGTCGATTCCGCCATTTCAACCTTTATCCCAACCACAATCCACAAACCCGTTTACATCTGCCTTGTCTTGGGAAGCGCCGACCCGTGATGGCACCCCAGCAGACAACCATTTCTCAACCTTTATCACAACCACAACAACCACCGGTACTTTTTAAACCACAAACCACATTCCAACCTATACCACCACAGCAACAATACCAGCAGCAACCTCCTCAGCAGCAGTACCAGTATCAAGAGGCTGAGGAGAGGTATCAAAATGAAGACGAAGGATAGGTTCCACCAGCACTATAGCAATCATGGAACCGAGGTCGGGGACCTCCGAGAAGAGCACAGTAACACCAACCACCACAAGGTCAGCAGGGATACAATGATCATCATTTTTACGGTAATCCTGCTCAACCCTTGTATTTTGCACAACCGAGGGGGCAATCGGTTGCATCGCACTTCCAGCCACGGGAGTACGATGACTCGTCGCCCATTTACATTCCAGAAAATATAGAATCACAAGTAGAAATTAGGCCTCAGTTGCTAGGAATATTACCGGAATTTAGGGGATATAAACAAGATGACCCGTAAAATCATTTGTATGAGTTTATAGCAATATCCAATGCTAACACCCCTAGGAATACCAATAAGAACATTTTTAGATTAAGATTGTTCCCATTTACTCTGAAAGACAAATCCAAATATTGGTTCACGTCTTTGCCATCGAATAGCATTACTACATGGGACCAACTCAAAGCTAAGTTCTTACAAGAGTTTTATCCGACAAGCAAGACGACGGAAATCAGGAGGGCTATTCAGGATTTCCAGCAGAAGCCTGGAGAAGCTTTCCATGAAGCATGGGATCGTCTAAAGGAGTTGATGAGGTCGTGCCTTCATCACGATATTCCAAAGTGGCAACTGGTTAAGGTATTCTTTGAGGGAGCAAGTGAGACGAACCAAGCCATGATCAACGCATCATCTAGTGGTACTATTATGATGCAAGACTCGGAGGAAGCTTGGCAGTTTTTGGAACAACTAAGCAATGGATCTAAGGCGAATTTCTCCACGAGGAAGACAGTAGGCACAGCTGCAGCAGTAGGAGCTGATGCCGATTGGAGAAAGGATGAAAAAAAGGAGATAAGTGAGCTTAATAAGAAATTCGATAGACTCATGTCTACTCTACAGAATAGACCTCAGAGCCAGCCACAAGGAAGTCAAGGAGGACCAAGGACCCAAGAAGCAAATCAAGTCTATGGTCAGGGTCAAGGTCAATATAACAATTGACGACCCTATAGACCATATAACCAAGGTCAGCTGAATTTTAATAACCAGAGGCAGAACAACTACCAAGGGCAATCATCCAATCCGCCCAGGCAGTATCAACCAGCGAATAATAATGACAATGCTAATGGTAACAGCAACAATAGGGGGGCCCAACAATTCCATCAACAATGCCCTAGGGACTCAGGAGGATCTAGCCGCAAAAATGTATGAGATGTTCAACACATCGCTGCAACAATCTCAAGCCAATGCGAAAGCTATTGCCAATATGGATAGGCAAATCGCCCAAATGGCTGAAGACCAACGAAAGAGAGATAATGGGAAGCTGCCCAGTACCACAGAAGTCAATCTGACCCATGGTCAGCGGGCCAGGAAAGAACATGTCAACGTTGTTGAGGCTGAGTGGATAAAAGTCACCTTGGAAGATTTGCTAGAATCTGGAAGTGAGGCTGAGAATGAAAAGGAGGAAGTTAAGATTGAATGTTAAAGTAAAAAGGAAGAAGAGGTTAAGGAAAAGGTGGAAATTGAAGAGGAGAATAAGAAAGAAGAGGAAGAAGTACATGTCGAGAAGGAAACTCAACCACAGGAGGACAAGGAAGTCCAGAAAGGGGACCAACCAATGGTGTCTGGAATCAAACAGAGGAAGAAGGACAAGAAAGGAAAGAAAAAGCAGGAGGTGCCTGTCGAGCCGACTGGACCCTCAATTAACCGACCTCTGTGGGAAGAGCTAAAGGATGCCCCTGAAGACACTAAGATCCTTCAGGAGATGTGTAGGAGTAATAAGGAGAGTAAGATACCTACACCCGAGATGGTGAGGTTAACTGCTAAGGCAAGCGAGGCATTATTAGGGACATTGCCTAAAAAGGAGAGGGACCCCGGTTCACCGCTGATTACTGTCACGGTGGGGGATGTGACTATTAGGAACACCTTGTTGGATCTCGGAGCAAGTGTTAATGTATTACCGGGATATTTATATGACAAGTACAAGAACGAAGAATTAGAGCCTGCCAAGACAGTGTTGTGGATCAATCTACCAAAGTATCCCGGGGTAAATTGACAAATGTGATAGTGAAGGTAGGGGACTTTTTCTATCCTGTCGACTTTTTGGTGATGGAGTACAAAAGCTTAGAAGACGCGCCAGCATTAATTTTGGGTCGACCATTTCTAGCCACAGCTGGGGCTGTGATGGATTGCAAGAATGGAGATTTGGACATCTCCTTTGGAACTAGAAAGCGCAGACTAAACATGTTTGGATGCCCAATATCCATGCCCTATGGAAGGAATGATAAGTACTTGAATGACAATCCTCTTATGCCACCTGGAATTAAGGACAAGGTTAAACAGTGGACGCGAGCGGGCAAAGGTGCAAAGGAGGAGATCTTAGGTGAGGCTAGACAACACCCATTGTCAACAATCGATAAGGTGCAGCTGCTGGATATGACGCAAGATGCAGGGAAGCCAAGGTTTTCCAACTTTTAGATGCTCAGCAGCAATGGATCAGTCAGGTCGGCGATAGAATGACACAATTGCCTTCATTGATCGCAACAGTAATCCAGAAAATCGCACCAGAAACGAAGGAGGTGATGTCCAGTGAAGAATGGGAACGATAAGAGGCAACACGTCTGGCTGAAGACGTTAAACTTAGCACTTATTGGGAGGCAACCCATCTTTCATAGGTAGGTACTGTATTTCTTAGTAATTAGGAAGATTATATCATTCACATTGCAGGTATTATTGGTCCAAGGCAAGTGTGGGCTTGATTTGGAGGAAAATCGAGTTTTTAAAGACCGCGCCGCAGTTAGGAGTTTTGCGCGTCGCGGGATCGTAAACCAACCCGATGCGCAGGGGTTGATTTGGGAACACGCGTGCCGCGGTTTGCTCATATCCGCATCGCGGGATTCGATTGGTCGGTTTCCTTCGATAAAAAGGTATGTCGCGACACTATTCACACACAACCCACGCCGCGCCTCAGAGAGCTCCGATCATCAGAAGTTTTTCTTGCACTTTTTCTTGCTCATTTCATTCCTGCTATTGAGGTATGTCAATCTAACTCGTTTATACTTGTTAGAACTAGCGATTAGGCAGCAAAATTGGTTGATTTATCCAAAAACTCAAAAACTTAGAAATCGACAATGCTGACTCGTAGGGTGTTTATTTTGCCAAATAATGACCCTAGATGAGTTAGTCGATGCTTAGGCTACCTTGTAGTGCATTTGGATTGAGCTTTAACAGGTTTAATCGTGATTTGGGGTGTAAAAGTTGAACCAGGCGCTCGCCGTGCCGTGCTATGGTTCTTGAGCTGCGTCGCGGTGCGGTGAGGAAGAAAAATGACTAAAATTGTAATTTTTTTCAGATGTCTTTCAGGCTTAATAACCCGTTTCTCCAGTTCCCAGAGGGACCAGAGAGTTCTGTTGAGTATGCTGCGAGGAGAGATGCGCTTACGGGTCGCCGGGTTCTCGAGACGACGATTGTTGATCGGGACATTTTGCGAGATGCTGGGCTCTGGGGCGAGATTGAGCCGTTTTTGCATCGTACATGGGTTGATGGAGAGGCCAGATTCACATGCTGAGGCTGGGACAGGCTCATGGCCACCCAGGACGACATCGTATATACTGAGCTTCTTTTGGAGTTCCTATCCACGGTCCGTTACGCACCGGGTTCATCGGATGCTCGGTCCAGACTTGTTCGATTTCGGATGGGGGGTGTCCCCAGGGAGTGCAGTCTTCATGAGTTTAGGAGGCGCACGGGTATCTACACGGAAGGGAGAGCAGTCTTCGCGAAGGGATGCACTTCACGCTGTTCTTTCATGCATGTATTCAGGGGCAGCCCGCAAGGGATGCCAATTTTGCTGTTTGGGCCACGTTGTCCAACATTCAATACGAGGCGGGGTCGGCGAGAGAGATCCAGCTCTACAATCCGCTCCACAGACTCATGCACCGTATCGTCACCACCACTCTACAGCAGAGGGAGGGGGGCGAGAAGGTGTCTGGTGACGACATGACATATCTTTGGGTGCTCTTCGACCCCACCAGGTTCATCCACCTCCCGTACGCCTTAGCAGTCTCTCTTTCCACCCGTGCGACGGGTGCATCATCCAGCAATCCCTTGACCGTCGGACACTACATCACCCGCCTGGCCCGCTCTTACCGGATACTTACTGCTCCCACTGTCGCCTCTTTGACCGCTTTACCTCCAGTTCACACATCCGTGCGAGCCCTGGAGAACATGGGGATGATCAAGCAGCAGCGCCCAGGCCAGTACGTGAGGGTGGCGACCGAGGCCACCTAGGACCCCAGCCAGCATACGCCAAGCCGGGTAGGAGACGCCTAAGACCGGCAGCACCAGCAGAGCCAGCGCCACAGCCACAGCAGGAGGACCCATCGGCCATCCATCGATTGGAGGCCAGGGTCGCGAGGATGGAAGAGCAGTTGAAGTGGATTGGGGAGGTACTCTTGGAGATAGCCACACAGCAGGGACGCTGCCCCCCGACCATTTCCAGCACGAGCCCACGATCACGAGGCTGGTCCTTCCAGGCCACCAGGTGGCGATGGATGTATTTTTCTTATTTTCTTTTGGATATATGTACTGTACTTATGACACTTTTTATCTTTTGTCTGTTTATATTTTATTTGTGTTTCCTTGCATTTAATGTTTCTGTGAGTATGCATGTAATACCAAATGGAGGAGTTGTTTCAAGCAAGTGTGGGGTCACCGTGCCCCCTCCACTTGCTTTGACCATCGGCGTGCTCACTGTTGCACTACAACTCCAGAATGCTGAACCGAGGACTTTTTGTTCGTGTTGTGTACCTGTGACAATCAAGCAGTCTACCGTCAAAGGGGTAACTCTTTCTCCCTAGTTCTAAAATTATTTTTGTACAACGGGGACGTTGTACGATTTTAAGTGTGGGGTGTGGACGGTCGAAAGAGTGTTTTTGAAATTTTCTTTTTTTGCTGGAAATGACCGGTTTTCAAAATTTTTGCAATTTTTCAAAATTTTTAATAGATAGTAATTTTGAGACAAATAGTTTCTGAATGTTTGTAGTTGTTATCATGCTATTAGTTTAGTCAAATAAGTTGAGTTTTAGGTGTTAGACGATTGGAGTGTTTTAGGATTGGAATTTAGGAAGGAACTGTCACTCAGTAGCCTTTGTTGTTCGAGCCGGTAGGTCTAAAATGGGTGGACCTTACGCACCTTACCACCTAAGATCGTCTGATTTGGGATGATATTTCTGAAAGCTCGTTACACGGACAACATCGAAAGTCATGGACAATTCTTTAATGGCCTTTAGAATCTGAATGAGTAAGTTTGCTTTATGCATACAGAAAATTTGTAATCAATGGTTCTTTAGAAAGTCATGAATTCCAAAGAACATTCCGATTATGTTTTCACGAACTATTTCACTCTAACTCATAAGGCAATAAACTTTGAAATTAAACACATTCAAAAACTGTTTGAGTCTTAGTTAAAATCTGTTAAAAACTCTTTTGCTTGGGGACAAGCGAGGCACAAGTGTGGGGTATTTGACAACGCCTAGTAATATCAAATATTTTAGTCGTTGTTGAGCCCTATTCTTAGTGAATTTATATCATATATATCATGGTATTCTCACTTTCGTGCCAGCACTTGTTTGGAAAGAAACAATAAAAACACGGACCAAAAGCGTACAATTTGGAAGCAGTTTGAAGATAAAGACAAATCAGTCGAATTCACACGCGCGCCGCGGGATTCACAAAGGCGCGACGCGGTGATGAGGCGGTGGAGAACATTCAAATGCCGAAAAAACAAGGATAAACCCATACGCGCGCCGCGAAATTCATTTGTGTGCGGCGCGGTCGCTTAATTTTTGCAACTATAAATAGAGGGTTTTAGATGGAAAAAAGCAGCAAAGACCTGGCATAGGAACGACTCCCAAGGCTTCTTTGACTCCGAATTTCAGTTTTATATAACCATAAATTGGTATTTTATGTTTTTCTCTTTAATTTTCAATTAGTTTGATAGTTAGTAGCATTTGGCTAGTGTCATTGGGAGTGACAACCATTGATACTTAGTCTTAGTTTCTGTTTTGGATCTTTTGGTTACTGTTTTGTATCAGTGGATCTGAGTTTTTTGGTTAATGAATCATTTGGTTACCAGTAATTGCTTCTTTTCGGTATGTTTTGCTTTGGAATGAATTATTGGATGTTTGATTATGATTGGATGTTGGTTTGATCTTGATTGTTCTGAAGTTCATTTCTGATTTCAGTGACCAATTAGGGTTAGTTATTGGTTTGGACTTTAGTTTAGTGAATGCTTGTTTGGAATTGTTTTAGTTTATGATCTTTGGGATTGTTTGGCAAAAGTTAGGAACTAGATCCTCTAACTATAGAGTGACACTACAGTTGGTAATCTGTCACCTGTCTCAACCACGTAACTCCTGTGGATCGACCGTGACTACCATTATATTAGTGTGCGTTAGGTATTTTCTTATTTTTGACCGCACGACGACCGCTGCGATGTCAACTACCTGGAGGATATAAATAGGGAACCCCTAGGGAACCCTAATCCTCCACCATATGTCACTCTGCCTCTCTGGAATTTTGTTTCCTCCTCTTGCTCTTGGGTGTGATCTCATTTCAGGCTGGACAATTGTGCTGCTGACTTCAAGAAGAAAATCAAAGGTTGGTTTTTCTTATTTTAATTCTTTAGAAATAATTGTTGGCCTTAGGAATTTTGTTATATGTTCAATTATAGAAAAACATAGATGCTCATTCTAGGTTGCATGTGAACTTAGGATTATTAGTTCATTGATTGCTAAAAACCTTTCAGTGGTATCAGAGCCTTGTCTGTTTTTCTGATTGAATTGTTATAACTGCTTTGTATGAGGAAGTGTTAATCGAAAATTTAACCCCTCATGGAGGCCAAATTGACAAGGTAAATCGACAAGGTGGCTAGGGTTTTCAAAACCCTAGCCTCCACACCCCCCCTTATTTGCGAAATTGGTATGCTAGGGTTTCTAGGTTTGTTATTTTTGGTAATTCTTATTAATTAATAACTGCAAACCTTAAACGCACTCCTTGCAATTTCCGAAATTAAGGGTTTAAGATAGGATTAAATTAATTTGATTAATTTGTGAGGCCTATCTAGATTTATTTAATTTAATTAATTGTTTAATTAAAAGATAAATAAAATCACTTAAAGATTTAAATTTAATTTTCGAAATTAAATGTTAATTTGCGAAAATATTAAAAATTAAATCTAAAATATTTTAAAAAGGTTTAAAATACATCTTATATGTATTAAACATAAAAGTTAATTTATATGTATAAGATAAATTAGTCAGTCATACCGTTAGTAGGCCTCATTCACAAAACTGACCTATAAATAGGGTATAAGGAGACTGCCTATAAAATGGTAGTGTAATGGGTGTCCATTCTCATCCACCGCTCTCCTGGTCAGTGGAATATCGTTAGCTTAATGGGTTTGATAGGACCGCTTAATTCTCATTAAAAGTATAATGCTATTATTGAAAGTACTAAAACATTTCATAAAAAATCCTAATCTAGTTACTTTAGGAAAAATGTGAATTGATGCTAATCCATGAAATTAGACATTGCAATTTATGAAACATTGGTGGAGCGTACGTGGTCTACCGGCAAACCAATAGGGGTTCATAAATAGTTGCAATGGGTTTCTCGATCTTACTATTGTTGATGGAGCATGTGTGGTTAACCGGTACGTCAATTAGAGATGATAATTGACTTCGAGAGTATCAAGCTAATTTGCATGGTTATTCACATCCAGTTTGTGATCCTCGGTATCCCAGTCACAAACAGTGGAGCATATCCAAGATTAAACATGGTATTGAACAGTTCAATAAATCTTAAAAGAACTAGGAATTACATTATAATATGATTATCTTCCGCAGTGGAATTGGTTGAATCGTCATTCGCCTACCTTTATAAAATTTACAATTAGATTACGACATCCCTCTTCTATATTCTGAATTGTTATAGTTGGGTCCTAGCCTTATTATTATATTGGGTTAATATTAACGATTATATGTGTCTAATTAAAAACTACCTTCTTTTATAGATGTCTTCCGTTGACCAATCCGTTTCCCACTCAAACTCCAGTAACATCACTTCAATCCTGTCGTTGTGTTCGAAAGTGACATTGGATGGCACGAACTACAATGACTGGATCAGAAACATCAAGATGGCTTTGAGGTTTGAGAATAAAGAGTATGTTCTCGATACTGAGCTAGTTGAAGTTGACTCCGATACAGCTACTCCCGAGGAAATTGCCTCGTATCAAAAACACACTAATGATGCGACCAAAGTGGCCTGCATCATGATTGCTACCATGAAACCCGAATTGCAAAGAATTTATGAGGACTACTAGCCCTATGAGATGCACAAGGACCTTGCGGAAAAGTTCCGCAAGTAAGCGCGTGTCGAGAGGTGCGGTGTGGTAAAAGCCTTCACGAACGGCAAGCCAAAGGACGGAGAGTCCATCTGCACTATTGTGTAAAGGATGCAAGGTTACGTGGCTAGGCTTAGAAAGCTGGGTACGCCTGTTGATGAGGAGTTGGTCGTTGACGTAATGCTTAACTCCTTACCAAGTTCTTATGACCAATTTATACTGGCTTATCATTTGAACAACACTCGGACCTCTTTGGCTGAGTTGCATGGCATGCTTCAAACAGCTGAAAACGAGCTGAAGGGTAAAAGTGTACCCTCGGTGAGCCAGCCCGTCTTGGCAATTGACCATGGCAAAGGAAAGAAAAGGAAGGGCCCTCCCAAGCAGAATTGGAGGGAAAAGGTTCAAGTCGGGTCGTCCAGCAATGGCCCGAGAGCCAAGTCTTCCGGTATTCCTCATGTTACGAATCCCAAAGATGTCGATTGTTTTTTTTTTTTGCAAAGAGAAGGGTCACTAGAAAAGGAGTTGCCCAAAGTACTTGCAAGACATTAAGGATGGCAAAGTGAATCCGTCACAAGCAGGTACTTACACTATATCTAAAAACACATCATCTTCATGTTCTTGGGTCCTTGACACCGGATGTGGTTTTCACATTTGTTCTGATTTGCAGGGCCTAGAGGAAAGTAGGGAGCTGGAGCACGGTAGATTGAACCTGATCATGGGCAATAGCCGAACGTCACCTGTTACCAAGATCGGTGTCTATAGACTAGTGCTTAGTAATGGTGTTAGTTTAGATTTACAAAATTGTTGCTATTCGCCAGAAATGGCTAGAAACATAATTTCTTTTCATGCATTGTTCAGACAAGGTTTTCATTATACTTTTGATAAATTGAATGGTTCAATTTCTGTTTTTAAAAATGATGTATTTATTTTTGAAGCTTTGCCTTGTGATGGTGTGTATGAAATTATAATGTGTGTTGACAATTTTGGTAATAATGTGTTAAATATTGATTCTTCTAGAGGTGTAGAAAAGGTGTGCTTGTGGCACTGTCGTCTTGGGCACGTCAATAAGAAACGCGTCGCCCAACTCCAAAAGGATGGAGTGTTGGAATCATTCGACCTAAAGTCGGATGATGTATGCGAATCTTGTTTGTTTGGCAATATGACAAAATCACCTTTCAAATGGTCTTTTGAAATAAGTGAAGGTCTGTTGGACATCATATACACAGATGTGTGTGGTCCCTTCAGAACAACCACAAAGGATGGCACGCGGTTCTATGTGACCTTTACTGACGATTTTAGTAGATATGGGTATATCTACTTGTTCAACCACAAGTCAGACACCGTTGAAAAGTTCAAAGAATTCAAGAATGAAGTAGAGAATCAATTGGGCAGGAAGATAAAGATGCTTAGATCCGAGAGAGGCAATGAGTATCTTGGTATCGAGTTCCTTGACTATCTAAAGGAATGTGGAATAGTTTCACAGATATCACCTCCTTGAACACCATAGTTGAACGGTGTTGCTGAGAGGCGAAACCGAACCCTGTTGGAGATGGTTCGTTCCATGATGAGTCGAGCTTCACTTCCAATCCATTTCTGGGGATATGCCTTAGAGACTGCCGCCTACATCCTCAATCTTGTCCCAACCAAGAAGGTTGCAAAAACACCTCACGAGATGTGGACGGGGAAAGTTCCCTCGTTGGCACACATAAAGGTCTGGGGTTACGACGCTTTCGTGAGACTAGAGACTCAAGACAAACTCGCAGGAAGAAGTGAGAGGTGTATATTCATCGGATACCTAAAATAGTCTTTTGGATACTTGTTCTACAGACGAAGCGAGGACGTGGTCTTTGTAGCTAGATGAGGAGTCTTTCAAGAGAGAGCTCATATCCAAAGAGGATAGTGGGAGTACCGTTGATCTTGAAGAGATTCAAGAGACACCCGATGAAACAACCTTAGGAGGAACTAGCAACCAACAAGAGGAAGACGTTCTTGTTGGTCCGACAGACATTTCATTACCTCTTAGGCGTTTCGGCAGAGTTATCATGCCACTCGAGTTTTATGTTTTCCATATAACTACGGATGGTGACACATTTGTCAGTGATAGGACACTGAAAAATTTGGATGAGCCAGCTAACTACCACGAAGCGGTGGCGGGCCCTGAGTCTGCTAAATGGAAAGAGGCGATGGACAGCGAGATCTAGTCCATGTATGACAATCAAGTTTGGAACTTGGTTGACAATGTGTCGGGTCGAAAGACAGTCGGGTGCAAGTGGATCTTCAAGAAGAAGACCGACATGGATGGAAAGGTACACACCTTTAAAGCTCGGCTGGTTGCGAAGGGATTCACTCAAACCCCGGGGGTTGATTATGATGAAACCTTTTCACCAGTAGCCAAGATTAAGTCTATTAGGATAATACTTGCCATAGTTGTGTTTCATGACTAAGAATTTTGACAGATGGATGTCAAAACCGCTTTCCTTAACGGGAAGTTGACTGAGAATCTTCACATGAATCAGCCAGAGGGTTTTTGTAGACACAAAGCATCCTAATAAGGTGTGTAAACTTGAGAAATCAATCTACGGATTGAAACAAGCTTCTCGCAGCTGGAATCTTTGTTTCCATGAGAAAGTTAAAGAGTTTGGTTTCTCTAGGAGTGAAGATGAGTCATGTGTATATGTCAAGGCTAGTGGGAGTATAGTCACTTTTCTGGTGCTATATGTTGATGACATACTGCTCATGGGAAACGACATTCCAACCTTGCAAGATGTCAAGTATTGGCTTGGGAAGTGTTTCGCCATGAAAGACCTTGGAGAAGCTGCCTATATTCTCGGGATAAGAATACTGAGAGATAGAAAGAAAAGACTAATAAGACATAGTCAGTGTACATACTTGGAAAAGGTACTAAAGATGTTTAGTATGGAAAATTCCAAGAAGAGAGAGCTGCCTATCCAAAGTAATGTGAAGTTGAGTAAGACTCAAAGTCCGAGTACCGATGAGGAAATAGTTGAGATGAGATGGATACCTTATGCTTTGGCAGTAGGATCGATCATGTACGCTATGACATGTACTCGCCCCGACGTATCCTTTGCTTTGAGCATGGTTAGTCGGTACCAAGGGAAACCCTGGTAGAGCGCATTGGATAGCTGTAAAGAATATACTAAAGTATCTGCGAAGGACGAAGAACATGGTGTTAGTCCTTGGTGGCAGTGATACTATTTGTTATCACTAAAAATCTTATAATTATCTTAATAATTTTATTCTCTATAAATAGAGTATAATAATGGCATACTTCATAATGTCGTTGAGTGTAATAAAAATAGAATTGTTATCTTATTCAAATATTCTCATGTAATATTTTTATTAGGTTTATTTATATGCTATTTACATTATCCAAATTTTAATATGACATAATTAATACGTGTTTATTAATATTCCTTCTTCAGCGTTTGAAAAAATTGTATCCAAAAAAATAATACCGACATATATGGTAATGAAACGCCATTTACGCGGCATGACCTCGTTTCAGAGACATATTTGGATAATATTTGTTATCACTAAAAATCTTATATTTATCTTAATAAACTTTTTTAAAAAAAAATATCAAAACGCATGATTTCGTTTTAAATCTTGATGAATAAACTCAGACTATAACCATTCGTGATCGAAGAAGTATTATTTTGTAAAGTAGATATACTATTGTTTTATGAAGATATAGTTAATACTTGTCACTTTGTGGAATAAACCAATGGAGCGATCAAGTTTGGGAGAAAGACTCATGGTTGCTTTAAAATTCAATGTTTCATTTTTTTATAAATAATTTTTACAACCGATCCACTAAAAATTCATGGATGTTGTTAGTCTCAAAAAGGTACAATGTTGCTTAAAAGTTAAAAGTAAACGAAAGTTCTTTTTTCGGTCTGGTACGAAATGGAAAGGGGTTTATCAGGTACCTGCATGTTTGCATGTCACCAATCATGTCAGCGCAGTTCACTGCAATTGGACATGCCGTCCTCGAGTTGCAAAAACAAGCGCACAACGCATTTAATGCATGTAATGATTTCAATTTCAAACCATGATACCGTCGTCGAGTTTGTCAATGCGATTTTTTAAAGGATGAGATTTCATCTTTATTAGTGCGGTTATTTATATAAAGAGACAAGTGTCATATTTAATAAAATTTAATAATATTGTAAGACACATTTCATAATATAATATGAGTATGAATATGGGTATGAATAAAAGGTTGTAAGAAATATAATTGAAAAAATCGTTGTGATGGATCCTGAGAATCAATTAATCGTATAGATAACTAAAATATATTTAATCCATAAATATCATAATAATATTGTTAGAAACATGAACCCTATAGATAATTATAATGTATGAAATATAGAAATTGTTCAAAGGATCGGATCTAGACTTCAATAACATATCTTAAATATTACATCTTACTAAAAATCTTGAAGGCGAGATCGTGTGTCATTAATCTTCTCCATCAATGTCTTCAATAGTTCGTTGAGTGACTCTAGGATTTGGTAATTCTTGCGGGTTAGTTTTTTCATCATCTCTTTCTGCATCATTCCATAATATGTTGGCGGTTTCAGAGGCATGTTGTCCAATAGATCTTCTTGTACTTCGATTTCTTCTGCTATAAGAGACTTTGTTTCTTCTGCACAGATAAATTGTTTTCTGTAGTACTTTAGTTCTTCTTTGATTTCGTGCTTGGTTACTTGTGATTTCATGTCTTGATGTTTTGATGAAGACGCCATAAGATCTTTTAATTTGTACTAACGAATGTATATTTACTATGTTTCTGAGAATTAATGGTAAACCGTTTGCATTTGAAGGTATATATAGAGGTGATTATGTTTCCAATTTAATTAATGTAGCTGTTGTACCCCATTACGATTTATCATTATTTTCGTTAGATATATTGTGTGTTGTACGCATTTATTTAATGCTATGGGATAGGATCACGAATCGGTTTTGTAACCAACATTTAGTTATAACGTATACATGATGATATTCTTGGCCGTAAAACTTTTTTGAAATCATTAGTTTGCATTTAAATATGATAGAATGATTTGGTTTAGCAATAAATGATTCATTGAATACATGTCATAGATTTAATAAATGTATTTTTTATTTTAGAGAAATTGTTTTTGTTCCTACGTTTTATTCATACTAATCTTCCTACGTACCCAACTTAAATTGTGACACATGTGATAATTTCACATTCTTTATATTCTACTATAAATATATTGTCTTGTAGGTTCATAGATACGGTTATCAAGAACTCTTCGATAGCGCAAACTTTTCCCTCTCAAACTTTTTTATTCTTTAAACTTTCTGCAGTAATGGATAATGATCAAAACCGTGATATTGCGAGAGAAGTGTGTCAATATGCAAGAAAGTACGCAAAGAAAAAATATAATATGATGTGGGATGCGAAGATTCAGATGATGGCCCTACGATGTCATGTCGAGGCAAGAGAAAGGTACAAAACCTGTTTTTTAGAGACGCAAGAAAATTTGAAACCCTACATTCTAAGTAACTACTACACAGAACATCTTCAAACCATCAACAAAGAGATTGAGTTCTGTAAGGATGTTGATCATCAGATGGAGAAGATCCGGTCAATAATGGCAACACAGGTCGAAGCGTTGGATGATTTTATTATGTTTAGATTAGATGTTTATTATGTTTTAAATTTTATATATGTATTTGGTATTTTGTTTGATTTCAGACGATGTAGGAGGACGATTAAATTGTATATGGATGGTTAACCTTAATTAAATAAATATATTAATGCTTTACGTATTAAATGGTCATATTTTGTTGTTTGTAAAACGTTTAATCATACATAAATATTAATCTTCATTATATGTTCAACAAAAGATGATTTAGTTCTTTATATTTTATAAAAATTTTAAGATATTTGGTTTTTTTAATTATATATGTTGTAATATACAACAATTCTCCTGATGAAATAGGAAAACATATGTAGGAATGAAATAAATGATCATTGTCATAAAATATTATTACTTTTAATAAAATGACCATTGTCACGATTTCATTCAAGAGAAATCTTATATCATCCTAATTTTTCTTCCTACACATCCTCCTAACCATTTGAAATTATGACAAGTATCATATTCAATAAAATTAATAATATTTTAATCCACTTGTCACTATTTCACATGCTTAAGAAAATAGTTAGGAGGAAAAATTAGGAAGATATATAATTTCTCTTCAAGAAAATATATCCCTAAAATACAGGAATGACGTTGCGTGTTTCTCAACAACCGTCGTTTTGTTTGATATTTTGTTTTATTAATGTTGCTATTTACCTTTTTAATGCACTTTTCGTCTCCCCAAAAATTATGTCATAATTACTTAAAATATATTAATATGATTTCCAATTATTTTAAATAAATTGGAAGTGAAAGTTTGTAATTTAGTCTCATTGAAATCAAATTCTAGTCTTCCAATTACTTTTTAAAAAGAAAATTATATTCATTCCTAATATATCCTCTAACCATTAAAAAAATCACGTGTAGGATCCACTAATTCATCTTAAAAAGGAAAATTATATTCTAGTCTTCCAATTGTTTTTTATGGATTTTAGATAAAGGTGCATAAAAAATAATGTTGAATACATTTGTCTGCGAATATAAAAAATTACTAAATGTGTATATTCATCGATCAAAGGTTGCATTGAATACATTTTATTAAATTATTGCCGTTCCAAAAAAAAAAAAGAATTAATCCATCAGACTGGGCATGCCATCATTGAGTTGCAAAAACAGGCGCATTAATCCATGTAATCATATCAGGTCGAAAACTGCACGTTATTGTAGATTTTGTTAATGCGAAACGTCATCAGGTTTATTAGTGCGGTTTTCTTACACCAAATCACCGTAAAAAATATATGGGTGCTGATGTAATAATTGCATGTAATCATATATGTTGGAAACGTCATCAACGTGTAGTCTTTTTTTTTAATTCGAATATATTGATTGATGCAAATTTATTTTTTTTGGTGCGAAATTGTTTTTTTTAATGCGGTTTCTTGGGACGTACTTATATCAGGTGCAACCAAAAATGTCGTAACTTATCCTTTGAGACGGTTAATTAATTTGTTATATGCTTTATTAAGTTGTACGATCAGGTGCAACCGGTATAACTTCTTTCTGTATATAAATATCTACACCCCCTGATCATCTCTCCCACCATATTTCCAATTTAACCATCCAAAAAGGATTCCTGATGGATGCCCGAAAGAAATGATCTGTGATCTTCGCATGAGCAACGTCGCCACTTACCGATTGGTGCAGGCTTCCCTTTGTCCTGTCTCCAAGCAACTTATGGAACAGATCGAAGGATTGGAGCAACTCCTTCAACTGGCGAACGACATCGGCCGTTGGTCTGGACCCACGTCCATCGAATGCACGCTACGGATTGTTCTGATCGATGCCAAGGACGGCTTCATAAAGGCCTTCCGGGAGGTTGTCGACGCCCGACGCCTCATTGATCGATTGATCAAAGAGGAGACGTCCATCGTCGATCTCTGAATCGGCGGGGCGTTCCGGGTATGAAGCTTTTGGTGGCGTAGCAATTTGATGGGGGTTTAGTCATAATAATAGTTGTTTTTTCTTAAATGGGTATTGGTGCGGTTTTATCGATTTATTGATGCGGTTGTGTACTACGTTGACTTTTCCTCATGTGGTGATTATATTTTTGTTTTTTGTTACGTTTTTTTATTATGGGTGTGTATTAAACTTCCCTCCCCTTTTTCGATATATTTGGTGTGATTATTTTTATTTTTTGGTGCTATTTAAAAGTACGTTGCCTTTTCATGTTGTACCAAAGTACCTTAATGCCATTTTTCATATTAAATACAAGAGAATGAAATTTTTACTAATACATCCTGTTTTCATGAACAAGATAATGTCATTTCATGTTGTCATACTTGCAAATATATGAAAGGTCTCAATGCCAGTGTTTTTATTAAATATTAATATAAACACATACAAAAAGTATGGTTAAATGAAATATTTGATTACAAATAAATTGGAAAAAATGGTTGAATAAATAATTATAACAAATCTTCCAACTATTTATGTAATTACTATTCCTTCAATGTCAGGTCATACATGTGTGGTTCTGCGCTTGTTATCAAAATTTCCCGCTTGAATACCTACCGAAAATGGTGGTAGATCATCAAAGTGGTCGTAGGCTTCCACGTCGACAACGTTATAAACACCAAGAATACGTCATTTACCTTGCAAGACAATGTGCTTATTTGCTTTTCTCGGGTCTTTGACATGAAAAACTAGTGTTACATGTTTTGCGAGAACGAATGGTTCATCTACATAGCCCTTAGTTCGAAGGTCGACAAGTGTAAACCATAATCGTCGATTGTAACACCTGTATGGTTATTGACCCACTCACATCTGAAAACTGGAACATTCAAATCACAATATTCAATTCCCAAATTGATTGTATCACACCATAGTAAGAATATCTGGCGATTCTTATCAATGTATCATGATCCTGTCTATCAAATTCGGTTGTTAATGCTGTCACTGTAACGCCGCTATTCTGCATTATACCTTTGGCATCTTGGTCTTTGGTGTAAAACCTGTAACCGTTGATGTCGTAGCCTTGGCATGAATGTAGTGTACAATTTGGACCTTGTCCCAATTTTAACACAGCTTCATCAACGTTACCTGTTATTGTCTTCTAACTCTTGGTTTTGTATATTTGCATACCACATTTATTCCTTACCAGGGTGGTTTGACTTTAATATGTCCATGTGTTCGACAATGTATGGCGCAAGACATGTCATGTGTCGTACAACCACTAAATGTGCAATTTGCAAGTCATCAAAGGATGGCATGAGAATTTTAAAACCAACCCCTCCCTTACCTTGAAGTCTACCCGAATGTGGACTTTTAGGAACACCGACGCTTTCAACACCTTCATATAGCATGTGGACAAAAATGATATTATTATATTGCAAGTTAATATATAAAATGATAAGAGCAATATGATGTTGACAAGATTACCTTGGCAGAACTCCATCACCTCTTCAGACGTATACCCTTCAATCATACTGCCCTCGGGTCGATTGTGGTTTCTCATGTAACCTTTTAAGGTACTCATGTAGCTTTCAAAAGGGTACATGTATCGGAGGCACACAGGACCACATGCCTTGATGGAACCTTGAAAGCATGTAAACATTGACAAATCTTTTTTGGTTCTGCTTTTGATGTGTTATAACAAGCAGGTGGCAGACGAAAACCTCTGGATGTTTTTTCGGGAGCACGATCTCTACATATTCCCATCCTGACCATGTCTTTTCGGATCTTAAGCTCGTCTTTAGTTTTGTTTTCAATATCTAATAATAAGCCTGTCAAGCTCTCGCAGACGATTTTTTCTATATGCATAACATCTTGACAATGTCGAACATCTAAATGTCTCCGGTAAGGTAATTAAAAAAAGAATGACTTTTTTTCCAGAGGGCGTATTTATCGTTTTTATATTTTTCCCTAAATACACTTTTATGTCATTAACTCGGGAAAATGCATCAAAGCGTGGCCTCATCCCTCTGACCATAACAGTTCCGTCAAACTCGATAGTCATCTTCCTAAAACGGTGATTAATCGGCAGGAATTTTATATGTCCCATGTATACACACTTTTTGCAATTTTTTAACCATAGTCAGGTTGTGTCATCTTCACAAACAGGACAGGCCTTCTTACCCTTGGTTTTGTCGCCTGACAAGTTACCGTAAACAGGAAAATCACTTATTGTACAAAAAATCATGGCCCGCAGTTGAAAATGTTATTTTTTATATGCATCATATACTTCGACACCCGTGCTCCAAAGAGTTTTTAAGTCATCAATCAAAGAGGACAAATACACATCAATATCGTTACCGGGCTGAGTCGGACCCTGAATCAACAACGACATCATGATGTATTTCCTTTTCATGCATAACCACGGTCGAAGACTGTAAATGCATAAAAGAACCGGCCACGTGCTATGACGACTGCTGATGTTTCCGAAAGGATTGATCCTGTCCGAACTAAGCCCAAACCGTAAGTTTCGCATCTCGTTCCCAAAATCGGGATACTTCTTATCGATGTTTCTCCACTGAGGCGAATCCGCAACATGCCTCAGTTTTTCGTCGGATACCCGTTCTTCCGAATGCCAACAGACTAACTTTGCCTCCTTCTCGTTTGAAAACAACCTTTTCAGTCATGGTATGATAGGAAGATACCACAACATTTTAGCCGGAGGTCCGTTTTTTATCACATCATCATTTAAATCAGGCGAGCGGTAGGTGAGAGTGGACACCCATTAGACTGCCATTTTATAGGCAGTCTCTTTATACCCACTTTATAGATCAGCTTCGTGAATGAGGCCTACTATTGATTTGACTAACCATTTAAATCCTATACATATAATATTAACATTTAATTATAATATATATATAAGATGAATTTTAAACCTTTTAAAATGTTTCTGGTTTATCTTTTAATTTATAGGAATTTAAACTATTAAATTTAAAACTAAATTAAACCTTTAAATTATCTTTTAATTAAACAATTAATTAAATTTGGATATTTTAGACTTTTAAAATATTCCTATATTTATCCTTTAACTTTTCGAAATTTAAGGCTATTAAATTTAAATTAAATTAAATCCTTAATTATCTTTTAATTAAATAATTAATTAAATTAATTAAATTTCAGATAGGTATCACAAATTAATCAAATTAATTTAAACCTATCTTAAACCCCCTAAATTTCGATTTTACAAATAATGGGTTTAAGGTTTATCCATTTAAAAAATAAAGTTACCAAAAATAGAATACCTTCTAAAACCTATTGCCAAAATCGAAAATCAAAGAGGGGAGGGGCTAAGGTTTTCAAAACCCTAACTCTAGAAATCGATTTGCATCAATTAGGGTTTAGAAACAATAAACCCTAAAAATTAGGAAAAACTATTACAGTCATTCAATAAGAAAACAGACAAAAGCTCTGATACCACTGAAGAGTTTTATGCAAATCTATGAACTAAAAACCCTAAGTTCACATGCAACCTATAAGGATCTATGTTTTCTTCTAATTAAACATATAACAAATTCCTAAAGGCATAAGAAAAATAAACTAAAAGAATAAATCAGAAAAACTAACATTTAGGTTTTCTTGGAAGTTGAGCAGCACAAGTGTCCTGCCTCAAATGAGATCACACCCAGAAGAAGGAGGAGAGGAGAACGAAATTTTAGAGAGTCCAGGTCAAAAATGGCGCATGTTTTTGGTCTCTGAGGCTCCCTATTTATAGCCTCCAGCAGATGACCAGATAAACCTTTAGAGATAAACCTTTTCGAATTCAAATTAAGATAAACCTTTATCTTAATAATTCAAACCTATTTATCTATATATATTAAAATCGAAAATTATATATTTCCATACATAAATTTCGCTACTTTTAATACTGCTATAATTGTCACTTACTCAACTATTGAATAATTATAATTCTAGTCCCTGCACCTTTAATTAATTAAATTAATCACCAAATTAATTCCAATTAATTCCAGAATAATTTCTAATTAATTAATATAGTTTCTAATTAATATATTATCACTTTAATATATTAATAAACTATTTATTTTATTTCCATTGATTTATTAATCATATAATAAATCAATCTTTCTCTCTACTGAACTTTGTACCAAACCTCCATCTATGAGGGCAACCCAAATGGACTATGCTACTATTAATTAGATAAATACCAGTGTTGTAAAAGTCGGCCTAGGCGGCCGCCTAGGCGGCGCCTAGGCGCTAGGCGGGCGGGTTCCGCCTACGATTAGTGGTAGGCGGTAAAGCTAGGCGGATTTGGTCAACGGCGGTCAAAATCGGGTTTAGGCGGGTCTAGGCGGCAAAATTTTCAATTTTTCAAATTTCAAAATTTCAAAATTTTCAAAAAATTTCAAATTTTAAAAATTTTCAAAATTATCAAATTCTCAAAAAATCAAATTTTTAAATTTTTAAAATTTAAATTTAGAAAATATCATTAATTATGATAATCGGTGGCTAAGTTACAATTATCGATGATTAAAATGATAAAAAAATGTCATTAATGAGTCTAAACATTATGATGTTTGATGACTTACATATTTAAACACTTTGATTTGCAAATTTTTATACTTATTTATTCATTTTTAGGGATATAGGTAATATCTAAATTTGAAAAAATAAATTTTGTTACAATTAATACTCCCCGCCTAGGCGCCGACTAGTCATCGCCTAGACCGACTAGTCCTAGGCCCTAGTCGACCGCCCGCCTACCGCTTAGCGACTTCTACAACCTTGATAAATACTAATTATTAGTCATGGCTTAGACACCTAATCCAACACTCTATTGATCCCGCATCAGTAAAACGTTTGAAGTTCTTACATCTGTTGCAAGGACAACAAATCGACAGCCTTTCATTTTTTCAATATCTACTTTAGCAACACTAATAAAATCTTGAACTCCCTTGATATAACTTCTGGACATAGGTGAAGTTTGGTACATCCAATAAGAACGATCCATTTGAAAATTAAATTAAACAACAATTAAGGAATGTTTCTGTTATTTGGTTCATAAATGTTTGAAATCTAGGTTTCAGTTGTCGGGAGTTATATAATGACTTCTATGTTAACGAAATTAATAAAGGTTTGATATAAACTCACCTTAACCGAAGAGAAGTAAATGTAACCGGCTTTAATGAAGTGAAGTAAATGCAACCAAGTAGCAGGTGATCTTGAAGAAGAAGGAGAAGCTTGATCGAAAGAGGGCTTAATAAAAGCCCCAAATTTGTTGTATTTAAATAACAATCATCTTTTAATGCTATCCAAACTTACCTCAGTAAAAAAACGTTTTAATAGTGTCACACATGGGCTTAGTCTGCCATTTGGCTTAGCCTGACACATGGGTTTAGTCTACCTTTGGAGTTTGGACGAACACGCACTAAATAAACAAATTTTAGTGCGATTAAAAGTTACCGCACCAAAAAATGATGTTTTAAAATGCGACTGTAAACTTTCGCAGTAAAAAAACGCGGTTTTAAAGGTACGATTGTAAACTTTCGCAGTAAAAATAAGGGAATAATAGTGACATTGGACAACCTGCACTAATTAAACAAGTTTTAATAGGATTAAAAGTTACCGCACCGACAAATGACGGTTTAAAGATGCGATTGTAAACTATCGTAGTAAAAAAGAACGGTTTTAAAGGTGCGATTGTAAACTTTCGCAGTAAAAATAAGATTTTAATAGTGTCATTGGACGAACCCGCACTAATTAAACAATTTTTAATGCGATTAAAAGTTACCGCATCAACAAACATTATAAATGGTGCGGTTTCTGCTTTTATCGATGCGATATAATTGTTTTTTCACTTTATAATGCGGTTTATCATGTTAAACCACATCAATTAAAAAAAACCCTCGCACCAACAAATCACTTCTGAACTAGTGAAGAGAGGATATAATTGTTATGGGTCCATTGGAGTAACCATGAGGGTTTGGCCTTCATCCGATGAGCTCCTATAGACCAAGTTTATGCTATCAAAAGCTGAGTTGTGACAAGTGAAAGATGAATGCGGCTTTTTGGCTATCAGATTAAAGGACGTGGAGGATTGGCTTCATGATTTTCAAACGGATAACGCATTTGGTGCCTTAGTATCTTCAGGGATGACAGCTGATGCATTGCAATCTGTAGATGAGATAAATTAAATAATAGAGGGTTTATGTTGTCTATTTGTTAGATATGAAATAAAGGTTTCATGGTGAGATAATAAGTTATATGCATTGCAATATGTAGATGAGATAAATCAAATAATAGAGGGTTTATGTTGTCTATTTGTTAGATATGAAATAAAGGTTGCATGGTGAGATAATGAGTCATATAGTGCCTGGGTGCATAATTTTAGGTTTATTTATGATGGCGAGATTATGATTTTGTAATATATTTTGTGTATTAAGGTTGAAGGCAATTCTCATGGGTCCACATGAGAAACCATGAGGATGTGGTGTTCATCCGAAGAGCGCCTATAAACTGAGATCATGGCCGAGCTAGGACAAGTGAGAAATTAATGTGACTCTTTAGCTATTAGACTAAAGGACATGGAGGCTTGGCTTCGTAATATTCAAATAGAAGAAATAGGCTTATTGTCAGGGGCGGACGGACGCAGGACTCAAAGACTCTGAGGACACAATTTTTTTTCCAAGCATACATAATAACAAAAAAGAATTTAACCTATGAGTACGGGGCATTTTCGGGTCGGGTCGGGCATATATAATAACACAAAAAAAAAAAAAAAAAACATATGATTGTATTAAATATAACAAATTAGTGTAAAACATACATTTTAAATATGAAATTTCCGTACTGACATTTTCTGAAAACGCTCCATAATATCTTCGAGTTTCACTTTCAAAATGACATCTTTTTCTACATTACAAACCAATGCATCGGTCATAAAATCATCACCCATTTTGTTACGCAAGTCGTTCTTTAAAAGCTTCATTGCGGAAAAATATCTTTCAACTGTTGCGGTCGCAACGGGTAAAACCAAAACCAACTTTAATAACCTATAAACCAATGGATAAGAACGATTTTTCCCCAATTCCACCATCAACCGGGAAAGGTCGGCAATTCCCTTCAAAGCAATGAATCGGTCATCTTTATGCACACCGTGATAATATATCTCAAGTTCACCTTCAAGGCCACCCCTCTCTGAATCATCAAAATCATCTTTGTACAACTCACTCAACTTCAACAACTTTGTTTTGTCAAATCTAGCAAATGAATTACAAGGACTCAAAGCTCCCATGTATTTTAGTAATTTGGGTACTTAGTTCACTAAATCGGTCCCCGAATTCTATGACTTGCATATCAACAACTGTGTTGAAAATTTCGACTTCCTAATGATATTGATTAGTAAATTTGGTCCTATGGTTTCTCGAAGTGACATAATTCTCGGTCATATCCACAATATCCATATCATGTTTACGACAAAAAGAAAATAGATTCGATAATATTTTATCAAACCCCGTATCTCTCAACGTTTTCAATGTATCCATTGTCGCTCTAACCAAAGAAGCCGCTTCTAAAATGTCTTGATCATTTCGTTGAAGATGTTTTGACAATATACCCATGAGGTTGAAAACTGTAAACGTCAAATGTAAATAAAAAAATGAAATCAAGTGACTTGAAATATGATAAGATACCGGCTGCTTGATTTCGGTTTGCTAAAGTCGATCCCTCCTCTTCAACATAAGCAAGAACCTAACGAATCTCCGGATATAACTTCATCAAACTTATCATTGTTTTCAAATGTAAACCCCATCTTGTATCTCCCGCTCGAGCAAGAGAACTCTCTTGATTTAACCCTCTTCCGGTTTCAAGTTCACCTTTATCAATAGCCTTTTGCACACTTTCTCTTGCTTTCTCCCATAAAATGTCTTTTCTTTTACATGAAGCACATACAACATTAAACACCAAAGCAGTTTGCTCAAAAAATTATTTAACACCCTCGTGTTTCTGTGCTACAGCCACAATCACTAGCTGAAGTTGATGTGCAAAGCAACGTACATAATGTGCTAAATTATTTTCTTGTAATATCAAAGATTTGAGACCATTGAATGCACCTCGCATATTGCTTGCCCCATCATAACCTTGTCCTCTTATCTATTATAAAAAACAAGATATAATACATAAAGCGATTAATACTATAATATACAATTACAATACTTAATAAGCAAAAACAAAAAAAAGTTTGCAATTACCTGAGAAATACTCAACTTATGACTTGTTAATACATAATCTATGGCGTTTTTAAGAGTCAAAGAGGATGTATCCTTCACGTGCACAACTTCGATAAATCTTTCTTTCACAATTCCAAGGCTATCGACATATCTCAAAACTATAGCCATTTGTTCCTTTAGCGATACATCACTAGATTCATCAATCAATAAACCAAACACATCGTCACCAATTTCTTTGCAAATACTCGAAGTGGTCCCTTTAGAAAAACATTCAACAAGTTGTTTTTGAGTCCTCGGGCACGTCACTTGATTATTTTGAGGAGCATTTTCTAAAGTAACATTGATAATAGATTTATTTTCGTCCCGAATCAAAGATATTGTGTCAATGAAAAGTCCTCTAGAAATAGAGTCACTCGACTTATCATGGCCACAAAACGGTAACGCATTTTTCAATAAAAACCAACAAGCTTTGACCGAAGCACGTAACCGAATTTTATAGTTATTACCGTCTAATTCGGTTTGCTTATTTAATACTCGACTAATAGATTCTTTTTCTTTCAATAAAAAGTCACACTTTTGTCTTGCTTTGTTGTGTAAACTACCAACATTACCCACATGAATCCTCAATGCTTCTTTTTTTACTCCAACTATTAAAACCTTCGGTGTCACACCCCCAAACCACCATGGCGGAAACGTCTGAGGGTGGATGACTTCATGAACAGTATCACAATAACGTTTGTACAATAGTGATCAAAGCAAACACATCCATCATATACATAATTGTAAATGTTACAATAGTTCAAAAGATTGTATGTTTTGAATACAATTACAATATGATATCAAAATACATAGTATGACGTCATAGCGACCCATCGTCAAAGGTTGTAGTTACCCTATCAATTTCCTGAGAATACAAGTAGTTTGAAAGAGTGTCAACATTACGTTGGTGAGTTCATAAGATTTTTGTATGAGAAAATCCATAATCCTTTTTCCTTGTAGAAAGATAGTGTTTGAAACCAGAAAATCCAATATTTTCTTATAAATGAGTAGTAGTCTTAAAACCCAAAGACCGAAAATGTATAGGTATTTGTATACTTGAAAATAGTATTACGTAGTTTTATTCTTGTATAAAACCGTGTAAATAGGTGTTTACTGGTAGTCGAATCGTAGATTTAATTCCACAAAAGTCGTATGTATAAGTAAACCGTACTTATATTTATATCTTTGATAAAACATAGTTTTAATTCCCATAGAATCGGTGTGTATAAGTAAAACCATACTTATATTTGTAACTTGTTAAAATGTAGTTTTAATACCATAAAACTTGTATGAGGAATCTCTTTCCTTGTAAAATGTAGTATTGTAATCCAAGAAAATCCAATATTTTCTTATGAATGTATCCAAGTCCTTAAAACCCAAGGACTAAAATGTATAGCATAGTTTGTAGTATAAAGCCATTGAAAATGTATATTTCCACGTAACAATTTAATAAAGTTGATATCCCATGCGAGACGCCCTATAACCATACTGTGACCATATAGGCCTGCTTCGACGTTCTTCAGGCGTCGTCAGACTGTTATGACATTTGTCACCTCAGACCCGTCGGTCTAGCTGTAGCTAGCAGCTCATGTGCGGGGTTGTCAATCCCGTATAGATCTATACACAAATATCACGTTCTCTTACCGAGACTCTGGTTATAATTTTCAGGACTTATAGCATGTACTTAAATAAGTAATGTGAAGACCCGTCTCACAAAAATGTATGTATCAATCAACTTGTTTACGTAAAGTTTGTATATTAAAAACCCTTGTATTTGCCCATTATCATTTTTCCATGATAATATAGTAATGTATAATAATTATATATTTGTATATAATTAATTATCTTGTTCTAACGGTTATAGTAACATTTGTAACCACAAACTATTCCTATAATAGTTTATTTTTAGTACTCTTGTCGTGAAAAGCATATATTTACGAATATATGTGAAATAACTTATTTAAATGGTTATAAACAATATCTTTTAAGATATTTTCCATAATAATGGTGTAATAACTTGGTTATACTCTTTATTAATTCAAATATAATATTTCATGACTATCAAATAAAGAACGGCTAGGTAGAAGATCAAATGGTGAGGCAGGACCCTTTCAGCGTATAAGCCTTTCGGAAATCCAGCAACCTAGCCCAAATGATCGGCCTAGACACCGCTCTCATAAGTAGATCATTCGATATTATATTTTGGAACTATAATTGAATTGTTGTCATAATGATGTTTACAAAATTTACATTTTGTTTACTACTGTTACAAATGAGTATAAATAGCTATTTTTATAGTATAACTTGTATTCCCCCCCCCCCCCCTTAAAAACTTGAATAAATATAAAAAGAAGGGGTATGAACTCACCTCAATGTCGACTAGGATCTTATCGCCAATTGTTGTTAGATCGTCCGACTCTTCATGCTTCTAACTCGAGCTCATTATATTTATAACTGAAATATCTACTTCTAACGCTCATTCTTCGTATATCTCTCTATACGTATCAAAGAACTTGTTTGTGTAATTTAAATGGCTAGAATGAGGCTATATTTATAGTAGATTTATTTTCGTATTGCGGCCCTCAAGATACAGATATATGACTTTTATGGATTTTAGAATTTGTTTATGACAAAACATACCCTTAAAATACTCTTTAAATAGATTTAATAGTTTTTATATAAAATAATTGATTTTTGTTTATAAAAATATAATCTACGAAAATCGTAGTTTAATAATATCAACTTTTTAACTAACAGTCCTTAACGAATTAACGAAAGGGTATGAATTGTAAGTTTAATAAAAATATAGGGTTTAAATATAAATACAATTTCATTTTAAAGATAAAGAAAATATTAAATATAAAACTAATATCAATAATATTAAATTTTGACGTCAGATTATTCGTATCGACGACACCGTTTTGACGGTAAATTTTTCCATTTTATAAAACGACATAATATTATTGATAAACTTAAAAATACGTATTGAATACGTAGTGTTCGAAATGAAAATACGAATTCTTTGAGGGTAAAATATGTAAAATTGATTAAATAATGAAGTGGGACCCGCTTTATATATATATAATATTACTAAACTTACAATTCTTCAAATCTCCACCTACTGCTGGAGACTAACTTTTCAAATAATTTTTTTTAATAATAATTAATATAAATATTTTAATAATCAAACGTCGCTTTCAAGCTAAATTAAACATTTTTCTGTCATAACTTTTTATATATAACGTTTGGTAAAAATATAAATATATATTTGGAATCGTCGTAATTTTATCTACGTTTCGATATAAAATTTGTAATATTCCGAATAGTTTTACATTTTTACCGTTTTTCTATCATAACTTTTTATATATAACGTTTGGTAAAATATAAATACATATTCGGATCCGTCATATTTTTATCTACGTTTCGATATAAAATTTATAACATTCCGAAGAGTTTTGACTTTTACCGTTTACTATTCACGTCGGATACTATTCATGCCGGATCACTATTCACGTCGGACACTATTCACGACGTAAAAAAATAATTTTTATTTTATTTTATTTTAAAAATATCTAACTTAATAGCGTTTGTTCGTATTAGCGTACATATTATTATAATATCCAATAATAAATTATAGAGGTTATGGAATTTACATTTCATCGTCTGTTTTGGTTGACTTGAGTTGACTTTCGTTGACCTAATTTGATAGAAGGAATTTCGTCCCGAAATTTAGCACTTTGAGTAAATTCTTAAGGGTATGGGAAGAGATGTGCGTTTTTCTGTTTCATCTAGTCCTCACGTTCCTAGGTAGATTTAGGTCCACACTTGGTGTTTCCTAGTTTTCAATTGCTTTGATTTTGGAGTGTAATGTCGTGATATTTTCGGTAAGTAAACATGAGTTAATCCTAGTATAAATAAGAGTTACTAGGTTGTTATGTGAGTTAGGAGGTTTAGAAACACATTTAGAAGGAGTTTAAACCTTAAAAATAGTACAAAGGAGTTACATGGGTCGTGTAGGAGTCACTCGGCTCGTGTAGTACACTTTTTCGAAACTGTTTAGCCTTACAGGAGTTAACGGGTCGTGTTCTAGTTACTGTAGCATCCAGTAGTATCCAGTAGAATTACACGGGTTGGGTTTCAGAGTACGGGTCTGATTTTTTTATTTTATTTTTTTTATTTATTTATTTTTAAGTTAACGATGCTAACTTTAAAGGTTAATGTCGCTAACCTGCTTCAGTGCGGTTATTTAGGCAGCTTTCCTTATTTACCCTATTTACGAACCAAAAATCCTCCTAGGTTATTTCTAGAGCAAAAAGGTGCCAAATTTGGTTATTTTGATCAAGGGTTTTGTGTAGAAAAAGTTTGAGGAGGTTGGATTTAACAACCGAAATACGTTCTCGAGTCCTTAATTCACAAGGTTAAAAATTTTGAGTGTTAGGGTTTCAAACCCTAGATTTCCATATCTGAAAGTATGCATTGGTTCAACTCATATGTAGGTTGCTAATATTTGTTGTACTGAGTTCGAATATTGTGATGTTTTAACGGTTGACTTAGTAAAATCGTGAAATCTGGAGTTTCGGTTTGATAACATATGATATTCTCTAATTGTGATTTGTATTAGCTATTGATTTCTTAATCATTTGAGTTAAGTATTATGGAGATGCCTAAGCATGTTTAAGATATGATATGTGATGTCATTTTACAGTTGATACTAGTAGGGTGAAAGGAAACATGTAAGATACAGGTGAACCACGAGCTCTACAGATGCTAGATGAGTAGGTTCTAATTCATTATTTATGATTAGATTACTATATAATTGAATTAACTATTCTTTGAACTATATATATATATATATATATATATATATATATATATATATATATATATATATATATATATATATATAAATGTCTTTTCGTTATCCCGTCCTCATCGGAGTCAAGCCGCCAATTTGGAAAAGATATCACTTAGGGTAGTGAAAAGATTGCATCTACTGTAGATATTTTGAATTTCGGTATTAAGAACGTGAGTTGTCCTTTCAGTTCCTGCTGTAAGATGCTATATAAACGGGTATGTATCATCATTTGTATCTAAGATCTTTTCCGTCTCATTCTTTCCTACTACTAGTTTATTCTTATATAATCTCAGATTTCCAATCGAGGCATGGAAAATAGATCTCATATGGAAAACTTGTCAGACGCTGAGCGGAATTTCCTAAGGGAAGAGGGTACCTCACTATCGTTTAATCAGATACCTCTACTGGAGTCTGGTAATTATAATATCCTTAACTCCTTTTATTTCTTATTCATTTCTCTAGCGTTTTGATTTTGTTTTAAACTATGTGAGGTATAGATTTTCCAGATATATTACCGCTGGATCAACTTCAAGATGATCCTGAAGTTTTTCCTCTGATGGGTATTCTCCCTGAAGATCCACTGCCTTTAAATCAAGACATCGTTGTTGGGCAATCTCAATATATACTTCCAGGTTAAGTCATTTTGTTAAGCTTTTTGTTTATTTTTTTCTTAATTATCTAACATACGTTATACACAGATCCATTTGTAGATGACCTTACTAACGATAATCTAAGCATGAACGTGCCCATACTGCATAGTGGAGTAGTTCTAACGAATCAGGGGTTTCAAACTGATATTCAAAATCAGGATCAAATACAGCCGATCCATGATGACACTATCGGGCTCGCTTCAGGGAATCCTGAGTCCGTGGGTGGTTTTCAATATCAGGATCATTTTCAATTGATCCAAAGTAACTTAGAAAGTTTCAAGAATGGGAATTCTGGGTTTATGGTTGATTTTGGAAATCAAGAACTATTACCCATAATAGGTAACAATGAAAGTGTTAGTGATCAGGATCATACACAATTGATCCAAAACGAAAACGTTTCAGCCTCGATTCCAAGAACCTTTGAAGTTCATAGAAAATGGGGTTTTAGACCTGCGTTGAGTAAGGAAACAATATCCAAGCATTTTGATAAGCCCATTTTGGAAGCTGCAAGGGAAATCAATGTTGGATCAACACAGTTGAAGCAACGCTGTAGGAAGTTAGGCATCAAAAGTTGGCCTCGACGACAGATTAAGAGTCTACAAACTCTTATTAACCATACTCAGGTTAAGAATTGTATTTCTTTCTCCACAATCTTAATGTCATGAGATTGTAATGACTGAAAGTATTTATGCAACAGGAATTTGATAAAAATCCTAGTAGAGCAGACGTAATACTTGGTCTAGAGAACGAGAAAAGAGCAATAGTCGAGGGTTCCAGTTCGAAGATAACTGATACCACAAAGAGATTGAGGCAAGCTGCCTTTAAGGCTGTTTACAAGAAAAGAAAGGTTCAGAAGAGGGAGGAAGCTTCATCAGGGACCCATACACAGCAACAATCTCTGCCTTCTATTTCTGCTATGAGTGGTTTTAACCATGATTTTCTCAAGATCACAAGTGAAGAGAACCCAGAAGACTTGGCAGGTGACATAGCCCGCCTTCGGCTTTCAGATTGAATTTCTACCAATATTAGTTTAATGGAACTGTTGGTAGGGATGATGGTAGGTTTTCGATAATAGTTATTGGTCAAGTATTATTGAATTGTGAGGTCTACTATGTAAGGATAGGGGTATAAGAGGTACATAAAGTGTCTAGATGTATGGTTCTATAGTATTATAAAATACTCCTGTAGTATTTTAGCTTTATATTTTGTTTTAGAGTTTCTTTGTATATGGTTCTTGGTAAGTTTTTAGACTTGTTGTTCACTACGACTATTTCTAAGTACATGTTAGTCATACCTTGGACAAATACAGTTTATCAGGCTCTATTTGTCCTAGGTATGATTACATAACTACCTAGTCCTACTCGTAGTGTTCAACTCATCTTATTACTCTTGTATTGTTCTGGTTATGACACTGTTCTAGTATGTATGTACTTGTACGTATACTTTATAAAAATATCATTGTATTTTAAAGTATACTTTGTACAGATTGTTTTAGAGAGTTTTAGTCCCATTGTATTTATAGTTGTATATCTTAAATGGATTGATATACTTAGTTCACTATAAACAATGCTCTGATACCAATCTGTCACACCCCCAAACCACGATGGCGGAAACGTCTGAGGGTGGATGACTTCATGAACAGTATCACAACAACGTTTGTACAATAGTGATCAAAGCAAACACATCCATCATATACATAATTGTAAATGTTACAATAGTTCAAAAGATTGTATGTTTTGAATACAATTACAATATGATATCAAAATACATAGTATGACGCCATAGCAACCCATCGTCAAAGGTTGTAGTTACCCTATCAATTTCCTGAGAATACAAGTAGTTTGAAAGAGTGTCAACATTACGTTGGTGAGTTCATAAGATTTTTGTATGAGAAAATCCATAATCCTTTTTCCTTGTAGAAAGATAGTGTTTGAAACCAGAAAATCTAATATTTTCTTATAAATGAGTAGTAATCTTAAAACCCAAAGACCGAAAATGTATAGGTATTTGTATACTTGAAAATAGTATTACATAGTTTTATTCTTGTATAAAACCGTGTAAATAGGTGTTTACTGGTAGTCGAATCGTAGATTTAATTCCACAAAAGTCGTATGTATAAGTAAACTATACAAATATTTATATCTTTGATAAAACATAGTTTTAATTCCCATAGAATCGGTGTGTATAAGTAAAACCATACTTATATTTGTAACTTGTTAAAATGTAGTTTTAATACCATAAAACTTGTATGAGGAATCTCTTTCCTTGTAAAATGTAGTATTGTAATCCAAGAAAATCCAATATTTTCTTATGAATGTATCCAAGTCCTTAAAACCCAAGGACTAAAATGTATAGCATAGTTTGTAGTATAAAGCCATTGAAAATGTATATTTCCACGTAACAATTTAATAAAGTTGATATCCCATGCGAGACGCCCTATAACCATACTGTGACCATGTAGGCCTGCTTCGACGTTCTTCAGGCGTCGTCGGACTGTTATGACATTTGTCACCTCAGACCCGTCGGTCTAGCTGTAGCTAGCAGCTCAGGTGCGGGGTTGTCAATCCCGAATAGATCTATACACAAATATCACGTTCTCTTACCGAGACTCTAGTTATAATTTTCAGGACTTATAGTATGTACTTAAATAAGCACTGTGAAGACCCGTCTCACAAAAATGTATATATCAATCAACTTGTTTACGTAAAGTTTGTATATGAAAAACCCTTGTATTTGCCCATTATCATTTTTTTCATGATAATATAGTAATATATAATAATTATATATTTGTATATAATTAATTATCTTGTTCTAACGGTTATAGTAACATTTGTAACCACAAACTATTCCTATAATAGTTTATTTTTAGTACTCTTGTCGTGAAAAGCATATATTTACGAATATATGTGAAATAACTTATTTAAATGGTTATAAACAATATCTTTTAAGATATTTTCCATAATAGTGGTGTAATAACTTGGTTATACTCTTTATTAATTCAAATATAATATTTTATGACTATCCAATAAAGAACGGCCAGGTAGAAGATCAAATGGTGAGGCAGGACCCTTTCAGCGTATAAGCCTTTCGGAAATCTAGCAACCTAGCCCAAATGATCGGCCTAGACACCGCTCTCGTAAGTAGATCATTCGATATTATATTTTGGAACTATAATTGAATTGTTGTCATAATGATGTTTACAAAATTTACATTTTGTTTACTACTGTTACAAATGAGTATAAATAGCTATTTTTATAGTATAACTTGTATTCTCCCCCTTAAAAACTTGAATAAATATAAAAAGAATGGGTATGAACTCACCTCAATGTCGACTAGGATCTTATCGCCAATTGTTGTTAGATCGCCCGACTCTTCGTGCTTCTAACTCGAACTCACTATATTTATAACTAAAATATATACTTCTAACGCTTATTCTTCGTATATCTCTCTATACATATCGAAGAACTTGTTTGTGTGATTTGAATGGCTAGAATGAGGCTATATTTATAGTAGATTTATTTTCGTATTGCGGCCCTCAAGATACAGATATATGACTTTTATGGATTTTAGAATTTGTTTATGACAAAACATACCCTTAAAATACTCTTTAAATAGATTAATAGTTTTTATATAAAATAAATGATTTTTGTTTATAAAAATATAATCTACGAAAATCGTAGTTTAATAATATCAACTTTTTAACTAACAGTCCTTAACGAATTAACAAAAGGGTATGAATTGTAAGTTTAATAAAAATATAGGGTTTAAATGTAAATACAATTTCATTTTAAAGAAAAAGAAAATATTAAATATAAAACTAATATCAATAATATTAAATTTTGACGTCAGATTATTCGTATCGACGACACCGTTTTGACGGTAAATTTTACCATTTTATAAAACGACATAATATTATTGATAAACTTAAAAATACGTATTGAATACGTAGTGTTCGAAATGAAAATACGAATTCTTTGAGGGTAAAATGTGTAAAATTGATTAAATAATGAAGTGGGGCCCGCTTAATATATATATATATATATATATATATATATATATATATATATATATATATATATATATATATATATATATATATATATATATATATATATATATATATATATATATATATATATATATATATATCTATGCAGTTATCGCGGTCAAAACTGTAATCGCGGTAACCGACCGATATTTAATTTTGCGGTTCTCGCGGTGGTATAGCGGTGATATAGCGGCTTTTAGTAATATGTATAAATTATGTAGAATTTATATATTATACTATTAGTAGTAGAATTAATATGTAATCGCGGTGGTATAGCGATGGTATATCGGTGGTATTGCGGTTTTCGCGGTGGTATTGCGGTTCTCGCGGTGGTATATCGGTGGTATTGCGGTTTTCGCGCTAAATAGCAGCGCAAATAGCGGAACCGCGATAACTAACCGCTAAAATAAATCGCTATTATAAAGACTAGCGCGAACCGCGATACCGACGCTATACCGGCGCTATACCGGCGCGATTAACTGCCCAGATATATATATAATATTACTAAACTTACAATTCTTCAAATCTCCATCGGTGGAGACTAACTTTTCAAATAAATTTTTTTTTAATAATAATTAATATAAATATTTTAATAATCAAACGTCGCTTTCAAGCTAAATTAAACGTTTTCCTGTCATAACTTTTTATATATAACGTTTGGTAAAAATATAAATATATATTTGGAATCGTCGTAATTTTATCTACGTTTCGATATAAAATTTGTAATATTCCGAATAGTTTTACATTTTTACCGTTTTTCTATCATAACTTTTTATATATAACGTTTGGTAAAATATAAATACATATTCGGATCCGTCATATTTTTGTCTACGTTTTGATATAAAATTTATAACATTCCGAAGAGTTTTGACTTTTACCGTTTACTATTCACGTCGGATACTATTCATGCCGGATCACTATTCACGTCGGACACTATTCGCGACGTAAAAAAATAATTTTTATTTTATTTTATTTTAAAAATATCTAACTTAATAGCGTTTGTTCGTATTAGCGTACATATTATTATAATATCCAATAATAAATTATAGAGGTTATGGAATTTACATTTCATCGTCTGTTTTGGTTGAATTGAGTTGACTTTCGTTGACCTAATTTGATAGTTGTCACATTCGGTAACAAATGCATCTCTACCACCTTGTTGTCCCACTATGTCTCCAAACACATAACAATTTAAACAATACGCTTTGTCTTCTTTCTTGCTATACTCTAACCAATCAAAATGGTCAAACCAACCAACAACAAAACGTCTATGTTTTGTACCTATTAACTTTGATGGAAATGTATGACGCTTTGGTTGACAATGACCTTTAAGCAAATATGCCCTTCTTACTTCATCTCTTTGATTTGGTTTATAAGTTGAAATCCTTGGTCTATCCGCCGGGTCTTGTGGAAGATCATTCAAATCAACATTTGTAGTACTTTGAGTTGGAGTAGCTGTAGGTTGTGGATTTTGTGGTGTTTGTGGATTTAAATTAGAAACCGAAGGGATTGATTTATTGGAATTTCAGCATGGTCTTTTAGAAGATCCTTGAACACTAGATTCATTGGAGGTTAGTGGTCTTTTAAAAATGTTACCCTAACAATTAACAAAAACAAGCAATGGAATTATGGAGACAATCAAACAAGTCAACAACTAAGCAAAACAACTCAATTACTAAGTACTAAACAAATCAACATATTAGCAAATTAGCAAAACAACTAAGCAAATTAGCAATGAAAACTAAGCAAATTTGAAATGAAACAACTAAAGAACTAAGCAAATTAGCAAAAGAACTAGTAATGTAACTTATATAATTCGTGATTTCAATAAAAAACAACCAATTTCGTAAAAACAATACTTACTTGTTTCATTCTAGGGTTTGGAGAGAACTCAATTTTGAAGAAAAGAACCTCAAAACCGCTAATTATTGATCGTGATTGCTGATTCCCAATGTAATATCGTGATCTTGCTTTGAATCGAACTAGGAAAAAAACAGAAGGACAGAAGGTTTCACTAATTCTTGATCGTGAAGTCGTGATTGCTGATTCCATTTCCGGATTCTTATTTCTCATGTGAGTGTCCAGCCCAAGTTCTTTTGTTAAAAGTGTGGGTAGTGACTATTGGGCTTAAACTTAAAAATTTATAAATGTGTAGGTAGCCCAATTTCTTTGGATTAATACTTGGTGCACCTTAGTTGGACCTAGCCTAGTAGCACAAATAAAATCTCTAGTGGCACTATAATATAAAAAAAATTCCGAAAAAATTTACACTTGCGCAGAAAAAATGAGTAGTGGCACGGGCTACCCCGTGCCCTACTATGTCCGCCACTGCTTATTGTGCCAGGCTAAGGGCAGTGTTCTTGGGAGAGTATGTTATGTTGGTTATGTGTAGGTTATACCGATGCAAGTCAAGCATTTCGAATGAAATGTTAGATGGCTTCTCCTAGTAATGACTGCGATAACAGATTTCCTAGAGTGCTCAATCGTGGGTCGATATGAGAGAAGATGAGAGACAAAAGAGTTAACTAGATGTTAGAGCATTGGAATCAAATCAGGGATTTTGTGTGCTAATGTGATTTCCTTTTTATGAAAGTGAAAAAACAAAAGTTAAAGAAAATAAATATATATTTTGTAATAAATAAGTAAACGGGTTGACAAGTCAACCCGCAAACCCGAGCCCCAACCCAGACATGACCTACGACCCGAAACCATTTATTTTCGTGTTTGTGTCATGGCATGTTACCAATTGTCACCCTTGTATATATGTATGTATGTATGTATGTATGTATGTATGTATGTATGTATGTATGTATGTATGTATGTATGTATGTGTGTGTGTATATATATATATATATATATATATATATATATATATATATATATATATATATATATATATATATATATATATATATATATGTGTGTGTGTGTGTGTGTGTGTGGATAGTAATATAAGACTGTTTTATACTTAAGCTTAGGTGTAAAACCACTCAAACAACCCATTTTTAACAAAAATAAAAGCTCAAGCAACTTGATTTCTTTTAAATCGTTGTACACAATTTGTTATTCCATTCAATTTAACTTGTTTACGTGCTATTTTAGTGATGTTTTTTCTTACCATTAACTTTTATGTCATCGACACATTCAGGTGTAATACTTTTAATCACTATATTGTATGACTCATACCATACTTTTTCATATTTTTATAATCAATCACATGGATAACATATATTAAAGAAAATAAAAATGCAAGTTTTTCATTAGAAAACTAATAAATTTTGATGGCTCTATATCTAAGCTTAGGTGTATAACAGTCACACACACACACACACATACACACACACACACATATATATATATATATATATATATATATATATATATATATATATATATATATATATATATATATATATATATATATATATATATATATATATATATATATATATAGTTAGTATTAAATAAAAATGTTAGTTATTGTGTGATTGTAAGACTCTGTTTGGACCGTTAGATTGAAACAATCTGTGATCAAAAAGGCATTCTTGTAAATAAATACAAAGAATTTATATATTTTATTAATAAAAATACCGAAAAGGGTGTTGGGACAAGAATTGACAATAAATGCGGAATAAGAACGACACCAATCGAGAATCCAATGAGCCGAATGATTGTACAATATGATGGGTTTTACAATGTGTTTGTTTCTCTCTCTATCTATGAAATCACTAGGCTCCCTCTAGATCATTAACTACAAATAATAAGCAAAACACTATTTATAGTCTAGATAAAATAAAGAGCCCAATGAACAAGCCCACAAGCCCATACGCCAAAGCGGGCCTTCCTCATGCCACCAAGTCATAATCATGTAGAACTTTGCACCCAACAATCTCCCTCTCAAAGACCGGAATGGATGACGTGGCATAGGAAACGGATCAAGAAATCGGCACGAATGACCAGATATCTAACAATCTCCCCCTTTTTATGATCAACGAGATCATAAAATTGTATGGTCATGAGAACGCTTTCGATCCAAAGAGTAATGCAAAATACTCCCTCTTGACAAATACTTCGGCTTCGGTTTTACATTTTTGGTTTTCGAATGGGTTTAAATTTGGGCTGGATTTATTTTGAGTTAAATGGATTTTCATTTGTTGGACTAAATGAAATGGGTTTTGATTTGGTTTTAATGGGTTAAATAAGTTTTTGGGTTTGAGTTCGATTGGCTGTGGGCTGAATAAAATTTGGGCTAAAAGGTCCGATTGGTATGTGGGTTATGATCCGAAGAGGTGATCTGATTGCAACTTTACAAATACGGGATGATGATATAAGTTTGACTGTTTAAGTCAAGGTCTTGCATCGTATTTCATCGATTCTTTCCGTTTCCACCCTAATCCTTCTCATCTCGTCCGCACCTCATCACCATCATCTACAGCTTTCTTCCAATCGACACCATCTGTTCCGATTTGTTCTTTACTCAACCTGTTCCGATTTGATCCAATCATCTCGTCTTTTCCGTTGATTTAATCCAAGCAACCTGAGATTTCAGTGGTCATCGAAGGCAACTTGACTTCATTGGCGTCACTGTTCATCATCACTATCGCCTTTGCTGTCTGCTTCTATTTCCTTTGCCGGCGACCAATCAACGTCGCAGACCACCGAAGGCAGTCACCACTTCGGTGTCACTGTTCCGGTTCACTTCATCAGTTCAATTTTATCGACACACAGGTATGAAATTTTACTTTACTCGATTTCCCTTTCAGCACCCACTCATCTGTTCATCATAGTTCTCATCTCGTGATCAGATCTAAGCAAAACTTCCGATCAACATCGCAGAACACCGAAGAGTCATCTTTGCGCCGATCAACATCGCAGACCACCGAAGACTTCCACCTCTTCGGAGCCATTTCATACCTCAACCGGCCATCCAATCGACACCGCAGACCACCGAAGACAGTGATCACTTCGGTGTCACCGATTGATTCCATTTGTTCGCCGATCAACACCAAAAGTCCGAAGAGTCAAGAATTCGGAGTCGTCTTCTCCGTTCAGTTTAACAATGGGCTCCGATGGTATCCGAAGACACTAATCTCTTCGGTGTTTTCCTTTTAACAGGTATGTTTTTATACTCCGATGGCATACGAAGCCAAATAAGTCTTCGTAGTTTTCTTTTCATCTTTTTCTGTTACAATTTCATTTGCCTTTTCACTTTTGATTCAGTTCATCCCTTCCAATCTTTGGGTGTATTAGAAGGATATGAATATAATCTAATGAGAATGTGATTTTGATTTTGCACAGGTGGGTTTCTTGTCTTCGAATGGCAGTTGCAATCTCTGTATTTTGAAGTATCGAGTTGATGTTTTGGTTTTTGATTCTTGGTTTCAATTTGTTGCTGCTGTCTCGTTTTTGGGTTTTGATTGGATTCTAAATAGATAGTTTCCATCCCAATTTTTGTATTTTGATTTAACTGTGTTGTTTTGTTTGCTTCTTCATCATATCATTTTTCCCATATCCACCGGATGATATAAATGCATGTTTTCGGATTGGAGTTAACTAATATCATGGAGGGCATTTGAATTTTCTTTGAGAAGAGATTGAGTATGTAGTTGTGAAGTACAAACCTAGGACTGTAAAGAGACATTTTAGGCTTGCTTTTTGACTTTTACTTTTTCTTTGATCCGTATAAAGGAGACGGTGACAGCACATGTTGCTTTTGTAGTTCAAAGATGCTTTTGTAGTCCATTCTTTGAGGTGTACGGTAATTTGTCTTTTCACTTGTACAAATGAGAGGATAAGGCTTGTACAAATGAGAGGATAAGGCCTGCTGCAGTCAATTGTTTCCATGAAAAATAAATACAAATGGCTAAAAGAAATGAACTGTCATCCATTAGAAAACCCAGATAAAAGATAATCTCATAATAACCGGATAAAAAAGGAACTGGAGTGTAGAGTGTAGTTGGCATTTTCTTTGACAAGCCTCATAAATGTCGACTGCAACCCGTGATTTGTTTATTTCACACTACCTTCTCCCAACAACTTTGTATTTTAACAGGAATATTTTGGTACCCATACCATTCTTGAATTTTTAGAACCAAAATTGTCATAAACATCATTTGCAAGAGTTGAAGAACAACGAATAGATTTTCTTGGTCTTTTAGTTGGAACCAAAAAATCTTCAAACCTCTCATTATACCAATCCGAATTCATCAAAAATTTTCTTCTTTGAAACCAAACTTCATGTAATTTTCGTTTAACCACAACAGACTTTTCATCACTTAAACTTATGAACACAAGATCTAATACAAGAACTTTGTTCATCTTTTTGAGCTGGAACTGAAGCCTTCGGATCCGAAGCCTTTGGATCATGAGGGCTTCGGAGTTGATAATTTCGATTTTCAACTAGTGTGGGTTTTCTATAAGGTTTCATACATTCAAACATGTCACTTGAAACTGAAGAAAGATCCACTTCGAATTTCGTCTCTTTTGAAGATTTTGCAACAAATAACACTTTCACCAAACATTTTTCTTTCAAATCTAACTCCCCCTTAACCTTTGCATCTTTCTTTTCAGGTTGAGGAACAAGTGTAGATCCGAAGTGTTCATTAGAATTTCCAGAAACATGAAGATGAAGAACATCATCTTCAAAGTCTTGAGGAACAAGAAGGCCATGTTCATCTTCAACAAGAGAAACATAATTTTCTACTGATTTTCGATTTTCTAATCCTTGTTTACTGTCGATTTCTCTTAATATCTTTAACATATCAGTGAACAAATGATTGTTTGATTCATGTTTCAAAGGATTAAAAACTAATCTTCCATATGTATCCTTCTCTCCATCAGAAACAAGTGTATCATTTGTTATTTTCTGATTTCTCAACACAAGACCCAAAAATTGTTCAAATGATACTTTGTATTTGAGATTATCAACACAAACAGTCCATATTTTCGAGTTTCTTGCTTCCATTTTCGTTTTGAACAACAAATAATCAACAGATCTGGAATAAAACTAGAGAGAGAAAGTGGATCTGAAGTGGGTTTTTAGAGAGAGAAAGTAGATCTGGAACGATTTCTAGTGAGAGAATCAGATCTGAATGAATTTTCAATGATAAAAACGAGATCTAAACCAATATTGATGAACATAAACAGATCAAAGATGAAGAACAGATCATAATATTGATTCCATATCAGAAAAACTCACAAAAACTGAAGATCCAGATCTGAAAATTTGAATTCTGATTGATGTTGTGGTGGGTTGTCAAATCAAGAACCGTCCTTGAAATAATATGTTAAATCTTCAAGGTTAGGCTCTGATACCAATGTTGGGACAAGATTTGACAATAAATGCGGAATAAGAACGACACCAATCGAGAATCCAATGAGCCGAATGATTGTACAATATGATGGGTTTTACAATGTGTTTGTTTCTCTCTCTATCTATGAAATCACTAGGCTCCCTCTAGATCATTAACTACAAATAATAAGCAAAACACTATTTATAGTCTAGATAAAATAAAGAGTTCAATGAACAAGCCCACAAGCCCATACGCCAAAGCGGGCCTTCCTCATGACACCAAGTCATAATCATGTAGAACTTTGCACCCAACAAAGGGTATAACAGTAAATCGTAACACCTATAAATAAGGAATGGTTTATCATTAATACCCATATATGCTACGATCACGGAACACGATATACCGAATCAAGTTACAAAATACAAACTCATTACAGATATTGAACCTCCGATTTCACGACGAATCCAAGCATTCTTCGAGACGTAGCGATGGCACAAAGAACAAGTAGATCACGGCTGACGGAAAATTTCCAGTTCAAATATTCAAACATTCTACGAGAATACGATTCTTACAGTTTGTTAACGACATGCTCTGAGAATAAGAATGTTGGAGAATAAAGAACCCATTATTGAGAACTTAACGACATTATCTGAGAATGAGAATGTTGCTGAATAAATAACTCATTCTCTGATAATGAGAATGTTGCAGAATAAATAACTCATTCTCTGAGAATAAGAATGTTGCAGAATAAAGAGTCATTCTTGCAGAATAAAAAACTCATTCATTCTCTGAGAATGAGAATGTTACAGAATGAGATTTAAAATTCTTCGTCTTCATCGACCTTTTGTAAATTGATTCAACGCATCTACTTCTTAATCAACCTCCTTCTTTTTCTACCGGCAAAGTCAACGATTTCAAATGAAATTATAAAAAATATCGTAAACATACGTCAAATAAAAAATATGACCGGAAAATAAATTTTGATACAATAGACGGCCATTTTTCGCAAACATCATCTGGTCTCTTCATGGCGTTTTTTTTTATTTATTTATTCCAAACAAGCTATAAATAACTTACCAAATATAAAAATGTTAACATAATTATTAACATGCCTTCAAAACATGCAAAATTAAAAGTAGAAAAAAGGATAAGTTAATTTTTTAACTTCTTACTTTTTCAATTACCGTACGACGAATTCCAATTGGCAAACATAGAAAGATATAATACATCAAGTGACTATCTTGTTTTGTAGTGATTGGAATGACTAAATCGATATAAACTCATGTGATATGATATGTGTGTCACCTACACAGATGGTGGGGTCTTTTTAAGATCACCCTTTTATTATTACGTGAAAATTAATGGTTTTAAGTTGATCTTGAACAATGACAAAATCAACTTCCGTAACAAAACAAGAAACCACAAATTATTCGAAATCCATACACGCAACCAAAATCTTATGCTAGTATTTTATCAAAAACTACCCTAAGTTTATCTCAATGTACAAATATATTTCCTAACTCCTATACAGGACTCACCTAAAGTTGCAAGCAGAAGTATTTAGCAACTGTACATACTTAAAAATAGTTTAGATTAAGCAAAAACATATTTTGGAAATAGGATGTCGGAACAGTTTACACTAGTTTCTAGAATAGGATGACAATCCGCTTTAGATTTAGCTATAAGACTTTAGATTAAGCTATATCAGAATTTTAAAAGTAGGAATGCTATAACGGTCCGATACTTAAAAAGTTGCATCATTTAGTTTACAAGTAAATGTTATACCAGTCCAGTTAACTTTAAGTTGTGGACTCTATATTAGACATGTTTAAAAATACTCCAATAAAATTGAAGGGCCCATCGTATACTGGAGTTGAAGGAGGTAGGTTGTGTATAATTGATGATCTCAAGTTGAAGGAGGTAGGTTATAATTGATGACGGAGGTGGGGACGAGTCATTGATTAGGATAGTTGTGTATATTACGATCACTCGGCCAAAAATAAATTCAGTTGGTGACTTATAAGTTTAGGTGTCCTATCATTCTATAAGCTAGTTTTTGGAAATGAGTTCTACATTTGAGTTTATGACATGATAAAGACCTAGTATATGATGTGTTCGTATTCACTTTCATTATTGATATCACAAGATGTGGTGGAAGAAATTGAAGCACCAACGAAAAAACATATTCACTTTCATTATTTTCTGATCCTAAGTTATTTTTTGTAGTGATTAAGCTATGATATTTGTAGACGTTCAAATACCCATTTTTCTCAATTATCATAAAACATAATTTTATCGATTAATATACTTATGTCGGTAAATATGGAAATTGTAACGAGTAACTATAAAGAAAAAAATATTAAATTACATCATTGGTCCCTATGGTTTGCCTAAGGTTCTAGTTTTGGTCCAACTATTGAAAAGTTGATTTGGACGGTTCCCCTGGTTTCTAAAACGAACATCGGAGATTCCTGATCCATATAAGATTAAATTATTGTCCTTTATAATTTCTTTTTCTTTTTATCTATTTATATTTTAATAAATAAAAATAAAAAATAAAAAATAAAACCCACCTCACCCTATCCCATGTTTACCCGGCCCTGCCTCTAACCCTTCTACTCTATGATCTCTCGCCACTGCCTCCCTCTTCCATCGTTCACGAACTAACCACTACCGCTAATCACCTACCCAATATCGCCAAAAACCGTCTTTTCCACAACCGTTGGAGCCGCACCAACACTATAGCCTTCCCTCCCGTCTCGTCTCTCGTCTCTCCTTTCGTCTCTCTCTCTCTCTCTCTCTCTCTCTCTCTCTCTCTCTCTCTCTCTCTCTCTCTCTCTCTCTCTCTCAAGCGTAGGGGTGAGCATAGGCGGGTACCCACCTAATTTGATTAGAATTGGAACCGGAACCCGCGGTTTCCATAAAGTTCGAACTGGAACCGGAACCCCTCTAAACGATTCTTAAATTTTAGAAACCAGAACCGGAACTGGCGGTTCCGATTCTGAGACAAGGTAATACCGTTACGCGATTCGAAACCTATCAAAACTACGTTGATTTAATGTCGTTCAAAACAAAATATAGTTTTTAATTTCTTGAATTACATTAATGTTTGTGCTAATCGTATTTTCATTTTATCATGTTAAATAGTGAATTGGGAATTAAAACCCGTATCAATTGTAAACACGCGCGCCGCGGACCCCATTAAGTGTCCGCGTCGCGTGGGCCGTGAACAGCTAGGGTACGGCTAGGGTTTCTTGAAAAGCCTATAAATATAAAGGCTGGTCATTAGGGTTTAGTGTTGTTGGTCGTTCAAGTCAGAAGTCAGTAGTCAGAAGAGGCCGATTTACTAGCAATCTAGGTACGCTCTGTAACACCTGTATTTAGCTCTGCAATAAAGAATACTCTCTCCTGCCCGTGGACGTAGGTCATCTTGGACCGAACCACGTAAATCTCTGTGTCGTTACTTTGTGTTTATATTTCCGTATTTATATTCTCGTTATTATTCCTGGGCAATAGGCTATAAATTTAGGTCTATTTCCAAACAAGTGGTATCAGAGCCGCGATTTCAGATCTGTAGTGTTATAGATCTGTAGTTATTTGCGGTTTTAGGTCTGCATGATTTTAGATCTAGTTGTAGTTCTGGTTGATTGAAGTCGGTAGTAGATCTAGGGTTTACGGCTGCCGCGTCGCGTCTGTTGAAAGACCGCGTCGCGCTTGTTGAAGGATCACGTCTGTTGGACCACGTCTGTTCAATACCGCGTCGTGCCCTGTTGAAGTCCGCGCTGCGGCGACGACAAGCAGTAAGCAGTTTCAAATTTACTTATTTATCAAAGACTACAAGGATCGGTTGATTGAAGATGTCATCTCACAAGTTCGATTTGGAGAAGTTCAATGGCTCGAATTATTTCACTTTGTGGAAGGTTAAGATGAAGGCTCTTCTGGTTCAACAAGGATGCACAGTTGCAGTGGAAGGAGAATATGCAAAGGACACGACGGATGCTGTGAAGAAGAAGATCGAGGGGAAAGCACATAGTGCTATTATTTTGAGCTTGATGGATGAGGTGTTGAGGGAAGTTGTTGATCAACCCATTGCTGCCGGTATTTGGAAGAAGCTCTGTGATACGTATCAGAACAGTTCTTTGACAAATAGGCTGTATCAGAAGCAACGGTTGTACATTTTCCGGATGGCAGAAGGTACTCAAGTAAAAGACCATCTTGATTCTTTCAATCGTATTATTTTAGATCTTCAAGGAGTAGGAGTAAAGATTGATGATGAGGATCAAGCCCTTATTTTGTTATGTTCACTGCCGAATTCACATGAGAATTTTGTTGATACTATGTTGTATGGAAGAACAACAATTACTGTAAACGATGTGAAGGATTCTCTGTTGTCCAAAGAACTCAAACGTAGAGTTTCTGGGAATGAGGAGACATCCGGTTTAGGTCTGTTCGTTGGCAGAGGAAGGACATCGGATAAGAAAGATGGTGGAAATCGGAGTAAGTCACGTTCAAAATCGAAAGTTTCTGCAAAAGTCAAGTGTTATAACTGCAAGGAGAAGGCTCACTTCAAGAGAAATTGTACATTGCTGAAAGGGGGGAAGAGAGAAAATAGCAACAATGGCAGTGCGGCTATTGTTCGGGATGGTTCGGAAGAAGAAGACATAGGTGATGTGTTGACTGTTTGTACATCTAGTTCTGTTAATGCTTGGGTCTTGGATACTGGGGCATCTTATCATATGACTTTCCATCATGACTGGTTCGAATCTTTTAGAGACTTGAAAGGAACGATGAAGTTGGGAGATGATTGGGTTGCTCAGGTCAAAGGAAGCGGTACGGTACAGATTATGATGCACGATGGTATGGTCAGAAAGCTTGATTGCTGGTATGTTCCGGATCTTCGTAAGAACTTAATTTCTCTTACTACTTTAGCAAAGAATGGGTTGAAGTACTCTGGTGAAGATGACTGGGTGAAGGTCACCAAGGGCTCTCTAGTAGTTATGAAAGGAAAGGTGCAGAAAAGTAGGGTTCCTGTCTTAGAAGGAAATTCGGTTAGGGGAACAGTGGCGATAACTCAATCCTTAGAGAGTAGTAATGATAAGACAGAGTTGTGGCATAGAAGGTTGGGACATATGAGTGAGAAGGGTATGTCAATTCTGAGTAAACAGGGGCTGTTTGGTGGTGAGCTAACTGGAAAACTCAAGTTTTGTGAAGCTTGTGTCAAAGGCAAGCAACGCAGGGTGAAGTTTAGTTCGGGTAAACACACAAGCAAGGAAATCCTGGAGTACATTCACTCAGATTTGTAGGGTCCCTCTCCGGTCGAGTCTCATAAAGGTCATCGATACTTTGTGACTTTCATTGATGACTACTCAAGGAAGGTTTGGATATATTTTCTGAAGACTAAAGACGAAGTGTTTGGGAAGTTCAAGGAGTGGAAGACGATGATTGAAAAACGGACCGGAAAATATGTCAAGACACTCAGAACTGACAATGGGTTGGAGTTCTGCAATGCCCGTTTGACAACTTCTGCAAGGCGGAAGGTATAGTGAGGCATCACACTATACGGCACACACCACAACAGAACGGAGTGGCGGAACGGATGAACCAAACACTGTTGGCGCGTGCTAGAAGCATGCGGTTATATGCTGATTTATCGAAGAAATTCTGGGCGGAAGCGGTTAATACTGCTTGCTATCTGGTGAACAGATCACCATCAACTGCAATCGACTTTAAGACTCCTCAAGAGGTATGGTCTGGAAAACCCTCTGATTATTCTGGTTTACGTATATTTGGTTGTCCGGCTTATGCTCATGTTAATGATGGTAAACTTGAGGCGAGGGCAATGAAGTGCATATTTCTAGGGTATGCACATGGAGTGAAAGGTTATCGTCTGTGGTGTACGGAAGAAGGGAGAACTCCAAAATTTATTAATAGCAGAGATGTGAACTTTAATGAATCTGCTATGGTGAACCAAAGAGGAGGTGATACAAGTCATGTAGGGAAAGATCAGGGTGCCAACCAGAAGGTGGAGTTTGTCACACAAATTCCAGACAAAATGGTGATAAATGAAGAACAACATGTCGGTGATGATCAGCATAGACGTGATGAAACTCATGAACAGCCCAATGAGGATCAGTCTGGTGATGCTGAGGCCGATGGTGAGAACGATGAGGATGAATCTATAGCAAGGAGAAGAGAGAAAAGGAACACAAAGAAACCAGCTAGATACGTTGCATGTGTCACCAATGGTGATATTGGTTCTGTTGCATATGCACTAGCTGTTGGTGAAAACATTGGTACTGATGAGCCTCGGTCCTACAAAGAGGCGGTGGCAAGTAAAGAAGGATCAAGTTGGTTGATGGCGATGAATGAAGAGATGCAATCTCTTGAGAAGAATGAAACGTGGGATCTTGTTCCATTACCGAAAGGAGTCAAACCGGTTGGATGCAAATGGGTCTTTAAGAAGAAAGAAGGAATTCCAGGGGTTGAACCCGTAAGGTTCAAGGCACGGTTAGTGGCGAAGGGTTTTTCTCAAAAGGAAGGAATCGACTATCACGAGGTTTTCTCACCGGTCGTGAAGCACAAGTCAATTCGGGTTCTTTTAGCTATGGTGAGTGCGTTTAATCTACAGCTTGAGCAGCTCGATATCAAAACTACATTTCTTCATGGAAGCTTAGAGGAGAAGATATATATGTCACAGCCTGAGGGTTTTTCGGGTTTTAATAAGGATCATGTGTGTCTGTTGAAGATGTCTCTTTATGGTTTGAAGCAGTCTCCTAGACAGCGGTACAAGAGATTTGATTCGTTTATGACTTCACATGGCTACATTTGGAATCAGTTTGATAATTGTGTCTACTTGAAGCAGTTGTCCAATGGGTCCTTTATTTATCTGTTGCTATATGTTGATGATATGCTCATTGCAGCCAAGGAGATGGCTGAAATTAATAACATGAAGAAGCTTTTGGCAAGTGAGTTTGAAATGAAGGATTTAGGTGCAGCAAAGAAGATATTTGTCACACCCTCAAACCGTATTGGCGGAATAGTTTAAGGGTGGATGACTTCATGAACAATATCATAACAAAGTTGCACAATAGTGAAATCCAAGCACACAACCATCATTAATCAATTGTAAATGTTACAAAGTTTAATTGTTTCATGTTTCAAATACAATTGTAATGATATCAAAATAAACAAAAATGACGTCGTAACGTCTCTTCCTGTAGCGCCTGAACTTACTTTATCAGTTTCCTGAGAATACAAGTAGTTGAAAAAGTGTCAACAATTAAGTTGGTGAGTTCATAAGATTTTTGTATAAGAAATGTCCTTTGTTTGTAAACGATAGTGTTGAAAACCAAGAAAATCCAATATTTTCTCATAAAATGTTCCAAGTCTTTAAATCCCAAAGACTAAAATGTAATATGTATACTGTAGTGTACTTTCTTTGAAATGTGTGTTTCTACGTAAACAATTTATGAAAATATTAAGTTGATTATTTTCCCATGTGAGATACCATATAACCATAGTGTGACTAGTTGGCCTGCTGCGAAGTTCTTCAGGCGTCGGAAATGTTAGACATTTGGACACCTCAGACCTGCCGGTCAAGCTGTAGCTAGCAGCTCAGGTGCGGGGTTGTCAATCCCGTATAGATCTATACTCAAATATCACGCTCTCTTACTGAGACTCTGGTTATATAAATGTTCAGGACTTATAGTATGTACTTATACAAGTATTGTGAAGATTCATCTCACAAAAATGTATGTATTCCAATCAACTTGTTTACGTACGATTTGTATATAAAAACTCTTGTAATCGTCCATTATCATTTTTCCCATGATAATATAGTATAGTATAATAATTATATATTTTTATATAATTATTCTTATCATGTTTGAATGTCATAATAACCTTTTGTTCATAAACTATTCCAATAATAGTCTATTTTTAGTAATTGCGTCGTAATAACCTCATTTTTGTGAATAATAGCGAAATAACTTGTTCAAAGATTATAAATATTATCTTTTGAGATATTTCACACAAAAATAATATGATATCTTGATTATAGCCATTTTTGCTAGAAAATAGTGCCTTTATTTATAAAAACGTAGTTTTTACTAGTTTTCATTTTTATAACGTTTTTATCCAAAATCTAGTATTTTTGGTACACTTTATTTGTAGTTTAGTAACTATTACACAACTTAATATGTCAAAGTGTTCAAAATACATGGATCTACTCATATTTCATGTCAAATTCATATTTATAACATTTTTGTTCAAGATCTAACATTTTTACACACTTATATTATAGTCTAGTAACTTTTATACAAGCATATAATGTATATTTATGAACATCATACAAAGATCTATCCATATTTCATATCAAATGTATTTTTACCCAAAAACTAACTTTATAAACTTGTGTAAATCAACATATATAACATTTAAACATATATATACTTGAATAAAACAACATTTATAGTTAAGGAACTTGTATTCTCCCCCAAAAAGGTTTGAAAAGATGAAAATGAGGGGTATGAACTCACCTTGAGTGTGGATCTTAGGATTCCTTGGAAGAAGATTGAAGATTTTGGTTCTAAGACCCGAAGGACCCTTGGACAAAGCTATTATCCAATGGATTTCCGTGAGTATGTGTGTATACAAGAGTATATGAAGGTATTTAGAACTTAAATCACTAGATGATCATAACTTACCAAGAGAGCTTGAAAGATCTTTGAAGATGATGGAGTTTGGAGCTTAAAGACCTTTGAACAACTCTAATATCCAATGGATATGGATGGATGTTAGTGTGTGTAAAAGGTGTAAAACTTATATCAAGTTGTTTAGAATCAAAGGATGAAGAAAGCTTACTACTTGAACTTGTGAACGAAGCTTGAAATGGAATTTTGGAGATGATGAGGGTGCTCACGGTTTTGGAAGAGAAGAAGAGAAGGAGAGAGTGAGGTGAGAGCCGTGAATGATGAGAGGAAGAGGGAGGAGAGGAGTGTGTTGGTGGTTTGGTTCAAATGGAATGATATGGTTCCTTAATTTGTTTATTATTTGATTTAGGCTAGGTTTTCTTTTCATTAAAATATATGTAGGCTAGATTTGCATGAATAGTGGCTATGGATCTCCTTGGGACCTTGCATCAGCCAATGGGGGGTAGGGGGGGGGGGGGGTGGGGTGGTGTGGTTTTTATAAAATAGCAACATACTTTATAAAAATAAGTGATTTTTATAAAATAGTAAGTCGTTTTAGTGAAATTTTGTGCGTTTTTGACGAAACGAATTTCTAAATGATTATTTTGTATAAAAACATTGTCAAACATTTATTTTGATTGAATTATAACTCGTTGGGTGCCGGAATACGCGTTTAAGCGCGGTATTCTTCCGTTTTCGCGATTTTCGGCATTTTACCGGAAATTGCATTTAGCTTTGGAATTAAATACTAGATACTATTACGTCACTTATCATATGAATTGTTATTTCATATTTGATATTTAAGGCACCTCATTTTGTATTTTGGTTCCAAACCCTGTGTACATTTATCCGTTCACATCGATTTAATGGTTGTAACTTCCTCATACGAACTCCGTTTTCGACGTTCTATATATCCACAGTTTCGTATTTACGAGTGGATCGTTTTATGAATATTATTATTCTCAAAATAATAATTGTACGATTATCGAATTTCTACGCTACAGTAGTCTGTTGTCCGTATTTTCGATGTTTAACCGATAATTGTTTTGATTTAGCATACGTAATACTATAATATTAATAATTCATCGCAAAAGTTAGGGAAAATAACTTTTCAACATATAAATTAACGTACACGTCGTTTGATTACAGTTGACTTTTGTTGACCAAAATTTACAATTGTCACAATATTGGGGATGGAGATTCAGAGAGACAGGAAAGCGGGGTTGTTATATGTTTCTCAGCAGAAATATATTGAGAAAGTCTTGCAGTCTTTCGGTATGGATCACTCAAAACCAGTTGGAACTCCTTTAGCAGCACATTTTAAATTAAACAGAAGTACTATACCAACTACGGATGAGGAAAAAGACTATATGAGTAGAGTTCCGTACTCAAGTGCAGTTGTAAGCCTTATGTATGCTATGGTCTGTACTAGACCTGATTTAGCACATGCAGTTAGTGTGGTTAGTAGGTTTATGAGTAATCCTGGGAAAACTCACTGGGAAGCGGTCAAGTGGATCCTGCGATACTTGAAGGGGACTAAGGATGTTTGTTTGGTTTATGGTGGTAATACTCATAGTAACTTGGTGGGATATGCAGACTCAGACTATGGTGGCGACTTGGTGAAAAGGAGATCGCTCACGTGTTATATTTTCACTTTGTTTGGATGTGTAGTCAGTTGGAAGTCAACTTTACAATCTACAGTTGCATTGTCTACAACTGAAGCGGAATACATGTCAATGACCGAAGGTATAAAGGAGTTTATCTGGCTACATGGTTTGGTGGAGAGTCTGGGGTTGAAGGTGGACAAGCCTGTCTTGAACTGTGATAGTGAAAGCGCTTTGTGTCTAACGAGGAATCCAGTTTATCATGAAAAGACAAAGCATATTGATATCCGGTTAAATTTCATTCGTGACATAGTTGAAGAAGACAAGTTCTCAATCTTGAAGATCGATACCAAGGTGAATCCGGCAGATATGTTGACGAAGTCGTTACCCAAGGAGAAGTTCGAGCTATGCTTGAACTTGGTTGATATTCGCAGGAGGTAAGTCCCTACGGGGCAAGCTGACAGGAGACGAGAGGAAGTTTTTTGGTTTCTAGAGCGAGGTGGAGATTGTTGAATTCGCAATTCAAGGTGGAGATTGTTTAATGTCGTTCAAAACAAAATATAGTTTTTAATTTCTTGAATTACATTAATGTTTGTGCTAATCGTATTTTTATTTTATCATGTTAAATAGTGAATTGAGAATTAAAACCCGTATGAATTGTAAACACGCGCGCCGCGGCCCATTAAGTGTCCGCGTCGCGTGGGCCGTGAACAGCTAGGGTACGGCTAGGGTTTCTTATAAAGCCTATAAATATAAAGGCTGGTCATTAGGGTTTAGTGTTGTTGGTCGTTCAAGTCAGAAGTCAGTAGTCAGAAGAGGCCGATTTACTAGCAATCTAGGTACGCTCTGTAACACCTGTATTTAGCTCTGGAATAAAGAATACTCTCTCCTGCCCGTGGACGTAGGTCATCTTGGACCGAACCACGTAAATCTCTGTGTCGTTACTTTGTGTATATTTCCGCATTTATATTCTCGTTATTATTCTTGGACAATAGGCTATAGATTTAGGTCTATTTCCTACCAAGATATTGATTTGTCATTTACATCGTATATCTAGCATAATTTGTTTAAATTAATAGTTTGAGAAATGAGAAACCTCAATCTTTTTTGTTGGTATAATAATTATTTTTCCATTACGGAACGAGTTGGATAAACAAGAAATGAATGACAAAATCAAAGACTTGGAATGCATTTGAGTTATATATATATATATATATATATATATATATATATATATATATATATATATATATATATATATATATATATATATATATATATATATATATATATATATATATATATATATATATATGTGTGTGTGTGTGTGTGTATATATATATATATATATATATATATATATATATATATATATATATATATATATATATATATATATATATATATATATATATATAAAACAAGGATCAATTGAGGACCATAAAAATGTTAGAGAACTTGAGGCTAAATCTCAATCATTTATCATCTTGGATCTAGGGTTATAATTAAACTAATAAATTTGTAGTTATTAATAAATTTAATTCAAATACTTTAAATTAAGGGACAATTTCGTTTATATCCTTGTAAACATTATTAGTTATAAACTTTTAAATTACATATATATCATTATAAAACGTTTAAACTCACGTATATACCCAATATTAAATTTTAATGATAATTAATTCTTTTAATAACTAAAAAACTGATATTAAATTGGTTTTTTGTTATCAAAAAACTAATAAACATAAAACATTCCTAAATTACCTTTTATCTCAAAATCTAGTACCTTGGTAATCGATCAGAAGCAATAGCAGGTTCCAAAGCTTTTCAGTGTTCCAAAGTATTGATCAAATGGGACATTTCCTTCTAACTACACGATTGATTCTTATTAAAGCAAGGTATTGGTTCAATTTGTTTCCCTCTCTATCGATCTGAAGACTTTTTTCCTAACTGTGGATCGATTGAACCTCTTATTTCCAAAATTCGACTTGACCACAATCAGTATATCGATCAATTAATTGACGAGAGGTAATTTCTATTGAAGTTACCCAAGTATCGTATCAATGTTTGAAGGTGCGATTTGAAGCAAACTATCAGTTCCAAAGTCTTTATCTCACTATCGATCTGTCTCCTCCTTTCCTAACTATCGATCGACTGATCCTCTCAATTCCAAAATCCGAGTTGATTTCATTCAACATATCGATCAATTGAAGAGTTGTAAGGTCTATTGAAGTCACCGAGTATTGTATCAATCGATCAGCCCGTAGTTGATATTTTTTTGGTAGCATTTGACCACGATAGTCCCCAAATTAATGCTAATTTAAGCACTATATTTTCATTTAACAGAACCATGAATGATGTAGTGTCTGTAATTCAAATTACAGGTGCCATGCTTCAGGTCGTGATACCACCTTCATTCAACAAGTTAAGCAACAAATTCCCAAAACTTACTTTCGTGTATGCAGACATAGATGAATGTCCAAAAACAACTCAGCACATCCGCACATCCGCAGGTACACAATAGGTATCGTGAATCAATTATAGGACCTCAGCAGGTACACTGTAGGTATCCTTAATCAACTACACTGTAGGTATCTACGAACATTAACTCTTTTCATGATCTTAATTGCAGGTATCGTTAATCAATTATAAGAGATCACAGTCAATTTCATTAGCAATCGATAGTGAACAAGCAAAGTAATGTCGACAATTACCTGAAGAACGTGAAACCGCAAAAAACTTCCAGAGATTAATTGCAGGTTAAAAGTAAATCAGTGAGATCACAATCGATTCTTTAGCAATCGATATTGAACGCGCCACGAATCAAATCGTGATCAAGTTGGTTTATAGTGAACAACCAGATATTTGAAAGATTAAACATGGGTATTTTAGTAATTCAATAATAATGTAATTTAAAATCGGTATTTTTATTTTTAAATAGATTAATTATCATTTAAATTAATGGTTTGGATATACGTGTGAGTTTCTAGGGTTTGTAAGAATATATGCGTAATCTAAGGTTTGGATATACGTGTGATTTTTATAAGGATATAAACGAAAAAAAAACCTAATTGAATATAACATAAGGGTGATAAGGTAATTAACCATTATCTTAATTTTAACAACTCTTAAAATTTCTCCCCATTTCTATCTTTCTCTCCCTTTCTCTCTCTATCGCCATCTCTCTTAAACACGCACCTTGTGTGTTTGATACGAAAAGAAGAAAAAGAACACGTATAAGCTAGAAGAAACTGAGAAAGAGAAATCAAGAATGGAGATCGAAAATGGCAACGAGAACAACAATCGCACACAAGCGCACCTTGTTACACCTCTTATGGAGATCGAGAACCTGTTAAAATGTCGAGCCATAAAACAATTGTTTAAAAAGAATTAATTGGAGTTTGCTGTATTTTTGTAGCAACCAAGGGATGTGGATCAGCCAAACTTCTTCTGTTTCCACTCCAATCGGGCACCAAGTCTAAGGATGATAAGTTGACTTTGTTCGCAACATCGATGCCTTCTACGTCCAGAAGGTTTGTTTTTTATTTTAATAATTTTATATATGCTTTACATGCTTTAATCTAAATTTATGTACCCACTGTTTTTTTTTTTTTGGAACCGGCAACACAATCAAATTAAAAAAACACAAAAACAAAAGAGCAAACCTGGCCCGCGAGATGCAAGACAGGAGCACTACAGAAACAGATTACATAGCACTCAGGGGGTTATTATACCACCTCGCCTGATCAATGTCTCTCCTACCACCTCTATACTTAATCCAAGTAAATACAAGAGCTTTAATCTCCTCACTAACTTTATAAGAATTACAAATCAACCCTTTAAAGATCCTATTGTTACGAGCCCTCCATAAACACCACATGATTCCATAAACGATTACAGTCAAGAGTCTTCGTTTCTTTGGGCATCTCCCCCAATAGGCCAAGCTTAAAAGGCACTCCTCCACCGAACCTCCTGAGATGTCCGGATCGCCACACCAAAGAAGGATAAAATTCCATACTTCTTTAGCAAAACCGCATCCAAGGATAATATGATTATAGCATTCAACATTTGAGTTGCAAAGTGAGCAAATAGACGAGTTTAAGTGAATTCCTCGCCTAATGAGTGCTTCAGCAGACGGAATTCTCCCTAAAAGAGCCCTCCAAATGAAGCAAGATACCTTTATCGGCACAATTTTCGACCAAAGAATGTTAACTCGCGGTCTGGAGCAATCTAAATTGTCAAGAAACTCCCTAATCACCCCCACCGAAAAGGCTCCAGAGCTGTCCAACTCACATCTCCACACATCATTTCGATTAGAAGGACAGAAAGAACTCAAACTCCTGCTTAGCTGCTCAAGATCACGAAGTTCCACCAATGAATGAGGGCTGATTTTCCAATCCCAAACCGTCCCCTGTGAGGTGATTCTATCAGAAACCAAACAAGACTTTTTTTTCTCCAATTGATATAAGGACGGGTGAGATGCTTTTAGCGGTTCATCACCCCACCATTTATCAAGCCAAAAAAATGTGTTGTTGCCGGATCCAACGTCTTTTTTAAAAATCTTATCAAAGCAAAGGCCAAACTCTTCCAAATCGGTCCAAACGCTAGCAATGTTGTTCCACGTACCTTTAGCAGTTTTCTTAGCAATATAACTGGCCGGTTTTCTTACCAAGTTATGAATATTGATAATAACCTTACACCATAGGGCATTCGGTTTAGTCTTCAATCGCCACCACCACTTTAACATTAACCCTATATTGAGACTGCGAAGAGAGCCCACTCCAAGTCCACCATTTGCTTTAGATCGCGTGATTTGCTCCCACGAAGCCCAATGAATTCTGGAACCTTGCCCACCGCCATTCCATAGAAATTTCCGCCTAATCTTCTCGAGCTTTGTCAAAACACCTGCAGGCACTTTAAAAATAGAAAAGTAGTATATGGGTAAACTGTTAAGAACGGCTTGTAGAAGAGTAACCCTCCCGCCAAACGACAAGGATTTAGCCTTCCAGATCGACATTTTGGAATTAAATTTCTCAACAATCACGTCCCAATTTTTAATTCTGTTCATGTTGGCCCCGACAGGAACTCCAAGAAATTGAAATGGGAACGAACCAGCTTCGCAACCTAGAATTCGCGCACTCTGGGAAATTATTTCGTCGCTTACACCTATGCCAAATACTTTGGACTTGTTAAAATTGACTTTCAGACCCGAGGCAGCATGGAAACACCGAAGTATTCGAGCTAAATTCTTCGTATTAGCAATAGACCATTTACCCACAAAAATTGCATCGTCCGCATAGAATAAGTGGGAGATTACCGGACCAAATTATTTAGTCAATATTTGGTGGAGGTTTGAAAGTGAGAACCCTAGCTAGCTTTTTCTGGTTCGTCGTATATTTGAGAAGCATTCAGTTAATTACTTTATGAAAGTCATTTATCTTGTAGTGATAAAAGTCATTTATTTTGTGGTGATAAAATTGCTAAATACCAATCTTGTGGTTTAAAAGTCATTTATAAAAGTCATTTTTCTCTGACTTATAAAAGCCATTTATCATGTGGTAATAAAAGTCATAAATATTGTCTGTGTTAAACAAAATTGTGACTTATAAAAGTCATTTATCATTAATGATTAAATATATAATTGTTTAATTTGTTATTGTAATAATCATAGTTGATGTATAGTGTTAATCATTAACGATTAACACTGTAAGAACCACTTCCATATGTGAATCCAAAAATAGCAATGATCACCGGTGCCCATTATTTGTTTATAATTAAAATTGCATTGTATTTTTATCTATATTTGTGTTGTAATCATTGATGATTAAATATGCATTCGATTTTTTTTATCTATATTATGTTCTATATTCATTTACGATTACAATTGTAGTTGACTTTTTAATCTATATATTGTTCTTTATTCATTTATGATTACATACTTATTTATTTTATATCTACATTGTCATTTATGTGTTCATGATTACAAATATATATCATTTTTTCACTTTGTATTGTGTTTTATAATCATTTATGAATGAAATCATATGAATCAAATGATACAAGCAAAAAAAAGTATTTTGACTCATATTATTAAAAAATAAAAAAGAATTTATTAGTTTTTTTTTGTAGCTAACAATCAGAATCCCAGATTTTAGGACACTATAATTTAATTAAAATACATAATAACTAATATGTCATTATAAATTGATTGGTCCAGAACTGGCCTCTCGATCTGAACCTTTTTATTGGTCTCAATTGAACCTTTCTCTCTCTCTCTCTCTCTCTCTATATATATATATATATATATATATATATATATATATATATATATATATATATATATATATATATATATATATATATATATATATATATATATATATATATATATATATATATATATATATATATATATATATATATATATATATATATATATATATATATAGACTAAATATCAAATGGGAACCAATATTTTCCTAGGAACCGTAGGAAATTTTTTACTGAAAATTTTTTTTCAAAAAAAATGACATAATACACCTAATCGCTTATATTTAAGACATTTTGTAAAAAAAAATTGAAAAAATAATATATATACACAAAATGTGCACATATACACGAAACGTGATCATATACACATGTGCGAAAAAAATGCATATATGCACATTTCGTGTATACATATTATTTTTCAAATTTTTTTTGACAAAAAGATCCTACGGTTCCTAGGAAAATATTGGTTCTTCCTTGAAACGGACTATATATATATATATATATATATATATATATATATATATATATATATATATATATATATATATATATATATATATATATGTATGTATGTATGTATGTATGTATGTATGTATGTATGTATGTATGTATGTATGTACGTACGTACGTACGTACGTACGTACGTACGTACGTACGTACGTACGTACGTACGTACGTACGTATGTATGTATGTATGTATGTATATATATATATATATATATATATATATATATATATATATATATATATGTATATATATACATATATATATATATATATATATATATATATACATATATATATATATATATATATATATATATATATATATATATATATATATATACATATATATATATATATATATATATATATATATATATATATATATATATATATATATATATATATATATATATATATATATATATATATATATATATATATATATATATATATTCATTTGTATTATGAGGCATTAAATATAATATAATTTGAATTTTAGTGAAAAACCGTCGCCAAAAATGTAACGAAAAGTGTCATATTAGTGGCATTCCTTGGAATTTCCTCGGAAACAAATTCCTCGGAAATTTCTTGGAAAAATTTCTCTCGAAAATTCCTCGCAAAAAGCTTTCCTCAGAAATTCCTCAGAAAACTTTTCCTCGGAAATTCCTCGGAACATATTTCATCATAATTCCCTCGGAAACGTTCCTAGCACAACTTGACATGGGAAAACTCTCGGAACTTCCTACAAATTTATTTCCTCGGATTTTTTTGGAAATTTCCTAGGAAATTCCTCGGAAAATTTTTCCTAGGAGGGTTTTCCCGAGGAAACAAAATGCCTCGGAAATCCCTAGGAAATGACTATTTCCGAAGAATTTCCTTGGAAATCCCCGCGCCTTTTTCTAGTAGTGTACAAAGCCCTAAACTATAATGGACCAGGCCTGTCCAGAAGATGGGCTAACAAATTTTGTTATAGGACTAAATTATTTCATACTATAAAAGCACAATTTTTGATATTATATAGGTTGTTTTTATTAGTTTGGCATATCCATTTATTTGTCGCTCGTTATTATAAACTGCAATCTTTTTATCACTTGCAAAGGGAAGCTAGTATACGACGTGGCGGCTTTAGCAGTGGTCGGCGGCCATGAAGAACCATCAAATTGTTAATAAGCAGAACATCGCCCATCTTCGAGTTTTTTGCAAAAATGATGCAATTCTCAGTTTCATTTGTACAAATAGGGCTATTTTTAAAACATTTGCACATGTAGCGTTGTTGGCCCAAGTGCTATCTAATTCATGAAAAGTTGAATACAGTGTTACAAAATTTACCCCTTAACTTATATTATATAATATGTTATAAATTTATCCTTTATATTTTTAATTTGTAATTTATATCTTTATTAAATCTAAAAATGTAATATTATTTTTTTACAAATGTATTAATAACTTTTATATATTAGTTTTAACTACTTTATACGGTTAAAACGATTTTATCAATTCCTTCAACTCAAAACCTATATTAAAATTTTCATAATTATATAATGCAAGAAATAAATACATAATTCACTTCACGTTATAATATGCAGAAATTACAATCATTCAAAAAGAAAAATTCAAAAATTACAATACCAATTACGCATGAAATTAAAATATCACTAAATGTAAAATTGGAAGATCAATAATAAAAACTACACAATTTACGTTGCATGGAATCTTGGTTGAGAATTTGAACAATTTCTTCTATTATGTCCTGGTTCATGACATAGTCCACACTTTCGAGGTTCATCAGGACGACGGGTATCCATCTTGTTACGAATTCGGTTTTCAGGCCTCCGACCTCGACGAACTGATAGTTTTGAGTAATCTGCTTCAATCGCCCAATCTGAATCCAACCAATAACCAGCATGAGGAAGTGGTACAAAACCAGCATTATATTGTTGATTGTACCTCATACTAGTGTACACAACATTCACAATGGAAAGAGGGTTATCCCCTCGATGTCGACAAACTGTTATTGAAAATAATGGACCGTTTGCGTATTTCCTCCTGTGTAATTTATCCGTGACTTTGTGACAATTCTGTAAACACCTTCATTATAGTTAAACTCAGATAAAGTATGACTTTGTGCATGAGTGTCAATGTGGTGTATGGTGCATAGTGTTAGAGCTTTCCCCTTCATCCCATAAAGTCTTACATTAGAGCTTTCCCCATCATCCCATAAAGTCTTACATTTTTACTAGTATGTATAGTTTCCATAATAACTTGTATACGAGAATGTAACTGCAAAACAAAACATAGGATAAAAATGTAAATTAGTATCATATATTTTATGTCTCGCATCAAATATATACAAGATATTTAGAAAAGTAATTATTACCTTATATTAGAGTTACGATAAAAGTAATGATGCAAATTGAAGGGAAATATTTAAGAATTGAAAAGGCAAATGTGAGTAAAACTCAATACTGGAATAAAGATGAAAAAAACCTTGGCTCAAATAATCAAATTTACAGCATCAAAACCTGTAATGTATTCAAATAAAAGTAATGATTTAACAATTCATGCAGCTGCTTTTAAGAGTTTTCAGAGATGAATAATGACGTTTTTGTGTTGGCTTTTTCATTTGCTTTTACAGATGTCATATTTGATTTGACAATTCAAAATTAAAGTTTTATATATATATATATATATATATATATATATATATATATATATATATATATATATATATATATATATATATATATATATATATATATATATATATATATATATATATATATATATATATATATATATATATATATATATATATATACACACACACACATATATATATATATATATATATATATATATATATATATATATATATATATATATATATATATATATATATATATATATATATATATATAGATGGGTTCGATGCAGAACCAAAATTAAATTACCTAACCACAGAACCATCCTTAAAACCCTTGGATCATTATATCAACGTCTTAGATTAAAAAGGATGCACCATAAAATTATAAACCTTGTGCAGGGGATTATTGCTAGATAAGGGTATATTGGGTTTTTAACCCAATCGATCACCATCTTCACCCATGTTCTCTCTCTTTCTCTCTCTCTCTCTCTCTCTCTCTCTCTCTCTCTCTCTCTCTCTCTCTCTCCTCTATGATTTCAGCTTCGTTCCTCCACCACACTCATAATCTCGTCAATTCTACACCAATTCTCCACTACACTCATAATTATACAGTGACTTCACTCATAATCTCGTCAATTCTACACCCTTCATCAATGTTCAGATAGCAAAAAAGAGGGAAGGAACCAAAGGGAACCAGAAATCGATTGAAGGAGACAAAATCAGAAATCGATTATACACACACAAAATCAGAAATCAGAAATCGATCCATCCCCCTCGATTATTGGAAGGGCGAGAAGAGAGAAGACGATGTCTGCGTCTGCGATTAAACTCAATCCATCGATGGCGATTTTAGTCTGTTGAGTTCGTCAAATCCTGCTACAGACCCGATTCAATCCCAAACGATGTACTGTTGGTAAGTCTGATTACTACTTCACTAGAGGCTCGTTTTAATTTGGGTTCTTTGGGTGGAATTTCTAATGCAGTGATTGGTAAAGGGTTGTCAAACCGAGGAATGAGTATCAATGCTCAATGCTTGGTGGTTCTCTCCGTGCCCACTGTGAATCGAATTTGGTTTTGATGTCTAACACTTTAAATGTTTCCATTATTGGTTCTCCTCCCTTGCTCTCTGTGAATCAATTACCAGGCACCCCCTCACCTCTCCTTGTGAATTCGATTCCTACTCCCAACCTCAATTTTGGAAGTGATTGTTTTCCTGTTATGTTTGGGTATTTGGTTTATAGAGATCTAATTATTCTTAAGGTTTACATTGTGTTAGTTTTTTATGTTGACTCAGATATGCAAATAATAAATAGAGGAATAGAAGGATGTTAGGGCAAATAATGTTGTAAAGAGAGAGTATTCTCAAAATATAAGATTTGATGTTCCAATCTAGCTTAATAGTGTATTAACCTAGAAATTATAGTTCTGGTTGACACTTTTGTCTAGAAATATACAACATTATGCTTATCAATTTCCATATACTCATTGACATTACCATTAAACCTGTCATTGATTCTAATGGATGGAAGTGTCTAACCTTACCAGAAAATGATGTAATTTACATGTGTTCATATATGAACATATATGTTCATCAATGAACATATGCTCATCAATGAACATATGTTCATCAATGAACATATGTTGAATTACAGAGTATGAATATACAGAGAAGGAGATGAATGTATGTTTATTGATAACATTTATTCATTTATGAACATATGTTCATTTATGAACATATGTTAATTTACAAAGGATGATACACAGAGAACGAGAAGAACATTTATTCATTGATGAATATATGTTATGTTCATAGATGAACATATGTTCATTGATGAACATATGTTCATTGATGAACATAGCAATTTAACTTTTTTGACGATCGTACCCTTTTACTTAGATTTTGATCTTACGGTTAACAACATGGTTCTGCAGTTACATGATTTAATTTGGTTCTGCATTGAACCCATCCTTATATATATATATATATATATATATATATATATATATATATATATATATATATATATATATATATATATATATATATATATATATATATATATATATATATATATATATATACATATATATATATATATATATATATATATATATATATATATATATATGTATATATACATATATATATATATATATATATATATATATATATATATATATATATATACATATATATATATATATATATATATATATATATATATATATATATATATATATATATATATATATATATACTAGCGGTGTACCCGCGCAATGCAGCGGGCGCTTATGCGGGAGGAGGTGGTGGTGGGATACCCGTGCAGTACAGGTGGCGTAGGCGATAGCGGTGAATAGCTTCTTTTCGGATGTAGTTTATTTCAGTGATTATTTTCCTTCGATGGGCTTATAATAGTCTTCTTTTAGGGAATATTTCTAATTCGACAATTATTTTCTTTTTGTCGAACGCTAATGCGAGGGGGGAGAGTGAAGGTTCGAATATTAGTTTTCTTTCAATAGAAATACGTGACAAACACAAGTTAGCGACTTAGCGGCATATAATTTATTATTGTGAAAAATCATGTTGATGTGGTGTTTGATTCTCAAAATATATCGTGTGGCAATTCGGTCATGTGATTAATGCGTTTGTTTATACTGTTCAGATTTGGGTTTTTTCGTATAAAGTTTTAAAGGGCTAGATTGAATTGGATAAAATTTTATATGTATAAAATTTTAAAGGTACAGATTGAATGGTATAAGAAATTTTCTATTTCAATTTGGGTTTTTTCGATTAACTTAGTATTTGAAAATTTTATGCTTTTAAAGGTATTAAATCGTATAAAAATGTAATGATAAAAACGTATATAAAAATCTTAATAATATAAGATATAAAATGTTATAAATAACATCACTTTATGTCGTTTATTTTATTTCAATTTTGTTTATTAAAAGCTCATAGAATATTGGATTGTGCTTAGCTTTAAAGTTTAATCTTTTTTTCTAAGACATCGTCTAGATAATGATTTTTAGAAAATATGATAAAAGATGGTTGTCAGGCATTGCACTCTCTCTAGATCCTATGGTTTTAGTAATACTGTAAAAGTACCGGTGTCTTTTTCTAGTGCACTATTATTATATGATACTATCTTAAACAATTAATCATAAATTATGCAGAACCTTCGTTCCATCTTCTTTTTTCTTAAAAGAAGCAAATAAAACCCAACCATTTGAGAAACAATTAGACATCAAGTAACAAAAGATAGTTATTAAGAATCCCAAAGTACTTTGTTTCTTTAAAATTTCAATATCTTGCTTTTATTCGCTAACAAATCAATAATAGAAGAAACAATGAACTCGACTTTTAACATTTTTCAATATCTAAGTTCTTCCATTCCAAGTATTTATTATTGATTCTGATTTTCTTTTTCCTGTATATTTTTATTAAAGGTGACTCAGTAAACTTTTCAAACATATACCCCCTCCCACAATGATCCTTAGTATGTAAGTTTTCATATACAGTAGCAATTTTTTAATAACCGCTCTTTGGTGATGGTGGAAATTTTTAGACAAAGAGGGAGGAATAAATTGGAATTTATGAACTTAAAATGACAATTGTTAAATAGGATTTATTTAGAGATGATAGTTTTTAGTTTCAATCATACTTTAATGAGCTCGAAATTGAATCAACTATACTTGGAAAGGATGTATTTGCCTTGGTAATGTTAACTAAAACATTAACACATTGATTCCTTGGGAAAAATCCTCCAAAAAATATCCGTTTAATTCCTTCAGACATAGCAGTTAAATAAGATAACTACAAAAAAGAAAAGAAAAATAGAATCATGGAATATAATATACCGTTCATAAAAAGGAAAAATGGGTATAAACAAGTAGATCATACCTGCCCCATATTGTAACAAATCATTCGATGTACATGTCTATAGTCTTCAATATCCTTGTTCTCTGAAATTGCTTTACCAAAACTGGATGCAACTGTTGATGCAGAAAGTCCAATCTGAGATTATGTAAGAGATCAGAGGTCATTATGTCAAAACAAAGGAATCATTTGATCAATTATTCAAAGTGTTCGGTTTTCAATTGGGGGCTTAACTTACTCAATGAAAGTCATGAACCAAATTGTGTTGTTTGGTTTGAGAGTGTACCTTAACTGAAGAGTGTACCTTAGATCTGAAAAAAAAACAGATAGATACAGCGAAATAAAGAAAATATTTATGGATCTGAATAAAAACAAAAGTAGAGTCATGTATGGTAGAAAGTGAGATAAAGAGACAGACAGATAGAGCCACCATGGTGGTGGTAATTAACGCTGACGATAGTGGTAATCAATGCCTAGATCTAGGGTTTTAGAACCTGTCAGTGGTTCTTGTTCGTCTAAGAGGTGTTATTCGGTGGCTTTAACAGGCCGAGATGAGCAAGGTTGTATCCGGTGGTGTGATTCGTCGTAATCATTGTCATACCTTTTTTGTTAATCGATTTTACAAGATCAGGACCAAATAATGATCAAGCAAAGCAATACATATTTCGATCAGAATCACGGTCCTATGTTGGTTTTGTAGCTGATTTGCAGATGCCAGGAAGCAGCAATGGTGTGGAAAGACGTGGTTAGTAAACACCTCTTGGTCAGTATTCATTGTTGTAGATCCACAATTGTCACACCCCCGACCGAGGCGGCAGAACATGCTGGGCTGTGCGACTAAGTTCTTGGATCACAGGCAATTGAATATACAGTACAAGTACAACAATAAACCAAAGGATAATTGTATTTCATCTTGAAGTTTGAATACATGGTTCTTACAAATAATAATAGTAGAGTACATGAAATGCCTTAACAGATATAACAAAACTAGGTTGCCTGAAATCCGTGAAGATTTCCATCTTCTGAAAGTCTCATTGATTTCCTGAGAATACATGTAGTTTTGAGGGTCAACACAATGTTGGTGAGAGTTACAGGTTTTATGCTGAACACAGCACTGATACTTTTAAAATAACTAAAAGTATTCCTTTTGTAAGTATAATCATACTTGTAAATGAGTTTGTAAAGAGTTGCTGAAAATCGTAAGTAATACCATACTTATAAATGAATTGTATAGAGTTTTTGAAAACCATAAGTAATACCATACTTATAAATGATATGTACGTTTATGAGAAAACCATCAATGCGTATAGTTGAGTCCTATAACCGAGCTATTCGACTGAAATGTACCCCCTACAACGCTTCATGGACGTCGTAGTAATGAAAAAGATAAGTATCACCTACATCGATTTGCAAGTCGAAGTTGTAGCTAACAACCATAGGTGGGGGTGTCAACCCGTATAGATCTATACATATGTATCTCGCTCTGCTTGATTAACGGTTATAGTAGTGTAGGGTCTAAGTATTTCTACTTAGTTATGAATAGTGTCTCACTATCTAAGCCATTGATAAATGTAGGATAGACAAGTCTAATCGAGTATGTTGATAAGTATATACATAAATGAGTACAATACTCGCTTATTGAAAACATTTTATAAAGCTATAATAACATTTATAAAACTTGATATGAAATTGGTAAATATTTATATTGCACATGTATTCTCCCCCATAATATATAAAAGCATAGACAAAGGGGCCGTAACACTCACATTTGAAGCGTGAATTCAGTTTAGATATAAGAACGATCGTGTTTGAGAAGCACCGCGAAATAACACCACAAAACAACAAGGTTTTGTGCGGCGAAGTAATGGTGCGACGGTAGTGGAGCGATGGCCAATGGTGGTTGTGTTCTTGGCCAAAAGGAGAGCAATTGGAGAAAGAAAGAAAAAGCTAGAAGCTTTGGTGAATAGGTGAAGAAAAATGAGATGCAAAGCCTCTTATTTATAGTCTCATGGAGTAGTTGGGGTTGGTGAAAGTGATGTCGTGGATGACATAATTCGTGCGCAAGATCTCGATGTATAATAATTTTTTCGAGACCGGAGAATTGTCGAGCCGAGTGCACCGGTTTCAGAAACCCAAACGGATTTATTTTTCGAGTTGTAGAACACTGGGAAAACGTGTTTAAATATGTGCGTTCGATTATCCGTAGCATCCAGCGTTTGACTTTTATAAATATTTTTGCTAAAAATATTTCGAGTATGGAATCCAATAATAGACCATAGTCTGAGTCCAATAATGTTCTCGGAATTTCCATATGAGGTGCGCAAGTGCCTCAACGGATCGAAACGATTTATGTAGTTAAATAAAATCAGTGTTACACTGGTTTGTTTTAGCTTGTTTTCTTATAACAGTCGTAACTTTTGCATATGAGCTCCGTTTTGAATGTTATTTATATTTCCGGAATCAGGGAAACATGTACTCTGAGGTTAGATTACTTGTTTTGTTTCACAAATGGTTAATACTTATTTTCAGTTTTTCAGACGTATTAACTAGGGTTTCAGTTTGTGATTGAGATATTCCATTATAGGAAGTAAGATTTTATCTCGTATCTTATTTTAATCGTAATGACACTATATTTTCCAAAGTATGCATTGAAGCTCAAAAGGTTTGGTTATAAAGAGGTTTGTGGTGAATTAACTGTTTATAGTTCTAGGTATAAATTTCCGGGATGTCACAACAATACAAGTGTCCCTTATCTTGACACAGCTCCTTATCTCCTATTTGTATGTGTATGTGATTCTGTCTGTTTGCGTATTTATTTCTGTGTATGTGTGTGTGTGTCTGTGTTGTCTATGTATGTGTTGAAGTGGGTTTATGTTAGGAAATGATACATTCTGTTATTGTAACCATAGTCACATAAAACAGATGAATTTTGTGGTAAACAGATGAATTTATCGACCATAGTATGAAAAAACAGGGGGATCTTGGAAACTGATAATTTTTTCGGCATAATCTCTTAAAAGTTTTTGTATCAATTGTCAAAACATTATTTGTGGTTCTTAATGTTTTCAATGTCAAAAGAGGTTTTTTGTAGAAGATATTGAATTGTTTAAAACATTATTGTTTGTGGATGTTGGTCTGAAATCAAAAGACCCTTTTGTTGTTTTAACACCAAAATATGCATCTGCATTTCTCTTTCTTTGCAGAATCGCCAATAGCCTTTCTCATTGCAGAGACAATACGCAACACCTCCTGATGCTAAAAGGTCGAGGTGAACAAAGGAAGGTTAGGTAGTATCTATTTTCATTTACTGATAGTATGTGAGGACAAGTGAAGATGTTATTTATATCCAATGGTCCGTGAGTACTTTTTGATCTTATATAGGTAATAGATTTTGATTACATTAGATTAGTTTCTTTTATATGGTAGAAATTAATAAATGATGAGAGATGTTGGTAATTATTTGTATTTATTGTATCATAAACAATTTTTTAATTAATTGTACTCGAAAACCAAATAACTCATATCCAAATAAAGTAGCAATGGAACGAAAACTAATCGTCGAACCTTCCCTACCCCCACCCCCCCTATATTAGGGTCTGACAAAAAGCAAATAATTTTCGAAATGAAACTATTCAATAAAAGAATACTATTATATGCTCATCCAAGGAAAATAATCATTGAAATAAACTATGCACAAAAAGAAACTATTTACCGTCATCGCAGTTGCCACTCGCTGTATTATGCAAATACCTCCCCCCGCAATTAACATCCGCCGCATTGCGCGGGTACACCACTAGTATATGTGTGTGTGTATATATATATATATATATATATATATATATATATATATATATATATATATATATATATATATATATATATATATATATATATATATATATATATATATAGAGTCCGTTTCAAGGAAGAACCAATATTTCCTAGGATCCGTAGGAACTTTTTGACTGAATTTTTTTTTTCAAAAAAAATGTCATAATACATCTAGTCGCTTATATTTAAGACTTTTTGTAAAAAAAAATTAGAAAAATAGTATGTATACACGAAATGTGCATATATGCATTTTTTTCGCACATGTGTATATGATCACGTTTCGTGCATATGTGCACATTTCGTGTATATATATTATTTTTTCAATTTTTTTTACAAAAGGTCTTAAATATAAGCGATTAAGTGTATTATGTCATTTTTTTTGAAAAAAATTTTTCAGCAAAAAAGTTCCTACGGTTCCTTGGAAAATATTGGTTCCCATTTGATATTTAGTATATATATATATATATATATATATATATATATATATATATATATATATATATATATATATATATATATATATATATATATATATATATATATATATATATATATATATATATATATATATATATATATATATACACACACACGTTCTAGTAATACTTATAAATTTCATGTAATTATATAATTATATTAATATTCAATATTGGTATTGATTAGAAGGTATTAATTAGATCTATTTGATGGTATAAATTGTTAGAATTGATATATAAAACTTTTATAAGTTATTTAAAATAAATAAGATCATATGTACAAAAACAAATATATAAAAAGAAAAAAATAATAAAAAGGACAGATTTTTATATATTATATAAGTTAAGGGATCAAAATTGTAAATTTGCATATATCTTTTTAGGTAACTGGTGGATACGATGGGGTAAGAGCCCCATTTGTGCAAAGGCTTTAAACAACCCCATATGTACAAATGAATTTGGAAACAGCACCATTCTTGCAAAAAAAAACTCCCCTTCTTCCAAGGTATTACCACACACTCATCTTCCGCGATTTTGAAGCATTCTTCCACCACATGATCAGGCACAGGGTCGCCATTACCGACCTCCACCGATGCATTAAACTTTTCTCCTGCAGGCTGAGTAGCAGCAAGACTGTTGAACCATGTTTTCCGGCCACTCTCTTTGTCAAACCTGATGGCTGGCAGTGGAGCTGATGTAACTTTTGCAGCATTACCAATCCATTCCAGCTTTAGCCCAAGCTTAGCTGCCCTGTCAATGGAAGACTTTCGTGAGCCGTGTTTGGATTAATTTGGTGAACTTACTTACACGTATTATGGGGTTCAATGTAAATCGTGAAGAAACACACCTTTCCTCAGCAACGTTCTTGTCATCTGTTTTGAATGCCGACTTCCAACCACGGCCGCTAAAGGTTGATGAATCATCTTTATCGTTTGCTATGTCTGTAGACGTCACTCCATGCTCCTCCAGTTGCGCAACGAACTCTGGGTGCCTCTCTTTCATCTTTTCGTATATGATATGACTCAAAACTATCGGAGTTTCTTCCCCGACTCCTGGTTCTTCATCACAAAAGAAAAATAACTTGGTGGGGAATTCACGAGCCTGTTAAAGAGATATAGTGAGATCCAAATTCAGATCATCGATAGATATATATACATCTAAAAATTGTATCAGTTCCAATAAGAAGAACTCTCGTGCGCAAAACTTAAATGAAACCGCAAGTTCAAAAAGAAATGCTTTTATGTGTGTTAAATCACATAAAAGCATTTCTTTTGCGATCCACTTCCTCCCTTCTATCAGGCACGTTCTATGCTAACTCTTGAGGAAGCTGGGTTTGCGAAGGAGGCTGCTATGGGGTCTGATTCCACCATGCTTGCATCGCAACCGGAGGACTCTTTTGTTCCCAAATCGAACTCAGATCAGGCACCTAACCGGGGGAAGCAGTCCGGAAATCGTAAATCTGGTAAGAAGTCTGGCGGTGGTGGTGGTCGTGGTTCCGGTGGGGGCCAAGGTGGCAGTGGCGGAGGTCGTGGTTCTTCAAATCAGCACCAACAGGGATACGCTCCTTGGGGTTCGCCACAGCAATGGGGGTATAATCCGTGGGGCTGGTTTCCTCAATGGGCTTCTCCACCTTGCCCATATCCAACACAAGGGTGGGCTCGTGGTCCAGCACCTGCCAAACAACAACAGCAGGTTGGTCTTCTTGGGCCCCGTCCACAACAGGCTTTTCCACAGCAGGCCTTTGTGGCTTCATCAAATGACCAGTCTACTGCATATAGTCCAACAGATATTGCTGCAGCGATGAACACAATGTCCCTCAATCCACTCGATCAAAATTGGTACATGGATACCGGTGCTACGTCTCATATGGCCTCTTCCAACGGTAACTTCTCGTCTTATTTTAATTTGAGCAATCATAATAGCGGAATTATTGTGGGAAATGGTCATATTATTCCAATTCGTGGTTACGGTCACACTTCATTACCTTTTCCTAACCCCCCCCCCCCCCCCCCTTATCCTTAAAAAATGTCCTTCATGTCCTGAAAATTATTAAAAATCTTATTTCGGTTCGAAGATTTACTGTTGATAATTTTGTAGCGGTTGAATTTGATCCGTTTGGTTTTTCTGTGAAGGATTTTCCGACAGGGAGACTAATAATGAGATGTAATAGTCGGGGTGAACTTTATCCTCTTACCACTTCCAACAATAATCAAGCTCTGCCTTCAGCTTTCACAGCCATCTCCGCTTCTCTTTGGCATGATCGTCTGGGTCATCCGGGTGCTCAAGTATTGCATGCACTTAGGCACAATAAAAACATTGATTGTAGTCGTATTTCTACTTCTAGCATTTGTCGTTCTTGTGTTCTTGGAAAACATGTTAAGTTACCATTTGTTTCTTCTAATTCGACTACTACTATGCCATTTGACATTATTCATAGCGATCTTTGGACTTCTCCCACTTTGAGTTCTATGGGTCATAAATATTACGTTTTGTTTTTAGATGATTATTCAAATTTTTTATGGACCTTTCCTTTAGCCAAGAAATCTGATGTTTTTGACATATTCTTAAGTTTTAAGGCCCATATCCTCACCCAATTTGAATGTCATATTAAAAACGTGCAATGTGATAATGGGAGGGAATTTGACAATGCTCAATTTCGAGATTTTTGTAAAACTCATGGCATGTCTTTCCGTCTTTCTTGTCCTTATACATCTTCTCAAAATGGAAAAGCGGAAAGAAAAATACGTACTATTAATAATGTCACCCGTACTCTTTTAGCTCATGCCTCCCTTGCTCCTTCTTTTTGGCATCGCGCTTTGCAAATGGCTACTTATCTCCTAAATGTTCTTCCAAGCAAGCTTTTGGGAAACGTGTCCCCTCTTCAAATTTTATATCAACGGGTACCTTCTTATTCTCACATTCGAGTGTTTGGTTGTTTGTGTTATCCGCTAATTCCATCTACTGTTATAAACAAATTACAACCGAGATCCACTCCATGCGTATTTTTAGGATACCCTTCAAATCACCGTGGCTACAAATGTTATGATTTATCTTCAAATAAAATTATCATTTGTCGTCATGTTTTGTTTGATGAGCACATTTTTCCGTTTAAAAAAATACACGCTGCAGCCTCTCCTACTTATGATTTTTTATGTGATGATACTTCCCCATATACAATACATCACATGAGTAATCTTCCTTATCAAAATCAACCACAAATGGCCCAGCAAGAATCGGTCCATTTGGATCGTCCTCTTTCATCTCCAAATATCCAATCCACCTATGTTGGCCCATATTCACAATTAAATACCAGCCCACAATCCACTAATTCATTAACTTCACGTCTTCACCTCCTCTTGTTACCACCTCTCATGTAGCACGAACTTCAACAGTAACTCCCATCCCTCTACCTACCCAACGTCCCACAATGGTTACGAGGAGCCAAATGGGTATTTTTAAGCCAAATAAAAAATATGACACCTTTACCCTGTAACCCGGTGGCAGCTCTTCGTGACCCAAATTGGAAAATGGCCATGGATGATGAGTATGATGCTCTTATTAAAAATAAGACGTGGGAGTTGGTGCCCCGCCCACCGAATGTTAATGTTATTCGTTCTATGTGGATTTTTACCCATAAAGAAAAATCTAATGGTGTTTTTGAGAGGCATAAAGCCCGTCTTGTAGGTGATGGGAAAACTCAACAGGTTGGCATTGATTGTGGTGAAACGTTTAGCCCGGTGGTGAAACCTGCTACGATTCGTACCGTTCTTTCTCTTTCACTATCCAAAGCATGGTCTATTCGTCAGTTGGATGTAAAAAATGCATTTCTTCATGGGGAGTTACAAGAAACGGTATATATGCATCAACCGTTGGGGTATCGAGATCGGACTCATCCGGATTATGTTTGTCTTCTGCGTAAGTCATTATATGGTCTTAAGCAGGCGCCCCGTGCATGGTATAAGCGTTTTGCAGATTATGTTATTTCACTTGGCTTCACTAATAGCAAGTGTGACAACTCTTTGTTTATTTATCGCAAGGGTTCTGACATGGCTTATATCTTATTATACGTTGATGACATTATTCTCACGGCTTCGTCTGATACTCTCCGTTTATCTATCATGGGTTTTCTTAGCTCAGAATTTGCTATGAAAGATCTTGTGCCTTTGAATTACTTCCTCGGCATTTCCGTTTCTCGACATAAGGATGGTATGTTTCTTTCACAACGCAAGTATGCCGAACAAATAATTGAGCGTGCTGGAATGTCCTCTTGCAAACCTTCTCCTACACCTGTTGACACACAACAGAAGGTTAGTGCTACCTCTAGTACTTGTGTTGAGGATCCTACTCTATATAGGAGTCTTGCCGGGGCACTTCAATACCTTACATTTACCCGTCCTGATATTTCATATGTTGTTCAACAAGTGTGTTTGCATATGCATGATCTGAGAATTGATCATATGCAAGCTCTCAAACGAATTATCAGGTATATTCAAGGTACACTTACTCATGGACTCCATCTCTATGCGTCTCCGGTTTCATCATTGGTTGCTTATACGGATGCCGATTGGGGTGGTTGCCCGGATACACGACGGTCTACGTCAGGATATTGTGTATTTTTGGGAGATAATTTGGTTTCATGGTCGTCTAAGCGACAACCTACTCTTTCCCGATCGAGTGCCGAAGCCGAGTATCGCGGTGTTGCAAATGTCGTCTCCGAAACATGTTGGCTACGAAATTTGTTATTAGAATTACATTGTCCGATTAAAAAGGCTACTGTTGTTTATTGTGACAATGTGAGTGCAATATATTTATCGGGAAATCCGGTGCAACATCAACGTACTAAACATATTGAGATGGATATTCATTTTGTACGGGAAAAGGTTGCTCGGGGTCAAGTGCGTGTTCTTCATGTGCCTTCCCGATATCAGATCGCGGATGTTTTTACCAAGGGTCTTCCACGTATTCTCTTTGAGGATTTTCGAGACAGTCTCAGTGTTCGTGAACCTCCCGCTTCGACTGCGGGGGTGTGTTAAATATATGTAAATAGATATGATTTTGTAGATAAGTTTAGCCAATATTCTATTCCTAGATTTAAGGATTGACTCCTATGTATTCGGCAGAAGACTTGCCAATGTATTTGTATATATTGACTTTTAATACAATGAAACCTTTTGAGGAAAATATTCTTTTACGGAAGAGTTCTTGTCAGACATGGTGGTGATATGGAGAAGAAGGAGACTGGTAGGGCGCTTGCGGAAGAAAAAAGAAAAGAAAAGAAAGACCTTGAGAGTGCCCTACGGCTCTGATACCATAAAAGAATATTTTCCTCAAAAGGTTTCATTGTATTAAAAGTCAATATATACAAATACATTGGCAAGTCTTCTGCCGAATACATAGGAGTCAATCCTTAAATCTAGGAACAGAATATTGGCTAAACTTATCTACAAAATCATATCTATTTACATATATTTAACAATGTGCAGAAGCTTTAATCTGAGAGAACTCATACGTAAGCCATCTCGTGATGGAAAGGAATTCCATTCTCAGGAGGAGATTCATTTGCGGTGTAAACCCGGCCAATGACCTTAGTTCGAGCGGCGGCCGCCGACGTACAACAGTTCAGGGTAACAGAAAGCTTCGACGACGTCGTTGAAGTCGGAAGCTGAGGCTACCGGGAAGCCTCGGAAGAGTATAGCGCAGCTTTCTGGACATGCAAGAGACTCCAGCCATGGCTTATGAGCTTTGATCGCTTCTTCAAAATCACGGAGTGCTATTACAGTAGAATCAGTGATATGGTTTGGGGATAACACCGCCGGGAAGAGAACGCCGGCGTCCTGAGATTTTTGCTGAGGTAGCTCTACATCTCGGAAGAAGTTTATGGTGGCCATTTGGATTTGCTTTTCCACGGTAGTCCGGTAAATACCGAGACAGTGTGTTATTTATTTTGCCTCCGTGGATTATTTTCGGGGCTGTTATATCGGACCTTCATAGCCTGATAAAATGCTATGATTGCTCATTAATTAGATACTAGGTTATAAACCCATGTGATAAGAACTTAAAATGCATACATACATACATTGCCATTTCTTGCTAAAAAACAAAACCAAATAATAAACCAAAAGGGTTATATGCAAGATATAGCAACATACTTCTATTGACACACAGACACACTCACATAGACAGACATAGAAACAAAAACATACAAACCTAGACTCAACTTTACTGTCGATGTAATTAAATAGCAATGGACTTTTAATTAACAAAAAAATAGAAACAAACCTTCATGAAATTATAAGTATCAGGTCAGGATTTTAATATTTTTAAAGGCTCGATGTACTCGACAAGTACCAGGTCTGAGAATAGCCAATTTCACCCACTGCTTACCCAATAGAAACAAAGGATGGACAACAACAAATCAGAAAAATATCAAAGTAGAATGATATAACTAACCAAACAGCAAAAGTAAGTTGCCATTTTATTCTGTGAATCTAGCTGATTTTTTTCAAATTCAGTCCTTATTTGAAGTACTTGTAACATTTTTCACCCATGTTTCAAAATTTGGTCACTAAAATCACAAAATAACAATAATAAAGTAATAATTATTTTAACAAATTGATTTTTGAATTTTTCCTATTCCGGTACTCTTTACAGGAAACATTTATTACATGTAACTTGAGCCTCTATTCCACAAAATTCTTAAAGTAAAGAGATGGATCTGCAAGTAAAAGTTTCCGGCATTTCTTCAGTAACTGTGTCAGACCTTGCTTGTCATCATCATATAATAAAATATTTTAATTTCAAAAAAATCATACAAATGGATACTAACAATTACATAAATACTCAAATAAACCCACAGTTAAAGTGCTAATAAATTACCTACATTCACTAAATATTTTATAGATGGCATTCGAGACTTGGACATCCACATATAAAGGCCTTTCTGTTTCCTGCACTCAAAATGAGAATATAAATGAAAATAAAGTCATTGCACAATGAATATAAATTATATTACCGATTACAATAACGATTTATGTGAAATGGTCAAATACAGCCTTAACCTTAAAGTCAACGGTCAGAAATAAGTCAAAGAAATTAGGAACATGAAGGCTTACTAAGACTTTGATCAGTGTCTCCAATGCTAAGAAGAGCTTATTTACTAAATTCCATATTGATTTAAACACAAAACCTTGGCCAAAATCAATAAGAAAAAGGGTTCCGACATGTCAAAATCGCGTCAAGGATAACCACCCGGTTTGGGCTATATCGACAAGTTAAGATTCCGTCTGGTCAAAATGAACGAATAATACAAAGATATGATCGAGGAATCAGCCATTACCTGTGGTTTTCAACTCCCATCCATCCAGATCCGCAGCTTCCTTTAGAGCCTTTTTCCATTTTCCAGCAGACTCCTCATTTTCGTGTTTGGCCAAAGCTTCTCCAACAGCCCCGCTTTGTTTGCAGACTTCCGTTGGTTCCACATCATAGAAGAAACAATAATTATTAGTTCATCGTTATGTAGAAGTTTTAAAACATTCAAAAAATAAAGATGTAAAATTTTAAAATGATAAAACTTTGAAATATTACCCCAAATGATTCCATAAAAATCCTAAATACTCTAATATCAAATTGTTATAGAAGCAGACCACGATCCCTTGAGTTGTATACAACACGGTTGAAGGAGATGAGGTGGCGATAGAACTGAATGGTTCACAAGAGCACATCACGACTTTATGGTACGCTATCTTTGATCCGATGGTGGTGTAAGCAGTGGTGGTCGAGATGGATGATGGTGATTGGAGCATAGTAGCAGCAGTTGTTGTGGCGGAGCAAGGAAGCGGCATGGGCAGTGAATCAGGTTATATGGTACGTTATCTTTGATTTCGGGAGAAAGATACGGGATCTCAATGTTTAAATTAATGATCAACTCCTCTTTTCACGCTATTGTATCCGTATTTTTGGTAGAACTAAAATCAATTTAATCCTAAATTTATGGGATTGATTGAATATGCCTTTAAATGCGGTCCTAATATTCAAGGAAAAATTAAGAGGACACATGGCATCTCTACTGAGCGGGAAAGCCATTGTTTGGGTTGTTAAGAAAGGGACACGTGGCATGTCTATATATTACTCTGTTATTAGAATAGGAAGATTAGAGAGGATTGATAAATGTGACTTTTTAAAAAAAAAAGTTGTTACTCTATTAAATTCAATTTATATATATATATATATATATATATATATATATATATATATATATATATATATATATATATATATATATATATATATATATATATATATATATATATATATATATATATATATATATATATATATATATATATATATATATAGAACTAGGTTATATTGCGGACAACAGTTATTGTGAGACCGTGCGGACAGTGCTATTCTGTGCGAAATGACGATTAGAATATGTTTTTATTGGTAATATTAATACTAAACAAACGTATTCTCATAGAATTATTGCTATTATAGCATATTTTCAATCATTATTATTCGTTCTAGTGTTTCACACATTCTGATTCACTAATTCTCATTCTGATAGAATGATAATCATAAAAACTTCATATAACCCGTATAAATGATTTAATGACAATAATTCTATGAAAATATGTTTGTTTCGTATTCACATTACCATAAAAAAGATATTTTATTCGTTATTTCTCACAAAATAACAGTGTCCGCATGGTCTCACAATAACTGTTGTCCGCAATATAACTTAGCCCTATATATATATATATATATATATATATATATATATATATATATATATATATATATATATATATATATATATATATATAT